>CM034147.1:212134558-212734558 GCA_019776745.2 Taxus chinensis
TTTTTCTAGTAGAATTCCTTGTTTCCTCGTATCTCAGCTCTCCTTAGGTATAAAAACCAAAGCATACAAAAGAGGGGGATGTTCCCTTTATGAGTGGGTAAACTCTCCTAAAAGGAGAATGAAATTCACCCAATTTTTGAATGGGCAACCGTTAGGAACTTAAGAATTGTTGGAGATGGGTATGTCTTGGCTAAAATGTATTCCAGTTCCTCTAGGTGAAGATGTGCCTATAAAGGATTTATTTTTATGTTTTTACTTTTATAAATCCATCAATGTATATGTATGTATATATGTTTGTCAAGTCCAGGGGCCCCTAAAACAGAACCCCATTTTGTCCAGTGTAATTTTTGCTTTGATTTTCCTTTCTATTTTAAAAATGTATAATGTGTGAAAATATTGTTTCTTTGTAATCATCCAGGCATATCTTGCATTTTCTTGTTTTCTTTTCTTGAAAAAATAATAACCTCAAAACGGACATTCTACCTCATGGATGCATCTTCATATATCACACATAACTACATAAAATCATGGGAGAAAGAAGTGGGCCTTTTTCACCTTGTTTACCCATAGAAAATGAGAAATAATGTGTTTCTTTATTCCTTTCTACCTTCAATTTATTGGCCAGGTCTAGAACAAAACTTAAGAATTGTGTCAAATCTAAACAACAATAAATTGAATCCCGAGCTTTGAAATGTTATTCACTTTATAATACAGGTAAGGATATTTTATCAAATGCCAGGGAGAAAATATTTTTTTAACATTCCCGGTTAGGGCCCAAAAATATATAACACTCATTTGTTTTTACTATGGAAGATATAACCCAGATCAGAGTTCCGAGGGAGCTTTAGAGTCTACTTTTTGGTTAGGCCATACATCTCCAGAGATACCTAACCTTCAGGATTCATGGAAAAATTACACTCACCATACTTGCACTTAGCCAAACACATCCAAAGTCCCGATCTTGTACCAAAATACGATCTATTATGTACCTTAAGTATGTGGAAATTTAAGAACCTTCATAACAACGATAATACAAAATGTATACTTAACCACCCCATTGTAGAAAGATGAACCTAGATATGAGAATACAACTCAAAATCAGTTCTCATCACTTATTTCTCCTGAAAAATAATTTAGAGAATAGAATAGTTAGAAAAAAGAAGACATACATGTATGGGTACCAACATTGGATCCAAGTTAGGGATGGACTCCCCCAGTGGATGTCCAAAGAACACCAGAAAAAGTATAGGGAAGAGAAGAACAAAAACCTACCCACTACAAAATGGAGTCAAAAGATGATCAAAACTATAATTCATCACTATGAGAGAAAAAAAACAACAACTAAAAACCAACATAAACCCAAACATGAACCATAAAAGATAAATCATGAAACTATACACTGTATAAGCAAACCACCAAGGTATAGAGGACCCAAAAACCTCCATTAGAATCCACTAGGATCCCATACAACATGCACTTATCCCATAAAGATACACAAGTTAGCTTGACAACTTCCAAAGGTCATGATCCCAACTATTTCAAATGAAACACAAACTATCAACTCACTATTATTATCTATAACTGTCTCATCTTTTAGAAATAAGATCATACCTTCATTTAGATCCATGGATCCACCTGGCTCATAAAGTACATCCTGCCCATAAATAGCCTTATTTTCACAACATAATTTACAATATAGCATTCTTAATATTTCCAGGTGTACATCAGGGTGCTCACTAAATCCCTTTCTTTCAAGAATAAATAATTTTGCATTCATCCAATTCTTCTTATTTTAAATGTAATCCGTAGGACACAAATATGTATTCCCACTTTTTTTTTCTTTTTCATATCCATTTTCAAAGGGAGATTATATATTATTTACGTATCTCACTTAACAGGAAAGGGACCAACATCAACCCTCACACATACCTCAATCTCACTCCTCAAAAGATAGAAATCAACTTGCATCTGCATCCCACAATAATTAAGTGAATTAACCCTCTGCATCTCCAAAGGCTTGGTAAAAAAGTTATGTTTGGCCACTTGATAAAAAATTAGGGGATCACAAACATCCAAACCTATTTCAATAGGAAATATAGCACAAACACCTCTTAGAAGTAAATCTAGATCATCCTTTATATCTTTCTTATCAATTGATACACTATTCTTAGTATAATTATCACTAAAGTGATATTCCTCTTTATCCAAGGTCACTATATCATTTTCAGGGACATTTAAGGGGATCAACTCATCCACATTCAGGTCTAAAAAGTGTGCATGATTCATCCAAGATTTCTAATTTTTAGATTCATCTGATAACTTACACTGTATTATGAGATGTTTCTCTTGTTCTACTATTACGTCAAGCATAAGAAATTTGTCTTCTACTGAGGGAACGCCTCCTCTATACTTAGTAAAAATTTAATCCTTTAGTAGAACAAAATCATGGGAAGATGAAGTACACCCTATGTCTAACACAATTATATGAAATCCTTTTATCAAAACCTCACACATTCTGGAGAAAACATTCCAGAACTCATCATTTTTTCAGGCACGTAGAAGATTAGTGGAAGACACCCCACACTTTGGTCTATTGAACAATGTGGCACATTTATTCCTTTAGTGCCTAGTTTAAATTTTTCAACATTAAGCATAATATCCACAACACAGGGGGAATGGGGCATAAAACACTTATCACATCAAACACAAGCATAACCAATATGATAATTCAGCTCAACACATTCTTCAATCAATGTCTTAACACTTGACACATATTTAGTATTGTTATTTTCTTCATTCCTAAAATATATGAACCTTCTTACTTCAACCTAATACATGGAATCTCCACCATTCCCATAGAAAAAGGAAGAAGGAACATCACTGAATTTATTTCCAAATATTATTACCATTACCATCCATGAATAGATAGATCCATGAGGTAAAGTATTAAACCAGTCTCTAGAATCTTCTTGGAATTTCTACACAAATAACCTCATAAAACAATATTCATAACTCACCTGGTATTCATGCATCATTTTCTCAAACATGGAAAGATGTTGTTCCATAGAAGTATCACCATATCCTCAAAAAATAGGAAATTTGAATTTGATTTCAATAGGGATCTGATGGGGGTATCCACATATTTTTCTAAAGTTAAATGGTTTCAATGAATTTGGTTTAAAAATGACTTTAGAAGGAGCACAGACCTCACCACTATCACAGATACCCATGGACATCTTCATAGAGAAATGATTTCTATAAATAAATCTTCATCTTATAAAGTCCATATGACATAAAGGTAAACATTGAACACAAATTTTAAACAAGACACATAAATTCAGTTGGAACACATCAAAAAGAAAAAAACTATTGGTCCACTACAACCAAAAGGATAATGAAGTCGCCACTGGAGTGATAACTCTAGAAAAATAAATCATACAAGGTCATGAGAGTAAATCACAAATCAAAATGAATTTTCAAATGTCACAAAGAACACCAAAATAAGTTCAAATAAAAGTCCCAGATGAATACCCAATTTAGGGTCCCCGAAAATGGCACCAAAAGGGATGTTAGCTCCCGGATTTACCCCTTGGAGAAGGGGAACAAGGCACAGAACATGCAGGGAGATGGGGAAATGGAGTCAAACTCATATTAAATTTTGTTTGGAATCCAAGGATGGGGTCTTCCTCCACTCGCCTACCAAACCTTCCGAGGGAGTGACAGGGAGGCACCTAAACAAAGGGTGTGGTTGATATCCCTGCTACTTTGGACTCTGCCTTAGTCATGGTGATATGACCTGAGATGTATTCAGGGTAGCACAGGGTACGACTGGATATTAGAATGATATCCTAGATTTTTTAGAGTAAAAAATCAGGGTCAATCGCAACCACTGAATACAATGATCCCTTAAAAGAGTGGTCACTTAAGTAATGCAAGAACCCGGAGACCCGATATTGACCGCTAAATGCAACGTTAGCTCAACCCACACACTGATCCCTAGGTTTTGTATAATTTATTTACATATCGATGATGGGTATCTCAGATATGGGGTGAGAACACGCAAGGTATATGCATTGACAGTGTGTTCTCCCAAGAAAAATATGTAAAGTTTGAATAAACAATCTTAGATCTATGCAGTGTGTTAAAATGGTTTCCAAAGGTTGTTCAAATTTAGTGGGGATAAGAAAAACTTGAACTAAAGAGTGGGGAAAAGGGGAAAAGATTCAAAGGTAATTAGGGACATTCATAAGCAAAATGTCAACTATCATATGTTTCCATTATTACATGAATGTGAGTGCAAAAATGAATGAGCCTTTTGCAGGAGACTAGTTTACAGGGAAAGCTCCAGGAAAAACCAAGATCTAAATTCCTAACAATCCAGCTTAGTACACCTAAGGAAAAATTTTCTCATGTGAATCATGCTGAATAGTCTAGATCAAGGGACCCCCAATATTTATAAATCATATCCCCAAATCCTACTCAGTCCATAGGGATATTTTTATAGGTTTCAGAAATGATGCTTTCAGGTACCCCCAGAAAAATGTCAAATGCTCACAACCTTCCTAGACAAGAGATAAGTAGTAACAAGGTACTTTAACAATTTATTTACATCCACAATTCACACAAAATCATAAAAAAAGACACATAGCAGTTCATCGTCAACATCATTTCACAACAAGAACATAGAAATATCAAAAATCCTAATAACTTTGCCAGGTGAAACCCATTAAACTTAGGAAAAATAAGAGAGACATATATTGATGCTCTCAAATACAGTTAATGACTATACACATGCAATTATCTTAACATAGATTCTTGATAATTGAGTTACATACCAAAAACATTTATTATAAAATTGTGTCATCTCTTAGTTTGTAGTGTGTATGCAAATTCCCTCCAATTTTCCCCTCAATATCTTCCTGCCCTTTTTTCCTTCTTTCCTAGAAACTTCCTCTTCTCCCTCTAAAACCCCCTCTTTATATCCTTATCCATCAAGGGTTTTAGGGAATAATCAGCTAGATTCTAACTGATTCAATTTCATGTTACATTCTTAAGATCCATGGGAATCATTGTCGAATAATTCCTCACAGTAGCATTAAATCATATCCACCTCTGGATCATCATCACTATGTCACCTTTATCAATAAATCATTTTCCCATATTTATTAAATATTTTTTTCCTTCATTCTTGAAAATATGACGTGGCCAAAGAATTAAATTTGATGAGACTTATCTGAACTATGCAGGTTCCAATTAAATCTTTGATTGCACACTTTACACAGATAATCAATTTTCAATTAAACTGCATCTCAAGGCCATCGATTTTGGGAGGATATGGTATTAATGGCCAAATTATTTCTCCCATATACGTCAATTCAAAATACATGCCTATTTAAATGTGTTTTACCATGTTACCGACTTACCACCTAACTTCTTGCCACATCCTCCACCATTTTCCTTCCATCAATCATCTTGCTTCCATGTCTTCTTCACCTTTGGACCTGAATCTTCTTCCTAGATAACTCACCCATTTGGGTGAGTGTTTCCAATTGACAGGGCCAAATGAGGCCCTCATTCATCATCTCCTTAACATACCAGATACCAGGGTCGGTCCTCCTAATGTTTCCTCTCCGGAGGACATGCTTTCATATTTCTTGCAGTGCCTCTCAAAATTGTGCCCTTCATTTCCTATTTTTCAAGTTCTCCATTTTCACTTTGTTTTCCCAGAATACCAGGTGGATACCAGACAATTGAAATCCCACTAGATTTTATATTTCCCTTCTTTTGATGGTGATCACTGGTTTTTGAATAGGGATTATTACCAACCCCTCAATTTGACCACGAAAATCACAATGTCCAGCCTTCTGCTTACTAAACACGGGGAAGAGAAACTCTCAACTGTACTAGAGAATGAAATAGAGAAGTGCCTGACAGCCTTAGAGGCTTCCCTTGTTTAGGTATGTTCCATGATATGAACCTAATCCTTTCTTCTCAAGAAGAGAATAACCATGCAAGAGGGTTCTTATAGAAGAATTCTTCATTTCCCCATGTCTCAACTCTCTTGAAGCATGAAAACCAAAACATATATAAGAGGGGTATTCTCCCTATCTAAGTGGGTAAACTCACCTTAAAGGAGAATGGAATTCCCCCAATTTTTGAATGGGACATGGTTAAGAACTCAGGAACTGCTAGAGATGGGTATGTCTTAGGGTTTGGTGACCAATTTGTGTTCATGTCAAATTTATGTTCGGTGTTGTGGTTCATGATGACTTCATTCAGTGTAGGGATGACCTTATAAAATGTATTCCAGTGCCTCTGGGTGAAGATGTTCTTGCAAAGGATTGATGTTTATGTCTTTTCCTTTTATAAATCCATATATGTATATATATGTGTATATGTTTTTAAGGAAGGGTCATAGGGTCCTCTAAAATAGAACCCCATTTTGTTCACTGTAATTATTGCTCTAAGTTTCCTTTATTTTTAAAAAATGTATGACATGTGCAAATATTCTTTCTTTAAAATCATTCAAGTATATCTTACATTTCCTTATTTTCTTTTCTTGTAATAAGAAAACCCTCAAAATAGACATACCATCTCATGGCTGCATCTTCATATATCACACATAACTACACACAATCATGGGAGAAAGAAGTGGGACTTTGTCACCTTGTTTTTCCCTCATAAATTGGGAAAGAATGTGTTTTTTATTCCTTTCTGACTTTAATTGGATGGCCAAGTTTGGAAAAAAAACTCAATAATTTTTTCAAAGTTAAACAACAGTAAATTAGATCTCATGCTCTAAAATGTTACTCACTTTATACGTCAGGTAAGGATATTTTATGGGATGCCAGGGAGAAACTACTTTTTAAAAAAAATTCGGGTGGCCCGAAAATAGATAACACCCATCCAATTTTTACTATGGAATATATAAAACAGATTGGATTTCTAAGGGAGCTTTAGAGTCTACTTTTAGGTTAGGCCATACAACTCCAGAGATACCTAACCTTTGCGCTTCAGGGATAAATTACACTCACCATACTCACACTTAGCCAAACACATCTGAAGTCCTGACCTTGCACCAAAATATAATTATTTTTAAACCTTAAGTATACAAAAGTTTAAAAACCTTCACATCAATGATAAGACCAAATGTATACTTGACCACCCCATTACAAAAAGACAAACCCAGATATGAGAGATATAACTCAAAATAAGTTCTCATCATGTATTTCTCCTGAAAAAGGATTTAGAGAATAGAACAGTTAGAAAAAATAAGACAAACATGTATGGGTACCAACACCTTATATCCATAATAAATCTTACTAACTTGTTTTTTAGTAAGAAATTTTCTAAAACAAAGACATTTGATTTCAAAACACATTCAAGCTATGGATGAGCAGCATAAATACAACCAAAGAGATGATTTCCTTAAAGTGCCATCACTGCACATATATTTACACAAGAAGGAATTATGTCCATGTTTCTAAGAAAGGGTATCATGTTATTTTTTAAACTAGAATTACAATAAAATTTTCAAGATTAAACTTTGAACAAGGAGAATTGTTTAAACATAGATAATAGTTGGATAAATAACGGAAATCCCTTCTCTCTTTTTTATTTACATATCATAATGATAATAGTAAACTAAATACATATCATTTTATTTCCTCAATTAAATTTTCTTTCATTTAAAAATGTAAATACACAAACAAATTTTTCAAAGAGACATTTTACTACTTAAAATTTAAATAAACATCACAATTACAACAGCAATTTTCAACCATGTTTCCAACCATTCCAAATTACACAACTTAATCCCTTATAAATTTTAATGTTTCCATTTCATGATAAATGAATATAATAAAGTGCAAGTACACAATTCCTCCTCACAAGAGGAGACAACATGCCAAATTTTTGGCTCAAAACATGCTAAAAATTGTAACTCCAAAATTTGTAAAATCTGAACCACTCCACTTAGCTCCCAAAAACATCATGCAATATTTATTCAAACAACAAGAAAGGTTTTTGGTAGACCACCCAGCCAATTGGCATCATTATATGCCTCCAAGGAATCTAATATGGCATGCTAGCCTGCCCTCAAGCCCATGAGAAAGAGGCAACACACTACACTTAGCACATATGGAAGGTTTGAATGCACAGAACACATTTTAACACCATTTGAAAACCATTTCAAAGCATAATGTAGCCAAGAAAAACAATCTAAGAAGCTCCATGAATCTAGATTTGGATAGAGGGGATAGGAATACCAATTTCATGTTTCATATAATCATGATAAAAAATCCTTAAAATCCCTTATCTCTTCATGTTTTTACCGTCTCCTTATCACTCCAAAACTCCCCTTGTCTCTCCAAAACCCCCCTAAGAAGGATTTTCAAAAATAATAGTTTCCTTCTTGAGGGTAGGGATGAATTTCTAACCCATATGGAAATAAATCCCTACCTATAAACCAAATGTAAGAGGGTTCCCAAATATATTGCAAGAAAATTCTTCTCTCTTCCCATACAAGCTCCCAAAACCCACACCCCTCAAGGGTGGGTGGAGAAAAAAAGAAGCAACACATAATGTATTTTCCACAATTGATCACACACAAACATATAAGGAAAAATTGAGTAAAAACATAAGTATACAAGGTTCTATCATGTATTCCACAAGCCAAAATTCAAAGGATGTTTTCCAAAAGAGCTCAAATCTCCACCAAGCTTCCAATATTTTCCCAGAATTCTCTAAGAAAAAGAACCCCATCTCCATGAAAGTGACAGTTTAAAAAGAAAATAAACAACCCAATTAAATCAATGGGGAGGTGACAAATGTCACCTTCTACCGAAACCCAAACCAATGGAGAATCCACAAAATTGCACCCAAAAAGAAATAAGGGAAAATTCAAATGTAGCCTAAGCAATCATGAGAGAATTTACCAAATCCCATACATTCCCAAAATCAAAGTTCCCATAAATATAAAGTTATTGTGGAGAGGAAAATTGAGCCAATGGGCCTCATTTGCATTGAAAATAGACAACCCACCCATAGGGATGGGGGTTAGGGCCTCTTTTCCATTTAAATGAGGTCCCTTTCTTGTTATTTACCCTTCCTAAATGGCACATTTTTCACAAATCCGAGTTTTGCAAAAAAGTGGCATTTAGGAGGGGCAATTAGGCTCACCTAATCCATTATTAGGTGTCTTAATCTACCTAACCTCAACACATCATCCCAAAACAAAAAGAAGATGTTATAATGACAGAGAAAGGGTGGCATTTAACATTATCAAGAAATAAACAAAGGGAACATAACAACTTAGCAAGTATATAAGCAACATGCAATTTTATCACCATGATGGAGGGAAATATTAGGTTAACAATTCCAAAGCAAATAAAACAACACGCCAAGCCACAACATGAGAACGGGGTGTTGTAATTGATAATAAAAAGAACGGATTTGGCCATTAGGCCTTATTTGTTAAGCGGTGTGTGTTGTCTAAATCCCATTTTTTCCTCATGATTCATTTCTTGTCACCTACACAAATCAATTTAAACCTCATATCTGCCCAATATAATAATAATAAAATATGATATGATCATATGCATTGAAATCAACATCCATACAAGCCATGCTAATCTAGAATTATATCAAAATCATGAAACATCCACTGAATGAAATGATATAATCCTTATCATACATAAAATATGGATCCAATGTGAATACAAAACATGTATATAATAACTCATGATATCATTTTCATAACATAATATTTGATAATGAACAATGGCATCATTTTCCTCGTAGTCAACTTGTGAACAAGATTTAGTATCCTAATGCAAGGAATACGATGTCATGAATAATGTCATATCAAAATAGTGTACTAAAGTAGTAATATCCCTATCAAACAACAATTTCATGTGATAATGTCTCATTAAAACAATAAAATAAGCAATAATGTCCCTGTCAATAAGATAGTATAGATAAAATGAGTCAAACATGACCCAAAAAAAGAGCATTGAAAAAGGTAGGCACTACATCCCCTTCCCCTAAGAACCAAATTCCTTAAGGAAGTCACTAAAAGAGGTAAGGATATCATGCATGTAATGGTTTCGCATCCTCTCAAGTAGTTGCAAACTCATCATACATGTCCCACTGAACTCTAACCTGGTCCAGGTCGTGCCCCTAAAGGGACAGCCTCATGTGCTCACTAATACGCATGAGCTCCAAATTCCACTAAGCATAAGCCTCCACCTATAAGGCAAACCAATCCAAAACATGAGTTGCATCAAGAGCATACTTTCGCAACACTAAGACATGAGGTGACAGAGCTAGGTGATAGAAAACTCGACCAATAGTATCTAATATCTCTAAAGTTCCAAAAAAATGAGGGGATAACTTAGAGCCCTTTCCATATCGGATCAGATTTGTATGAATTAACCCTAAGAAACACCTCATCACCCTAAAGGAAGTGATGCTCTACCCTCTTCATTTCAGCATATGACTTCTGGCATGCATGAGCATGCTCTAAATATTGTCAAATAAGAACAACATACTTCTCCATATTCTGAAGATATCCAAGACCAAAAATAAACCTATCATATAACATTTCCTAACTCAACAGTGTCCTACAAGGTCTCCCATAGAAATCCTAATAAGCTACCATATCGATGGAACTATGAAAACTATTGTTATAAGTAAACTCAACCAGATAAAGGTAATTCTTCCGCTTCATTTGTTGATCCATCACATACATCTGAAGCACATCCTCAAGTACCTAGTTCATGCTCTCAATATTTCCATCGGTCTGAGGATGATACATTGAACTAAAGTTAATCTAAGTCCCCAAAGATACCTCAAAAGAGGTCAAAAACACATAAGTGTAACCAATCCATGATCGCAAATGATCTTCCTAGGACTACCATGCAATCTCACTACGTCATCCATAAATACATATGTAATGGCAACCACATTATACAATACCTTTATCAGAGAGAAGTGGGAAACCTTTGTCAACTTATCCACCGTCACCATGATGGTGTTATGATGGAACGATGAAGTGGGAAGACTAATAATAAAGTACATTGACACCATGTCCCAATTCCACTCTTTAATATCATGAGGGTAATGAGGACCAACAGGATGAGAATGCTCATCCTTCACCCTCTGGCACTCAAGACAGCAAGCTATGAAATTTATAATATCACAACATAACCCTGGCCAAAAATAAAGCTACCTCAAGTCCACATGCATCTTCTTCATCCTAAGATGGGTGAAGTAAGGTGCTTAATGTGCCTTAGAAAGAACCACCCTACACAAATCACCTACTCTAGGCACATATATGCACCTCTAAAAATAAATAAGACCATTAGAATCTGATGTGCACCCTACATACTTGCCCACTAACGGCCCCTGAGACTCAACCATCTGGTTGACACCCTCGTAGAAGCTATCACTTGGAAGTTACTAAATTATCCTTCCTCTGAGATCTAATCATAATGTCAAGGTGGAATTATAATGTCACCACCTACTCAAGGCATCAGTGACAAAATTATCCTTCTCATTGATGTACTATATTTCTATGTCGTACTCATAAAGGAAATCCATCCAATGTTGTTACTGGGTATTGAGGTTGGGCTGAGAAAAGATATGTTGAAGGCTCACACAATTTTTCCTTAATACAAAGGGTCTCCCTAGAAGGAAAATCCTCTAACAAACCAATACATGAACCACTACTGCGAAATTAAGATCCTAAGTGGAATAATTAAGTTCGTAGTCCTTGATCTTGCAGGACTTAAAAGTAGTAATGTGATGCTCCTACATGAGTACCACTCCATCCAATTCCGTTAATCGATGCATACATACAAACCAAAAATTCAACCAAAGGATTTGGAATTGTAAGGATGGGTGTAGTAGTCAATCACTCCTTAAGAAACTAAAAGGCCTTCTCACACTTATTTGACCAACAAAATTTATTCCCTTTGCATTGAGGGGAAGTAATAGGATTTGTAATCCTAGAAAAATCCTAAACAAAATGATGGTAGTAACCAGATAATCCCATAAAGATCCTAACATCTATCACTATGGTGGGGTTTTGCTAATCAATGGTAGCACAAATCTTCTATAGATCTACTAAGATACCCTCACTTGTGATAATGTGCCCCAAGTACTAAATCTTTGTTTGAAATAAGGAACACTTCTCTATATTCCTAAACAAGTGATTCTCCCTCAAAACTTGTAATACTTTCCTCAAGTGTTCCTAGTGATCCTCAATCGAGTGAGAATACATCAATATTTCATCTAGAAACACAATGAAAACAAATTCTAAGAAGGTCTTGAAAACCCAATTCATGAGGCTCATGAAAATTCTAGGTACATTAGTCAGACCAAAAAGAACTACTATGAAATTTTAATGCCCATACCGAGTCTAAACAGTTGTCTTGTGGATGTGTTCTTTTGTGATGTGCATTTGATGGTATCTTGACTTTAGATCTACCTTGGATAGAACTCTTTCTCCCCTAATATTATCAAAAAAATCATCTCTATGTGGCAAAGGATAATGGTTCTTCAACATTACCTTGTTTAGTTATCAAAATTCAACAAAAAAAGGAAAGGACCCGTCCTTCTTCTTCACAAAAATCATCAACGTGCCCCAAGGAGACACACTAGGTTAGATGAGGACCTTCTCTAAAATATCCTCTAACAAAGTCTTGAGCTCATGGAGCTAATGTGTGGTCATCATGTACAGAGCACTAGACACATTTGCAAAACCCATAACAAGATCAATAATAAATTCCACCTCTCAACTTGGTGGCATACCCGGGAGCTCACTAGGGAAAACATCTAAAAACACTCTCAAAATAGGGTACCCATCCTAAGGTGAACTCATTAGAATCTACTCTGATCTATCATTGATTATCATCTGAAACCCCTTGCACATGCTCATCTTGAGCTACATAGTAGAAATTATATGCAGGAACACTGGTCTCTAAACCCCTGATATAACTACATATGTCATCCACACACTTAGTAGACGATGAGAATCAATCCAATCCATACCTATAATGACCTCATAAGATCCCAATATAAAAACTTGAAGGTATAAGGTAGTGGAGAATACACTTAGATCCAGAATAAAACTCTCCACTTACAAGTCTATGAAGATCTTGGCTCTAGTGGCCAACTCTACCTACCTAGAAGTCACCAATCCACATTTATCCACTAAAGAGGGCAATATAAATAGGTGTACCCCTAATCATACATGTCATCTCAATGAGTGTGGCCTGATGCTCTGCTTGATGGTTCTCCCCCATAGTATAGACATAATGAGCATGTTATATAGTGCTAACTATCTTCTTTATATCCAATTCCCTTTTCCTCTCAGAAAAATATGGTCTTTGAGGACAAAATATAGTATAAAGATCAAGGGTCCCACAAATGAAACAACTTGGTGCATCTCTATGCAATTTAGACCCTCCTGTGCTCTAATGTACTGACCCTATGGGTCCCACTCTAGATGAATGTTATGAACGATCATGATTAGGTTGCTAGCTACCTGCCTCCTATCTCTGCCCAAAATCTAAAGATTATGGACCCTACCTCTCTAACTATCATGTCCTGGCCTAGTCTTATATTTCTCAGAGTGTCGAGGAGGTCATGAAGCTGATTGAAAAGGTATAAACCCTCCCCTCATGGTGGAGCAAAGCCATGTGATCTTTGATCCTAAAATGAGTGAGCTCACTCTTATAATTTTCCTCAGTTCCTATCTCGAGACTCTTGTGTCTTGGTCCTCCTATCCACTGCAAGATAGGCTTTCTCCACCAACTTCTCCAAGGTCAAGGGAGGTAAAATCCTCACTTCTCCTTCCAAGTTTGCATTCAATCCCATGATGAACCTTTTCACATGTATTTTCTCATCCTGAAGATAGTTGACATATTGAAGAAGGTCAAAAAAATGTACTCGTACTAGGCCACAAAATGAAACCCTGTTGGAGCTCATAAGTGATGGTCTCACGGGTCAAATGGAGCTTCCACTCCTCATTCCTCCACTAGATGTCTATCACATCATAGAGGAGGTGTATGGCTAGGAGTAGACACTAAATCATGCACTTTGGGTATATTTGTAGGTCTTAGTCACATACCACTATTCATATGATTCCTTAGCAAGAAAATTACTAATTAAAAAGTATCTTTGGCCTCTTTACTTTCTTTTTGGTTTCCTTCTTGGTCTTACACACCATATTACCCATTCTAAACTTTGACACTTCAGTTTTTATGAGTCTGGACACCAATGCCCAACTAGGATGTCAGCACCCAGATGCTTCCATCCCCTCTAGACACCTCTGACCTCTTTGTATCTTTCTCACATCTTTTTTGTCCTTTCTAGCTGTTGGGCATCTTATTTTCTTGGTGTAGACAAAAATTCACACACTTTGGGTAATTATCTAGTCCTAATTGCATATTATTATTTATATGATTCCTAAGTAAGAAAATTACTAATTAACCCATGTCTTTGGCCACCTTTCTTTTCTTTCTATTACACTTTTTGGTCTTGCACCCTTACTTTCTCAGTATTCTCTTTTATACTTTAGCATTTATCATCTTGGACACCAGTCCCCTCTAGGCACTCCTATCCCCTTTGTACTTTATTCACATTTTTTTGGTTCCTTTCTAGTTGTTTAAGCATCTTATATTTTTGGTAGTCATCCTTTTTAGGGTTAATTATGAAATTAAATCAAAGGAACCATATAAATATAAATTTATGTGACCATAAAAAAGGACCAAGCACTAAGCATTAGCTATCACCATCTAATGTTGCACCCATCAAGCATCTAAGAGCTCCATTGTAGCCATCTATCACCATCCAATGGAAACAAGGGTTGTCTATTCTACATGCACACATCTATTACATTTCTTTACATCTATCTTACTTGCTCATTATCAAGTGTGACACAAACAAGAGGCACCTAGGGCATGATTCTATATGCACACACATAGAACTATATTGGGTTTGAGATGTAGTGCAGTGCTCAGTGATAAGTTTTCCATTGTGACAGATGAGGATAGTTTGACCCCTCATTCTGCATCTTTCTTTTTTAGGATTTGATGTCTATTTGAGGGTTTTATAGGTTCATACTTCATTATAGGTTTCTAGCAACCTCGCCGATCTTGGTGTGACCTCATAGTGACAAAAGAAGAACAACTAGTGACCCCTCAAAGGAATTTTCCTAAGATATTCCTCAGACGCCAGTGCCCAGAATCAGATCTAGGGCACCCACAGGCACCCATGTCCCTCTCCAAGCACCCCCAATCTAGCTTATTTCTCTATATCTACATTTTTTGGGTTTTTGTATGATGCTCCTACTTCTTTGTTCACCTTGTCAGCACCTTAATACACTCCATATTTCATTGTGAATCAGCTAAGTACCTTTTTCTCCTCCTTACAATTAGGGTTTCATAATCTATTTCTTAGTTTCTTGGGTGTAATTTTTATACTTAATTTTTATTCATTTATTGTTATTATATCATTTAGATTAAGCATAAAAATTCATATTTAGCTTAATCAGGTGATAGAAAAAAATGTGTGGAGAATCAGGGTGTGTTTTGAATTTAGGATAGATGAAGATAAGTGGAATGTATGAAGCCCAAAGAATGTGGTATTGAAGACAAATGAATTTCCCCCCCGGTCTATGTAGGAATTATATGAGTAAGATACATGATGTAGAGGAGAAATTAATGGATGATGTAGATAATGGGATTTTACTAAAGGAGGTGGATGATGAATGAATAAATAATGCCAAATAGAAGCCATAGAATACTGGTGTGTGGAGGATGTAAGTGTGGGGATGAAGAAAACAAGAAATATCTTGAGTGTGGTAAAAATTTTATAATGTTGAGAAGACAAGGACATGAATATAGATACATGAGAGAAGATAAAGTGGTATTAGGCATTGTGCTAGTGATGATGTCATGTGGATGAGGATTGGAAAACATGTTGATATTTCAAGGAAACATGAGAGGAAAGGATGTGGTCTTCTGATGAATGTGTGTGATGAGAGGATGGTGGCATGGAAGAGGAAGGCATGTGTAAGAGGGTATGTCAAACAAATGATAGTTTATGAGAAAATAAAATTAATTTGAAAGTTTAATAGGATGTGGAGGAGTCTTGTGAGTAAAATGTGTAAGAATCAATGGTTTTGTAGTCGTGATAGATTATGTGAATGAATAAAGAGGAGACAGTAATAAAAAAAGATGCATGAATGAGTGGAAATGGATGCAAGAAGGTGGATATTTAAGAATTCTCCAAAAGAGGTGAAGCAATGAGAAAAAGGTAGGTGACTTGTGAAGAATGAATAGGGGAACAAGTGGATATAAAAAATAGGGAGTAGATGTAATATGAGTGTTAATGAACGCAATAGATGGTATATGATGCAATAGTTATGATGATAATAAGAAGGTTTCTTGAATGAGTGATGATGAAGGCATTGAAATACATGTGGAAGAGGTTTTTAAGATAGTTTAATTGACGAGTATAACCATATGTGATGAAGATCACCTTATAGGTGTGGTAATGGGTTATGTGCTTAGTTGGGTTTATATGACCAATGTGAGTGATGAATTAGATTATGTGGTGGTCAAGATAGAATCGCATCATGATTTTGATGGTGTAAAGACAGATAGATGTGGTGAAAATGTGAAGGACTCCAAAGAGAATAAGTATGAGACCATGTCCAAAGTGAGAGCATGTGATAGTGGAAATTTAATACAAGATGATGGAGATGATGAGGAATGAGAGAAGCATGAGGGTATTGAGTCCAAGGTAGAAAATCATGTGATGATATAGATATGACACATGAATAAGAAGTGTCAATAGTAGTATTTTGTGAAGGGAGTAGATTGGTGTTAGTAGGTGGTGTAGGGGGATATTAAGGATTGATAATGTTCCCCTTGTTGAGAAGGTCATGAATGATGTTTTGGATTCGGGGACATGAGTCAATGGAATGACCGTCAGTATGATGATAGGCACATTTTTCATGGGAGGAACACCAAAATGGTAGGGGTGGTTTTGGAGGGAGAGTGATGATATGGTCATCAAGAAACTTTTAGAGAATAGAAGAAGGTGACTTTGTCAATGGAGTGAATTTGTGAGGGGTTTTATGAAGTAATGATTCTTGGTAGAACATGACGAATGCAAATATGTGGGTCTAGGTGGTGAGATGTGAGGAGGGTCCAGTTAAGAGTTTTTTTTAATAAGGAAGTGTGATGGTGGAATATGTGAAGGAGAAACTGAAATATGTGGAAAGGAAGTAAGAATATATGATGCCCATTAAAACAACCCACTTGAGACCTAAGAAACAACCTAGCGTTAGTCAGGAAAATTATGGAATAATTTTTTTTGTTTAAAGGAACAAACAACTAGGTTACAAGACAATAGTTGACACTAATATGCTTTGGAACAAGCTTAATCTGCTAGAACATACTTTACTTTTATTAAAAATTATCAGAGGTCACAAGGTCCAAAATTTAGGGTTAGAATTTCCAGTTAGGTTCAGGGGGGTAGAAAAAATCACCATGCCCACTCTCTATCAGGATCAGAGTTTCAACTTGGTTTTTCTCACACTTATCACTTTCAAAATTTTCCTAAATCATTTCCATTAGATAGGAAATTTTCTCACCTTTCCAATGATATAAATAATTCCTCCTAACTCCTTGTAAAACTCTAGTTATGGACCGGCAGACCTTAGGGGTCAAATTTTCCCAAAAGGGGCACGTGTCGAGAAGGGAAGAAAAGCAATTTTTGGGTTGGCGGGTCACGGGGTGGCGTTTGGAATTTTTCCTTACACGGGGAGAAAATGTCAATTTTCACCTGCACCTCCACTATGCCACCGGGGACATGTGTCAAGCTCTGCACCATCGCCGGGAGAAAAGAGGAAAGGGCGCAGCAACAGGAGAGTTTGGGGAATTTCACCAATGGAGGAAAAAGGGAAAGGTTTGACGTACGGGTCCGGGCGTCCGTGGGGGATAACACCGAGGTGAGGGTGGGAGTATGGGGGCCACGGGGTTTTCAAATAAAATTTTCCAAAATCCAACAAGGTTGTGAGGGTTCTGCTCCCTCCACCAACACCCCATGTTGCCATGTGGTAGCCTATGATTGGCAGCAGACCGGCGGAGAAGAAGGTAAAAAATTTTCCCAAAAAATTTAAAAAGGCCCAAGGGATAAAATGATGTCACACCTCTGCCATCGCCCCATGAGGACATGTGGTAGCCTCTGATTGCCTATGGGCCAGCAGAGTAAATTTCAAAAAAAATTCCCCCAAATTTTTTTAAAAAATTTCTAAGGAATTTAACGGGAAATTTTTGGGCCGCAGGCCCGCCAAGGAAAATTTTCCCAAATTTTCCTGCCAAGGCAGGAAAACTTCAAAGTGCCATAATTTTTTCTAGAAATCTTGGTTTTGGGAAAACAAGGACTTTCTAGAAAGCTCTCGATGCCCTATTTGCACAGAAATCATAAATTTTATATTTTAATAAGGTTTAAGGGGTCAATTTTATGAAAACGATATGTAGACCTTTAAATAACAAACTGGTAATTTATAACTTATAAATTTGATTCAATTAGATCTCCTCATTCACTCAACATGCCAAACAGACATGGAGGATTGTTTTAGGAAGGATTTAGAATGTTTTAGGGAGATAATTTCACTTGTTTGATTTCCAATTTACATTTTTCCAACAATTGACAAAAAACAACTATGAAAGGGATTGGGCTAGATTTTACAATGTTTAAATTGTTTTCTTTTGTGTTCTTTGTCAATTTGAGTTCCTTGATAATACAACATGATAAATTTTAACATTTCCAAGTTGATTATAATGTGCAGACCCAAACTGTGCATTTTAATTAAATTTATTTGCCAGTATTATAAATTTACAAAGAGATCAAATTAAAAGAGGTCCATCTAACTTTTCATCATGCAAGTATGGCATTTTATTTCCAATCTAATTTAATACATTCATTTTTTTTAAACAAACCATTCTAAATCAGAATGCAAATACTGAATTCTATTTTACACATTTCCAAACATATAAAATACAACATTATTTCCACGTACATTTCTTCTTTTCAAACAAAGATCTATCTCTTTTGCCATACAATGAAACATTGAATTCAATCGAACAATGTGTAGGAGAGAATGCGTCTTGCAAATTCTTTATTGACTTCAAATTATAGGAACTTTACATCTTTACATTCTTTCCATATTCCTTGAATGCAATATAACATATTTTTATTTCTTTCCAATAAACAAGACAGAATATAAATGTCCTTCACATTTCGAATATACACTTTCATAATCAAATTACATACATCTTTCCTTCACAAAATACATATTATAATTTAATCCACTTCATAGTGGGAAAGGTTACAATGAAATAAATTTGTTTCACAAAGGACTGTCAAAACTTCATTTTCCTTTGCTCCAGAATAGAAACATGCAAGTTTTCTTTTTCTTCAAGTTGATCACAACAAAAGTGGAGGAAAGAAAATGCTCTCCACCCAACCAAGACATCCAATGAGAGGAGAATCCATCCTTCATCATTGGCCCCCGAGCCCTAACCATAATAAAATAAGAGGTGTGATTCAACCCATGGAAACAACTAGCCTCCACAACACACAACATTCTTTCAACATGCATAATTCAATATAAAACACAGTCCAAACAAAGATAGCAGTTTACAACTGTAATTGAAACCATTCAAAACATAACTTAGGCTTGATCATGCAAGACAAAGGAGAAATGACTATGGGGGAAGCTACTTATGCCTCCCAATTGGGAATTGGATATCCACCAGTAACAAACTACCAATAAATTTCACCACACATATCCTTATACCCGTGACAAATCCCTCCTTATGCCCCCCACAGATTTCCTTATGCCCCCCACAAAGTAAGAAATGCAAGCTATTTATTTTCCATGGTGGATCCCATACCCAAACTCCCTCAACAAATATGATGCCACTGACATTCCCTTATGCCTCCCCACATGGATTCCCCGTAGCCTTCTCCTACACCATTCCTATGGCAGTCTACCCAACCAGCCAACAAAATAAAACAAAAACATGCACCATTCATTCATACACAAAAGAAGAGCTAAGCTCCTACCTTTACATGGTAGCTTTTGTTTCCAAACGCTTCAATGCAAAAACACAGTGTGAACATTATCTCCAATCATCAAAGCTTATCTCCACAATTCCTCCACAAGAGCTCCAACACAACAAAAATGCGCCCCAAAGAAGTTTGCAAAATGATTCAATAACCCAAAACAAGCAAAGAGTTTGAATTTTATAGAAGAGGGAAGAGAAGAGGATGATGTGGATCCATGTAGGATGCCACATCACACATCCTCAACTCCAAACACAAAAGACAAATTTCATTCTCCCAAGCACAATAATGAGGTGGGTGAAAATATGACAAATTACTTGCACACTCCAAAAAGCCCACACCCCAAGGGACAACAAATTAAATAAAATGTAAGAGAGTGCAATCAAAATATGCAACATGATTAATAAAATACATTATAAAAGTCTAAAATCACTTCTCCAACCATAAGTATGGTTGCTAAGTTAAATTGAGAGATATGGGACAAGTTTTACTTGTCCCACAAGCCTCCAAAAACAGCCTCCAAGGAAAAATTCGAATTTCCAAGGTGGTGGAGTGTTTCATACTCCAAAATCTGACTTACACAACTCTTACACAAACTTACACATCCCTTACTTATTTAATACAAAGAGCCAACAACTTCCATTATTACTTTCCCATATCCCAATTTGATTTATTTAAATTTTTAACCATATGATTTCTCCCATTAATCTATCACAATTTTAATTAAATACAAGAAAGGGACACATTACTAATAAATACATACAACAATAATAATAATAATAAAAGAAACACATTAATAAAATTCACAAATCCATTGTCACATATAAAGGTGACCCCCCCATGGGAATCCCTAACAACAAAAAACACAACACAATAAAATAAGTTACCATGGTGACCTTTTCGAATTCACCTAGAATTCCATTGTTGTTGGTCTCCAATCCCCCAATATTTTTGTGATATTTTAAACCTGCAAAACACAAATACCTCCTTTGGCCTCGTGGCCATATTAGAACATCCAATGTGATATAAATGAAATCACAAAACTGACTATATAAATGAATCACAACAACATCAAAGTAACAACTACATCATTTGCATTTTTAATCAACCACTATATCATCATCGTATAATATCCATTTTCTAGATCTACTCATGATATCCAAAATCACATGGCCGCACAACATCCATAAAACATCCATGTCAAATAGTATATCATCATCCACACATAAGGTGTCTCTAATAATCATCATGCATCATAATCAAATCAAGATCAACAATAATCCATGATCAAATGTCTAACATCACACTGATTCAAAACATAATAATTTCTATAATGTAATCACAGTATCAAAATAGTTATCAAAAGGTGTCATAGGGAAGTGGGAAGTACATCCCCCTCTACTTAGACTCGACTTCCTCCTGGAATTCACTGGAAAAAATGTGGAAACTAAACTCGTAATATGGTAGCATCCTCCCATGTAGATACAGTCTCATCATATTTGTCCCACTGCACCCAAACCTGATCAATCTCTCTACCTCAAAGGCCCAGGGTCCCGTGCGATCTAAAATACAAAAAAGCTCCACCATCACCTGCCCCTGATCCTACACCTACAATGATATCTAATCCAACACATGAAAAGGTTCTGCAACATATCCCCTAAGAACTGAAACATGAAACACATCATGTACGTGAGACAAGTTAGGTGGCAATGCTAGATGGTAGGCCAAAGGGCCAACACGCTCTAAGATCTCAAAAGGACCCACGAATCTAGGAGCTAACTTAGAACCTTTTCTGTAATGGATAGGGCTATTGTGTGGTCTGACACAAAGGAACACCTTCATGCCCACATCGAATCTACAGTCGATCCTATGTTGATCTACATACTTCTTCTGCATGCCTTGTGCCTCCTATAATCTCTTCCTTATCAATACCACCTACTGCTCCATGTCCTGTAGAAGATTTGGTCCAAGAGATACTCTATCCTCTAGCATGTCCTAGCTAAGAGGTGTCCTGTACTCTCTACCATACAAATCCTGAAAAGGAACCATGCCTATAGAACTCTGAAAAATACTATTATAGGTAAACTCCACTAAGTACAGGTACTCCTCCCATTTGGACTGTCTGATCCATCATATACACCCTAAAAATATCCTCTAAAATTTGATTCACCCACTCAGTCAGTCCATCTGTCTCAGGGTGATACGATGTGTTGAAGTTGATCCTCGTCCCGAGGACATACTACATGGTAGTCCAAAAATGGGAAGTGTACAAAGGATCACAGTCACAAATGGTCTTCCGTAGAATGTCGTGCAACATGAACAATATCATCTAGGTATGCCCATGCCACTACTCTAGTTGTATAAGTGGTCTTCACCAGAGAAAAGTGAGCCACTTTTGTCAATTTATCAACCATGACTATAATGGCGTCATGGTGATATCTCGACATTGGTAGTCCAATAATGAAATCCATGGAAATGGTGTCCCACTTCCATTCTGGTATAGCATGAGGATAGAGAAGGACAGCTAGATGCTGATGTTTGGCCTTAACTCTCTAGCACTCCAAACACCATGACACAAACTGGGCCACATCTCTACGAATTCCTCTCCAATGATACAACTGTCGCTAGGTGGTGTGCATCTTCTTCACCCCGGGATGGGCTGAATAGGGTGCACGATGTGCCTCTACCAAGATGTTATTTCTCAATCCTCCATATCTAAGAACATATATCATGCCTCTGTGCCTAAGAAGATTGTCTATCTCTAAGTAAAAACCATCAAAATTCCCCTCAAGGGGTCTCCTTTACTCGATCTCTGCTCATACTGCAATGTAGAAGTTGTCAAGAAGAATTTGTTGAAGGATCATGCTCCACAAGTCTATGCTCACTGAGGTGGCCATAGCCACATGTCTCCATCTACTAAGAGAATCTTCTACCACATTCTCCTTCCCCTTTACATGCTCTATCTCCATATCATACTCACAAAGCAACTTCATCTAACACCACTGATGAGCGTTGAGATTGGGTTGCATGAAGAGGTGGAAAAGACTCAAATGATCTATTCTGAGTGTGAATATCTTGCCAAGAAGGAAATTTCTCCATCTAACCAGAGCATGCACAACTGCCGTAAGCTCAAGATCATGGGTTGGATAATTAAGCTCATGATCTTTGAGTTTTCGAGACTCAAAAGCCACTGCCCTACCCTCCTGCATCAACACACCTCCAAGGCCTACCAGTAAAGCGTCTGTGCAAACAAATAACTCGCCTTGTGGATCCGGCACTACAAGAATAGGTGCTATGGTGAGGCATTCCTTCATTGTCATAAAAATCTACTTACATCTATCCAACCAAACAAACTTCTTCCCTTTCCTCTGAAGGTAAGTGATGGGTGCATAATCTGAGAGAAGTCCTGAATGAATCTCTGGTAGTAACCTTCTAATCTCATGAAGCTACACACCACGGTCACTGTAGTGGGTGTTGGCCAATCCATAATGGCTCTAATCTTGGAAGGATCGTTTGTGATACCTTCCCCAGAAATGATATGACCCAAATATTATACTTTTTTAGAAAGAATGTACATTTCTCCAAGTTCCCATAAAGTTACTGATCCCAAAAACACTGAAGAACCTGGAAAAGGTGCCCCTCGTGCTCCTCACGTGTATGTGAGTATATCAAAATTTCATCTAGGAAGATGAGCACGAAGTGATCTAAGAAGGTCCTAACTACCCCATTCATCAAACTCATAAACACTGCAGGGACATTAGTGAAACCAAAAGGCACTACTGTGAACTCATAATGCCCATATCTCATGTAGAAGGTTGTCTTATGAATGTCCACATTTGAAATCCTCAGCTGATGGTACCCTAACTTGAGATCAATCTTAGACAAAATTTTGGCTCCCTTCATCTGATCAAACAAGTCATCAATACGAGGAAGAGGATAACAATTCTTGATCGTTACCTTGTTCAACTGGCTGTAATCAATACACAACCGCAAGGATCCATCCTTCTTCTTCACAAAGATCATTGGTGCACCCCAAGGGGATACACTAGGATGGATAAGGCCTTTCTCCAAAAGACCCTCAAGCTGTAACTTGAGCTCACAAAGCTCTGGGGTGGTCATCCGATAAGGTGCCCGTGAGATAGGCTCTACTCCAGGAACTAGATCTATATGAAAATAAATCTCACATGGGGGTGGCAACCCCAGTAGCTCCCCTAGAAATACATCAACATACTCTCTCAAAATGGGATGATCATCTAGTGATGGCCCACTAGATCCATCCTTTGATCTGTCACTGACTATAATAGCATACATCTGACAACCCCATCACACACACCACTTAAGCTGCATGACGGAGATGGTGTGAATAGAAATGGGTCTCCTGACCCCTAAAATCACCGACTCAACTCCCAAATCATCTAGCACAAGATATAGTCTTCAAGATAACAATCCATCCTGGCCCTGTGTGAAGATAACCAATCCATACCTAAAATGACTCCATACGAGCCCAAAGGAAGGATACAGAGATATGAGGTAGCGGTGAAAGGTCCCAAATCCACAACACACTCCTTTACTAAGGATTCTACAGAGATCTTGGCTCCAGAAGCCATCTCGACATCCCAACTATGACCCTGCCTAACTACCACCAGCCTGCATCGCTCTACTAAAGATGGTGCAATGAAAGAATCAGAGGAACCAGAATCAAACAAAACAGAGGTTAGGAATACCACTAATGCTACATGTGGTCTCAATGATTGTGCTCTAACACTCTACCTGGCAGTTCTCAACCACTGCATAAATCCTGTGGCTGTGCATCCCATGTCACCAACCAGTTGGCTCAGAAGATATGTGTCTTGCTCTTGTTGTTACAGTTCTGTGGGAAATCTCTCCAAAAGTGCCCAGTAACTCCACAACCAATAACATCCTCCTGATCCTCCCCAATGAGTAGCACCTCCTGTAGGTGCCCTAGAATTCTATGGTGTGGACCCTAATGATCCAGCTGTGGTCTACTGAGGTCTCTGCTGGCGAGCTTCCACTGACTGAGCTCTAGGTCCACCCTGTGTCCTGATGGGACCCTTAGGACGAAGGCCCCAAACTTTGATCTCCCTATATGCATTAGCTCTCTCTGGGGGTCTATGAGGTAGGCGGGATTACTACTGCTACTGCGGCCTAAAGGATGACTATGCTAAACCCTAGCCAACATGAGGAAGAGGTATTGACCCCCTTGATCTACCATCTTGTATCTGCTATATGCGGGTCCGGACTTCAGTCTCTGGCCTGTTGGGTCTTTCCCTGAGTCTCCTCTGCAATATTGGCCTTCTCGATACGGCCTTAGGAAATGTCTGTGGGCAGAGGATCCGCACTAGCACCTCCAATATCTAAATTCAGACCCCGGATGAACCTGTGAATCCGCACCTGCTCATCCTTCATGTACTCAACATACTGGAGTAGATCTATAAATCTACTCTTGTACTTTGTTATAGAAAGAGATGTCTGTCGGAGGTCATGGAACTCGTCGATCCTCTATTGTATGAACCTCCGTGAAAAATACCTGCTCCCGAATCTCTCCTCAAATAGCTCCCAAGTCACTGTATTAGAATCAACATGGAGCTTCTACTTCTCTATCCTCCACCATACTTCTGCTCCATCCCTCAATAGATGGATCGCAACACGAGCTTTCGTGTTACTAGAACAAGGACAAATCTTGAAGCAACCGCTCAAGATCACTAGTCAGGCCTCTACCTAAAATCCACCCATGTCACTTGAGTAATGTGATGGCCAAAGATTCAGGATCTCCTTGATGCGATCTGCAGTTGTGGTCTAGCAGCCTCTAGGTCTCTCTGCATGCTCATCTCTAAGCCTAGGTCTCCAAGACCTCTCTCTATGATTTGGAACTCTGTCACCCTGTCCCCTAGGTGGTGACTCTACTCTAGCTGACTTTGCATGGGATTTCTCTCTTTTATGCTCCTCGCCGAGTCAAGGAGATACCTGACCCTCAATGGAAGGGGCTCTGTCATGGTTGGATGCATGTCCTCCTCCTAATCCTCTGTGTAGAGTGGTATTAACATTCTGAAGAGTCTATAAAATCTGGGGTAAAATGGCTGCTACACCCTGATCTGGTGGTGGTGGTGGTGGTAATTCTGAGTCTCTGTGAAAATTTCTCTCACTTCGCCTGATCCTCCTTCACAGACTAAAGTGAGAGTTAGTTCATTTTGCTAAGTTTTACACAACTTCCATGTTGACTAAAATATATAAATTCTAATTGAGTTGTTTTCTAGATTTAAAAGTGTGCTAGGTTTAAGTTTCACATCCCAAGTTTTCTAGTGTGCCCAATGGTCCAAGCTTTTGAACCATCACTCTGATACCAAGTGTAATTCCCGTTTAAAACAACCCACTTGAGACCCAAGAAACAACCTAGGGTTAGTTAGAAAATTATGGAAGTTTTTTTTAATTAGAAGTGTCTACAACCAAGTTGCAAGGAAACAGTTGTCACTAATAGGTTCCTAAACAAGTCTACAATTACTAGGACATACTTTTCATTTATTAACAATTTCTAGAGGTCACATGGTCAAAACTTTAGGGTTAGAAGTTTCAGTTAGGTTCAGGGAGCAATTTACCCCCATACCCACTCTCTAACAGGCTTAGAGTTTCAACTTGGTTTTTATCATACATGATACTACCAAAATTTCCCTAAATCATTCCCATTGGATAGGAAATTTCCTTACCTTTCCAATGATATAAATAAGTCCTCCTAACTCCTTGTAGAACTCTAGTTATGGACCGGAGGACTTTAGGGATCAAATTTTCCCCAAGGGGACACGTGTCGAATGGGGAAGAAAAGCAATTTTGGGTTGGCGAGTCACGTGGCGGCATTTGAAATTTTTCCTTGCGCAGGATAAAATTCTCATTTGTGTCCACGCCTCTGTGGGTCCTCCAAGGACACGTGTCGGGTCCTAATCCAAAGTCAGGAGAGGGTGAGGGAAGGGCAGAGCAGCAGAAGAGTCTTGTGGGAATTTCACCCAAGAGGGAGAGGAAAGCCAATATAATGGCATCCACGCGCTCGCGGTTCTGCCTAGGGACACATGGCACTCAACAGGCCGCTGTGCGAGCATGAAGAGAGAAGGAGAGAGGTGGAGTGGCAAGGATATAATTGGTGAATTTCACTGAAGGGGGAGATAAGGGGAGAGTTAGACGTGCGAGTCCGCGCGCTCACGGAAGGGATTTCCCAAGGCGAGGGCGAGAGTGTGGGGCCGTGGGGATTTTTATTAAAATTTTCCAAAGACAAAATTTTTAAAGAAAAATGGGGACGCGAGGGTTCCTCTCCTTCTCCGCTGTCACCACCCCAAGGTGCCACGTGGCACCCTTTGGTTGGTTGCAGGCAGGTGGGGAGAAAAGGTAGAAATTTTCCAAAAATTTTAAAAAGGTCTAAGGGCAAAAAATGTTGCACCTCTGCATGCTGCCCCCTTAAGGACACGTGGTTCCCTATGATTGGCTTCATGCTGGCAGAGGAAATTCAAAAATTTTCCCAAACCAAAAATTTAAAAAAATTCTAAGGATTTGACGGAAAATTTTCGGGTCGCAGGCCCGCCAGGGAAAATTCTCCCAAATTTTCCCGGCAAAGTAGGAAAACTTCAAAGTGCCAGAAATTTTACTAGAAATATTAGTTTTGGGAAAACGAGGAAATTCTGGAAATCTCTCCATGCCCTCTTTGCACAGGAAACATAAATTTTACATTTTGATAAGGTTTAAGGGTTCAATTTTATGAAAAATGATCTGCAGGATTTTAAACAGCCAACTAGTAAATTTTAACTTATCAATTTGATTAAATTGGATCTCCTCCTTCACTTAACATGCCAAACAAACATGGAGGATTTCTCTAGGGAGGGTTTAAAATGTTTTAGGGAAGTTAAATTTGTTCAATTTCTTCCAATTTACATTTTTCCAACAAATGACAGAAAAAAATGACTGTAAGAGGGAATGGGCTCGATTTTGCAATGTTTAAATTGTTTTCTTAAGTTTTCTTTGTCAATTTGAGTTCATTTATGTCTTAGCATGCTAGATTATATCATTTTTCAGTTGATTACAATGTGCAGGTCTGAACTGTACATTTTGATTAAATTTTGCCAGTTTTTAAAATTTGTAGCATAGAGATCCCATTTCTAAGAATTTGTTTATCTAACTTTTCATCATGCAAGTATGGCATTTCATTTCCAATCTAATCTAATACATTCACTTATTTTAAACAAACCATTCTGAATCAAAACCAAATACTAAATTTCATTTTTACACATTCAAAAAATACAAAATACAGCACGGTTTCTCATACGTACATTTCTTTCTTTGCAATCAAACAAAGATCTATCTATCTCTTTTCCATACAATGAAACATTGAATTTAATCCAACAATGCATATGAGAGAAAGGTCTTGCAATTTTTATTAATTCAAAAGAGAATACATCCTTTATCATTTCCATGTTTTGAATGCAACTAACATACAATTCTATTTCTTTCTTTTCAATGTACAGAGCAGAATGTAAATGTCTTTCACACTTTGAATATAAACTTTCATAATCAAATTACATACATATTTTCTTCACAAAGTACATATTACAATTTCATCCACATCATAGTGGGAAAGGTTACAATGAAATAAATTTGTTTCTCAAAGGACTGTCAAAATTGTATTTTCCTTTGCTCCAGGAACAGCAACATGCAAGTTTTCTCTTTCTCCAAGTTGATCACAACAAAAGTGGGGGAAAGACAACGCTCTCCACCCAACCAAGACATCCAATCAAAGGATAATCCTTCCTTCATCATTGGTCCCCAGACCCCAACCAAAATACAATAAGAGGTGTGATTCAACCCATGGCAAAAACTGGCTTCCACAACACACAACATTCTTTCAACATGCATAATTCATATAAAATACAGTCCACACAAAATAGCAGTTCACAACTACATTTGAAAACAATCAAAACAAAACTCAGGCTTGATCATGCAAACCAAAGGAGCAAGGTCTATGGGGGAAGCTGCTTATGCCTCCCAATTGGGAATTGGGCATCCACCAGAACAAACCACCAATAAATTTCACCACACATATCCTTATGCCCCCCCACAAATCCCTCCTTATGCCCCCCATAGATTTCCTTATGCCCCCCACAAAGTAAGAAATGCAAGCTATTTCTTTTCCATGGTGGATCCCAAACCCAAACTCCCTCCAAAAAACTCTAATGTCAATGGCATTCCTTATGCCCCCCCACATGAATTCCCCATAGCCTTCTCCTACACCATCCCTATGGCAATCTACCCTACCAGCCAATAAATAAAACAAAACATGCACCATTCATCCATACACAAAAGAAATGACAACATAAAGAAGAGATTTAAATTCCTACCTTTCCATGGTAGCTTTGTTTCCAAACAACAAGACTTTCAATGCTCAAAACACAATCTCCAAACAACAATACCAAGTATGAATCTATCTCCAAACTTCCTCCAAATCCACAAGAGCTCCAAACAGGAAAGCAAAATGTGCACCCCAAAGAAGCATTGCAAAAGTTTCAACAACCCAAAACAAGCAAGGAGTTTGAATTATATAGAAGAGGGAAGAGAAGAGGATGATGTGGATCCATGTAGGATGCCACATCACACATCCTCAAATTCAAAACACAAAAGACAAAATCCATTCTCCCAAGCACAATAAAGAGGTGGGTGAAAATATGACAAGTTACTTGCACACTCCAAAAAGCCCACACCTCAAGGGACAGCAAAATAAATAAATGTAAGAGAGTGCAATCAAAACACTGCAACATGATTTAAAAAATGCATTATAAAAGTCTAAAATCACCTCTCCAACCATAAGTATAGTTGGTAAATTAAATTTAGAGGTATGGGACAAGTTTAACTTGTCCCACAAGCCTCCAAAAACAGATCCCAAGGAAAAATTCGAATTTTTCATGGAGGTGGAGTATTTCATACTCCAAAACTGACTTACACAAACTCTTACACAACTTACACATCCCTTACATATTCTAATACAAAGCAGCCAACAACTTCCATTATTACTTTCCCATATCCCAATTTGATTTATTTAAATTTTAACCATATGATTCTCACATTAATTCTATCACAATTTAATTAATTAAAAGAAAGGGAACACATTACTAATAAAATACATACAACAATAATAAAAATTAACCACGTCAATAAAATACATAATACCCATGGTCACATGTAAAGGTAATCCCCCCATGGGAATCCCTAACAAAAATACAACACACAACACAATAAAACAAGTTGCCATGGTGCCCTTGTCAAATTCACCTAGAATTCCATTATGGTTGGTCTCCAATCCCCTAGATGTTTTGTTGTGATATTTTTAACCTACAAAATACAAATACCTCCTTTCGAGCCTCATGGCCATATCAGAACATCCAACATGATATAAATAAAATCACAAAATCGATCTAAGTAAGTGAATCACAACAACATCGAAGTAACAACTACATCATTTGCATTTTTAATCACCACTTTATCATCATCAATATAATATCCATTTTCTAGATCTACTCATAATATCCAAAAATCACATGTCCACATGAACAACATCCATGTCAAGTAATATATCATCATCCATATATAAGGTGTCTCTAATAATCATCATGCATCATAATCAAATCAAGATCAACATTAATCCATGATCAAATGTCTAACATCACACTAAGTCAAAACATAATAATGTCTATAATTGTGATCAAATGTATCACAATAAGCATCAACAGGTGTCAAAGGGAAGTGGGCACTACAACTCCTCGTCACGTCTACATCTAGTTCCATCCCTACCAATATTATTGAAAATGCTATACAATAAGACAATTCTATCCCTAATGATTTCGATGATGAGGCTGCATGTCATAGAGCTTAATGATGACACATTACACACACTATTATACTTTACTCGTATTGACATTTGATGATTCCTATTTCTCACGGATATTTTATTTGCTATTGGCAACCTGGTGACATACTTATTCAAGAAACATTCCTCCATCCAATAATTCCATTGTTCACTTTCCAGGGAAATGTACATACATTAGACATGTCTATCACACTACTCACATCTCCTCAAGTTCCTTCTACTCCACCCTTATATCCCTTCACATTTAATCTCTTCATTCATAATTATTATTAGCCTCATATCTTCATTTGACCCTAATTTCGTTGAGATTGTTTGCTCAACATGATGACTTACACTTGACCTAGGATTACAACATACTTTATGATCTCCTTCCTCTACCCACATACTTCTCACCTTTATCATGGATGTGTATTCATCTATCTATGTCCTCCACATATTCAACATTTAACAATATTCCGTGCATGCACTTCTCATTATTCTCCACTCACACTTGGGAAACCTTGAATTGATTACATTGGTGGCACACTAGATCCAAATCATACTGATATCATATTTCCTATGACATAATTTGGAAACATAATCTATTTGCAATGAATCACTTCTTGGGTTATCTCTCAAAATCTCAATCATTATGGTACTACAGATGATTCTCCACAATCCATCTCTTTCACTAAAGAATAATATGCGATGGACATGTATAATTTACATCACAAGGGCTCTTTACATGATCAACCTCACACAATTTCTTACTAAGTCTCTGATCTAACTCTAATCAGCTCATGATTTTGACAATGATAATCTTCTAGATGATTTTACATCCAATTATTTTCTATCATCACATAGTTGGGGAAAACATTCGTTCTTCCCCCCTTTTTTTCATTCATTACTCTAGTTTTTTCATGTCTCTACACATAAACATATGTGCTCCGTGATTTACATCTAGTCACTCTTACAAATTTTCATCACCATAACTTGTATCATTCATTCACTCATATGACAAACTCTAGTCCCAAAGATTCATACTCAACTGCCGAGGGTCTAAATCTTAAATGAACCTCACCACATTCACTCTTTATGCTCTATTTCCTATATAACACACATTTTAAAACCATTTCTCTGATGGTTCATTCTTAGATATGTTGAGGGGTATTTAATAAATGAACCTCATCTCATTCTCATCCACATCCACTCATGGGAACACATTAGCTCATATCAAATTAACATTTTGTATACCATTCCATCTCACTCCACAACATACTGCATATCTTGGTTGCGCATATTACTCTTACTTGCTTATACTTACATGTACACTTTGTTTCACATGTTAGATGAGATATCTAAGTATGTAAATCATCTTTTTCCATATGCATATACATGTGCGTTCACTTGGTATTTCTAGTTTTGAACATAGAATATATCTTAAAGGTCCTATACACACTGCACATGGATGCTTGGTGCACTATAACTCTTACCAGTCCCACTAGAGGCTCTTGGGGGCATCTACTTTCTGTACAAACTACATGTGTTATCATTTCATTTCATATAATACTTCCTATTATTACCAGCACACTACTTATTCCATTAGTACATACATGCCTTGACATAAATTCTTATCTTTATAACATGCTAATGGGTGCTTCATGTGCAACATTTGTCCTTGCAGGAATACATGTCTTCCATTGTTGGTCTATTACATCTTATTTGATCATTGTATGCTCATTTTTTGTAGGGTTATGCCCTATGTCTTGTTTGCATCACTTGCTTATATGATTTTGGACTAGCTTCGGCCCTCGATTTTTCTTGTTACATCATGTCAGTGATGTCTCATGTGTTTGCAACCCAATTTTCATAGTCTACATTGTCTATCTTGTGTCTTAGCTTGCACATTGGTTTCTTGTTTATTAGTTTACATTCTTTTTCTATACATGCATGTTTGTCTTATACTTTCTACGAACACATGTATTCCTAGCCACTTTGTTTGCATGTGACTTGATTTCTACCATGAAAATTCCCTTCCCCCTATAGGGCATTACAATTCAGATCAGCATTTATGTTCTCTCCTTTAGGTCGCACCTTATCACATCATATACACCCCGAACGAGGGGGGAATTATTTGGTTGAATTGATCACCCCATACATTAGTCTAAAGACACAGTTAAACATGGCACAATATCAGTACAGCATAGTCATTAGCATTAGACAGGGCTCAAAATCTAACTTGGTTCCTCCCCTACAGCACTAATGTCACTAGGGGCACCCACACCAGGATCAGTATTTCTCTAGGTAATCATCACAGTTCACCATAATGCCTATGACCAAGGAGAAGTTATGATAGCATTAGTTAGTGCAGCACAGTCCTCTAGTACTTCAGAATGCATGGCTATTTACATGGCATACTATCAATTAGCACATAAAATAATACCATTCGAAACTAATATGGAACAATTGAGTTACAACATGAACAAAACTGGATCGGATTTTTACATACCATCTTCAGTGGTGTTCCATCATATTGGGAAGAAGTTAAAGATTGGAAGGAAAGTATACACTAGACCTATCTCCCCACCACTTCTTCTTTCTCTTGGCATGAGATCGCCTGAAAAAATTCACATTTTGCGTGAGATCTCCCCAAAAACTTGCTCTTGGCGTGAGATCTCCCAAAAAAATCACTCCTGCTACAACATTTAAAGGATCACTTTTCTATCACTCTTTCCACTCTTCATACATCAAGTACACACTGTTCTCTTTTACACAATTTTACATAATTATACATACTTATGCACATTTTTACTCTAATTTGATCATATACATGTGGACTTTGACTACGTTCTTTCATTCTTATTTTTTGTAATTGCATGTCCTTATGGGAAGAAGCAGACAACAATCAAGTAGAACAATAGCATCAATCATAATAGCACACTAACAACAACTGACATAAACAACAGGAACATTGGTGACATCTACACATGCGTTTCCACCCCAGGTTCATCATCATCATCACTTTTTTAAACTTTCTCCTCTCTAATTTCCATGGTTCATCATTTGCACTCACTTCACATTGATTCACTTGTCCACTCAGCACACTTTTTCACTGTACACTCTACATGGTTATCATGTACGCATATATTATCTACTTTATGTTATCGATATTTCTTTCAAAAACATAAAGTGGGGGAAAATGTAGACACAAAATCACACTTTGGGTAATTATATAGTCTTGATTACATAATACTATTCATATGTTCCTAAGTAAGAAAAGAACTAATTAACCCATTTCTTTGGCCATATTTACTTTCTTTTTGTTGCCACTTTTGGTCTTGCACATCTTCTTTCTCAATCTGACCTCTAACCCTTTAGTTTCTCTAAGTCTAAACACCAGTACCTAGCCAAGACACTAGCGTCAAGTGCCCCCATCCCCTCTGGGATCCCCTAACCTCTTTATAATTTACTCACATATTTTTGGTCCTTTCAATCTGTTTAAGCATCTTATCTTTTTGGTAGTTGACCTTTTCAAGGTTAATTACAAAATTCAAGAAAAGGAATCATATAAATATAAAGTTATGTGGTCATAATAAAGGACCGAGCACTAAACATTAGCTATCACCACCTAAGGTTTCATCAAAATGTTATTCAAGAGCATTCAAGTATCCATTTTAACATCCATTTAAGGGAAAGGGACTACATTATTTTTCATACACTTCATAAGATGGGAAGTTCGTTCTATTTCATGCACACATTTACTACATTTTCTTCCATCTAGCTATTTTCTCACCATCAAGTGTGACACGCACAAGAGCCATCTAGGAGATGATTTCACACACACACACCTAGAAATACATTGGGTTTGAAATGTAGTGCAGTGCTCAGTCATAGGTTCACATGTTTGACATCTGAGGATAGTTTGACCCCTCATTTATATTCTTTTCTTTTTAGGATTTGATGTACTCTTGATGGTTTTATAGGTCAATATTTCATTGTAGGTTATCAGTGACATTGATGATTATTGTGTGACATACTAGCGACAAAATGTAAAGGACATTAAACATCTTGCAAAACCTATGAAGGAGGTTTCCTATGGGTTTGAGCAGTCAAAGGTTCCCAAAGCAGGTATAAGGCACCCGCAGGTGCCCCTACTCCTTTCTAGGCACCCCAGTCTAGGAAAATTGCCAGCTCCCATATTTTTCAGAGTCTCTGTGCAACACTTCTACCTATTGTGGCATTCATATCATTCATATTTTTCTTAATCATTTGGTGTTCAGAATTTTAGTGGTTGATTACAAAATTCAAACAATGGAATCATATAAATACAAATCTATGTGACCATAATAAAGTACCAAGAACTAAGCATCTATTATCATCACCTAAGGTTGCATCCAAAGGCAATTACAAGAGAATTAAAGCATCCATCTAGCATCCATTCAAGGGAAAATGGAATGAATTCTTCTACATACATTTTATAGGAGAGGAATTTCATTTTTCCCTGTACACATCTATCTACATTTTATACATCTAGTTATTTATCACTATCAAGTACAACTTACACAAGATCCACCTAGGGCATGATTCTACACACACACGCATACACATAGAACTACATGGATTATGCAATGTAGTGCAGTTCCCAGATTAGAAGTTCATTCAGTCAGGTGACTTCTAGGGTCAATCCAACTCCCCATTTACATACTTTTATTTTTAGGATTTGATATGTTTTAGAGTTGTGTAGGTATTCTTTCTCTTTACAGGTTTCAGGAGAATTTGGCGATCAAGTAGTGAAGTACAGGTGATTAAAGGTGACATCTAACGAACATCTTGTGACCCTGCAAAATTGATTTTATGAATTTTTGAGTAGTCACAGGTGCCCATATGAGGTCTATAGCACCCTAGGAACCCTTGACCCTGCACAAGTGCCCTAGTCCTGGCATTCCTAATAGTTATACATTTGTTTAGACTCAATTGCGAAACTATGATTTTTGGTTTCATCAATTTTCTAGTCCGACACAGCTTCAGATTATTGCGAATAAGATAATCATCTTACCCTCTCTCTTTCACTTAGGGTTTAAAATTTATTAGCTTACTTGCTTGTGTAAAATTTCTACTTTATTGCATATCTACATATGTGTTGTAACTTATTTATAATTTAACATTTATTTTCCAATATTTGTTAAATCATTTGGTGAGCCCATTGCTCAAACCCACCTCACTTCTAGGTCTTTTATCATTTCATTTTCTCATTATAGCTCAATATTATGGAAAATTTACTGTATCCCACCTTCAAGAGCTTAATGATCATCTTGTTAAGCATCCTTAGTATCTAGACCTACTTTTATTCCCCACTCGTGAGGAAGCCACTAATTTTTTGGAGCTTGGTGTTCTTACATCCATTCCTACTTCCATGCCTATTAATACTCAACTTCCTACCTCCACTCTTCTGCATACTTCTATTGTTCCCATTTTTGTTCCTAATCCCACCAACCACTTCAGTCCACCTCTTGTTTCTCACATGTAGCAAGTCTCTTCCACTATCACTCAATATATAGCCTCACTATATTAGGATCTCCAAGTTCAAATCCGTCAACTACAATAGGCTACTTCCCATGCATCTCCATCTCTAGATTCCACTTTGTTACTTCATACTTCTTTCACACCCACCATCTCCACTTATACACTTCCTCTTAATTTCATCACTCCCAAGATCCCCATTTTCAATAGTCATGGTGACCCCCAAGAGAATCTCCAAGCATTTCATAAGGCATGTCTAGATTTTTTGGATGATGATACTCTATTATCTAAGATCTTTCTTAGAATTCTTCATGATTATGTAATGTGTTGGTTATATGATGTACCTATCCACTCGGTAACATATTTCATGCATTTAGCCAATGCTTTTTTCACTTATTTCTCTATCAATATCGGCTCTAAAATATCATATGCTCAACTCACATAACTTAAGCAAGGATCTAACAAACATCTAGCAGATTATGTCTTTTGATATAAGAACAACTTAGTTAAGATTTCTAATGTGTTTACGGACTTTGAACTTCAAGATCTATTTGTCCAAATTCTATTACCGCCTCTCCATGAGAGTATTATCTTCGAGACATCCCCATCATTCGATCATTTATGTCATACTCTTAAGCTACATGAAACTAAACCATTATCTATCAGAAAGATTAAGTTTACTGAGTAGGCTTCATCTTCTACATGATTTTAAATTAAATCAACTTTCAATCCATCTACAAAACCTCCTAAAGCTAAAGCTACTGTCAACGATGTATCTAATCCTAAAAATATTTAATGGTAACTACCTAAGCATATGATTACTAAATTGACTTGTGCTCCGCATATTCTATTGCCACATCTTATTGAGAGAAATATTATTATGCTTCCTCCTCTACTGAATAAGGACCCATCTCACCCTAAATGTCATAATTACAATGAAAAATTTAGATGCGATTATCATCAATGCATTGGGCATTCTATAGATCAATGTTTCAAAAATTGAAATATTATTCAAGATCTTATGGATAATAATGCAACTGAGCTTCGTGAATCTATGACTTCCACATCGATAAATGAAAATCACAAGCTTAAGATCTTCAACAATCATCTTCCAAAACATGACAAGCAAGTGGTTTATGTAGATTGAGAAACAGGGACGGAACCCTGTGTTATTTTATTAATCTCAATCAAGTAAAAAGGTACAGAGGATGGGCTGCAATATTTATAGATATTGCACAGCCAAATACATCTGGGAAAATGAGTTACATAGGTGCAACCAAAAACTAGAATAAACAAGCTTCCAAATCACCAAGGAAGCAACATTTACATAAAAACAAATATATTGTTTATAACAATATAACAATGTGCATACAGACAAATATGGTTGATTAACCATATAACAATATAACAATTTATTATTTAATTAATGAAATTAATTAAATAATCCAACTATGCATAATTAATACTAGCATAATAAATTTTATCCTAACATTCCCCCCCTTAATTGTGCATTGTCTGAAGAGATGAGGAGAGAAATGCTCTAAACAACTCGAACTTGTCACGTGCAAGTGACTTTGTGAAAATATCTTCTCGTTGTTCAGCCGTTGGACAAAACTGAAGCTGGATGTCGTGCTTCAACACATGTTCGCGTATGAAATGAACTTGAACTTCAATGTGCTTTGTTCTCTCATGAAAAACTAGATTGTGAACAAGTTTGAGAACACCTTCATTGTCTATATACATGGTAGTCGGTTTGTCCTGTGGTATTCCAAGTCCTTCCAATATGCGACGTAGCCAAATCGCTTCACAGATAGCTTCTCCTGCAGAACGATACTCGGCTTCTGTGGAAGAGCGAGAAACAAAGTGTTGTTTCTTACTTCCCCATGATATTGGTCCAGATCCCATAAAGAATACAACTCCAGAAGTGAATTTTCTATCATCAATGTTACCTGCATGATCTGAATCCGAATATCCAGTCAAGAATAAGTTTTCATTCTTCTTGTATTCTAGACCAAGATCCACTGATCCTTTGAGATATCTTAAAATGTGCTTTGCTGCTTTCCAATGACAAATTTTGGGTTCCTGCATGAACCTGGATAGATAGCTCACTGCAAAGCTGATATCTGGTCTAGTGTAGGTCAGGTAAATGAGACTCCCAATTAGCTGCTGATAGAGAGTGGCACTTACCTCAGGAGATGGATCTGAACAAGATAACTCTAATCTGTTCTCCATAGGTGTAGCAATTGGGGTGCAATCCATCATCCTAAACTTCTCGAGCGTAGTCTTGGTATATTTCATCTGAGAAACAAAGATGTGATTCTCTTTCTGCCATACTTCCAGTCTAAGACAATAGTGCATAAGCCCGAGATCTGTCATGTCGAATGATCGCTTAAGATCTTTCTTTGTTTCATCAATCATCTTCACTAAACTGCCAGTGATGACTAGATCATCGACATAAACTACAACAATCACCATCTCCCCCCCTTGCTTTTTGAGGTAGAGATTGGGATCGTATGGATTTCTGACGAATCCATGTTGTACGAGATGCTCATCAATCTTGATGTACCGTGCCTGGGGTGCCTGTTTTAGGCCATACAGAGATTTCTTGAGTTTGCATACCTTTTCTTCTTGACCAGGTACAACATATCCCTCAGGTTGAGTCATGTAGACTTCTTCTTGTAAATCTCCATTCAGGAAGGCACTTTTTACGTCCATTTGGTGAACTTTCCATCCAAACTGTACAGCTAGAGCAAAGATCATCCTGATCATTTTGATCTTAGCTGTGGGAGCAAATGTCTCCTCATAGTCAATGCCTTCTTTCTGTGCATACCCCTTTACTACAAGTCTTGCTTTGCACTGGTCCACTGTCCCATCTACTTTGTACTTAGTTTTGAATATCCATCTGCATCCAATGGGTTTCTTCCCTGGTGGAAGATCGACAAGCTGCCAAGTGTTATTCTTCATCACTGATTGATATTCAAAATCCATGGCATCTTTCCAAGCTTTTGACTGTAGGGCTTCCTGGACTGTAGAGGGCTCGTCTGTTTCAATAACTCTACTCATCAAAGAAAAGTTAACTTCTTCTCTTGCTTTACTGCGAGTCCATGGTCCAGGGGTGGATGTATCCAGTGGAGCATCCAATCTTGCATCTCATAATGTACTTGTACACCATTTAGGCATACGTTGAGCTGTTCCCATGGGTTGTGGTTCTATCTTATCAACACCATCATCCCCATCATCACTATCATATTCTAAGGGAACATTAGCTTTAAATTTTACAACTGGTGAAAAATCTACATCTTGCGAGTCTGGAGGAGGAGTCTCTGCTTCCTTCTTCTCAAAAAATTCAACATCTCTGCTTGTGTAGAATTTTTTGGTCTTAGGATCCATCAGTCTGTACCCAAGAGTCTCTTCACTGTATCCAATGAAGATGAGATTTTGTGACTTCATGTCCAATTTCTTTCTATTCTGTTTGGGTATGTGCATGTTGGCTTTGCACCTGAATACTCTGAGGTGTGCAATGGATGGTTTCCTTTTTGACCATGCTTCTTATGGTGTAATTCCATCAAGAGCAGTTGTGGGCGCTCTATTTAACAAATACACTGTTGTTTTTTCTGCTTCTGCCCAAAATGTCTTTGCAAGTCCGGAATCATCGATCATGCATCGCACCATTTCCATGATAGTACGATTTCTTCTCTCAACAACACCATTTTGCTGCGGTGTGTGTGGAGGAGGCATTTTTCGACAAATCCCGTGAGTTTGTAGTTAGTCTCTGAACTCATCACTGGTGAATTCCCCCCCTCAATCTGAGCGGAGAGTTCTGATGTGACGACCAGTTTCTTTCTCAACTGCCACTTTGAACTTTTTGAACATTTCAAAGGCCTCACTTTTCTTGCGAAGACAAAAAATCCACATTTTTCGTGAATAGTCGTCAACACAGAGCATGAAGTACTGGAACCTTGAATGACTTGGCTGCATTGGACCGCATAGATCGGTATGAACCAGGTCAAGTTTACCATGAGCTCGAAAATTACTCATTTGGAATGAAACTCTGTGTTGTTTTCCTACTAAGCAGTGAGGACACTTGTCTGTATCCTTCTGAAGAGATGGTAGCCCATGTACCATATTACACCGGCGAAGTGTTTCAAGATATTTGAAACTTACATGACCAAATATCTAATGCCACAACTGAGCTGAGGTGGAGTTTTTAGCCACAAGTTCTTGATCATTTTGGTGAATGAAATCAAGTTGAAACATTCGTCCCACATTTGAGGCTTTTGCAATTATTTTTGAGCCTCTGGATTTATCTGGAATCAAACACATTTTCTTGCCGGATTTACCATCAAAGTCAATTTTTAGGTTGTGATCTAGAAGTTGACTGACTGAAAGAAGGTTCTTTGTCAACCCAGGGACATATAGAACATCTGATAGTTTGCATTTGCGTGAACCAAGGGGTAGAGAAATGTTTCCAATCCCCTGAACTGTATATGAAGAATCATCTCCCAACGAAACATGATTTTTTGATGGCATGTCCCTCATTGAAATAAACCAGTCTCTGTGGCCGGTCATGTGTCGAGTGGCTCCCGAATCAACATACCAGACGTCACTAGATGACGTGGATGGTTCACTTGATCGAGCAGTGAACAAGAAGTCTTCATTGTCTGACTATTCTTGTTGCTCAGCAATATTACCTTGCTGGTGGGGTCTTCTTTTCCAGTTCCCCTTTTTCTGCCCGTGATAGTTGTTTGAATGTCCCTTGTAAGTTTGTTGTTGTCGTGGTCCAGAATTACTTGATGAACCTTTCTTATATGTGTTAAACCAACATTCTTGCAAGTCATGTCCTCTTTTGCAAATGGGACATCGCTTCTTCTGTTGATTGTCCCCATGATACTGATTTTGATGTGGGGACTTCTGATAGGATTTAGGTTTTCCTTTACCTTTTCCTTTCCATTTTTGATGTGAAGACAGTGCCTGCTCCTCTTCATCATCCTTGTTGTGCATTGCTTCCTCTTGTTGCAGTAAGTTTACTAGCTTGTCAAAACTAATTGTTGTATCTGACAAGTTTAGAGTTGTGACAAAAATGCAGTCAGAAGAGGGGAGAGCTCTCAGAACAATTGGAATGAGAGATTCATCTTTGACCTCTTCTCCTAGGGCTAGAAGTGAAGCCCTCAACTCTGCAACTCTTCTTAGGAAGGCTTCAATTTTCTCATTCTGTTTGAATTTCAATGTATGTAACTGACTCTGCAAATTGAGTATGACATTCTTATTCTTGGCCTCATATATTGTGCTCAGCTTATCCCAAGCTTCTTTTGCTGATGCGGCATCTCGAATGTGGGCTTGCACATCGTCGGACACTCCAAACAAGATGATGAGTTTTGCTTTCTGATCTACTCTATCCAATTGTCATTGTTGTGTTGCATCCGTTGGTGATCTGGTTAGAGTACCAGTCACAACAGGCCAAATTTCTTCAACTCAAGTTGTGTTTTTATTTTTGTCTTCCAAGCAGCATAGTTGCTTCCTCTGAGCAATTGTGAATCCGGAAGAAAAAATTTGGGGGCATTAGTGCCCATTTTGCAGAGATCACTGACAGGGTTTGGCTCTTATCACTCCAGGTATAAGGTCTCCCAATCTATATACCGTCAGTCCGATATACTGAACCTTTCTATATACGCGCCCTTCCGATATACCCATCGGTACGTGGAAGAAGCTCGCCCTTTCTATATACCCGGTGGTACGTGAAAGAGGCGTTAACATACGTGAAAGAATTTGATACGTGGTACCAAGACAGTACTGATGGGGTCTGTGCGATTATTGACACCGGCTCAAAGAAATATCCTCATACGCGCGTGTAACTTCGCTATATACTCGGATAATTTCTCAGTCCGGATTTATGTCTTGCAATCGTTCACAGACGGATGGGATGGTTCATAGTGTGTGCACTGTGACCTTATTACTCCTCGTCGATTTATAGGGACAATGCCCAGACGACGTTGTTGCAGCTATATTAGGCGTTAAGTGCAGTAGTAGTCGTGACGGCTTTACCCGTAAGCGCTTCCCAGAGGCACTGTATATACCAAACGCTGCGAATGAGATCTAGGATCTCGTGAGTGTTACAGAACCAATTTTACTATTTTTTATTACAATTCTGCCAGTTTCTGAGCAGTTACAAAGATTTTCAGTTGACTATGGCAACCTGCAGATTAGTACAATATGCAGTACAATTTGAATAACATGCAAAAAATTTCAGTTTCGGGGTCCTGGTGACCTCCTGAACCCAAAATGCTAAAAATTGCAAAAAAATAGCTGAAAATGCAATTTTTAGGTGGGTCTCCTTTTGCAAAAAATGTCTGGAATGAGAAAATAGACCAGATAGGAGAAAAAAAAATTTACCCTAAGTGAGGGATTTCTCCGCTAAATTTAACTAGTTGTAACTAAATTCAAAAAAACCTGCTAAATTTAGCAGTTCCGCCAAAATTTCCGCCATATGCAAAAGGAGAGTTTTTGAGTGTTTTTTGTGGGATTTGATCCTCAAACCTCTCACTCCCAAGGCACATGCACTAACCAACTTGCCCACTTGGGGCGCTTGGACTATGAAAGGAAGAAATTTGTATTTAATGATAAGTAAAATTGACTTACCTCTTGGAAAATGAATGCCACGTGGCGCATGCTGGTGAAGAGGCGTTTTTAGGGTTGTCTTTGCCTAAAAAACGGATCTGAAGCTTTTCTTTTCACCTCCACACCTTTGTATTCTCCTATGGCCGCGTTTTTTTTCCTTTCCACGCACTGTTGCATGTATAGGCCGCGTTTTTTGTGTTTGGGCACGTTTTTTGTTCTCCTTGGCCGCATTTTTTCCTTGGCCGCTGTTTCTTATTGCCCTGGCCGCATTTTTTAGTGCCTAGGCCATATTTTTTACTGTTTATTGCTTGCTGTTTGCTTGGGCGCATCTTTTTTGTTGTTCTTCTCTTGTACAGGCCGCGTTTTTTGCTGTTTATTACTATCTAACCTTCATTTGCTTGTGCAGGTCGCGTGAGGAGTATGTGGCACGGGCACTGCTGTTGCTGCCACCTTTCTCTCGTTTTCTTTTGTGTGCAGGTGGATGCGGACGTCCAGCAGGCCGCGAGGAGGATCTGTAGTCACTGTTTTTTATTGTCAAGGCTTCACCGTTAGATGAAACCAGTGCAAGCTCGTGGGGTTGGTGTGTGGGCTCGACCCCAAACAATGGCTCGCCCAATGCTTAAAACAAAGCTCGATCTACTATATCCCCAACTTGGCGTGTTCAATAGACCTCCAAAACAAGCCAAGCAAATTCCAAATACAGTAAAACAAAACCCTTATTGGGAAAAAAAAATTTATTATCAATACCTGGAGTAATTTTTGCCTGGTGCTGAGTGTGCCAATGTAAAAAAAAATTGCGTTCCAAACACCTGGAACGAACTGGGGGATGTGGAAAGGTAGAGATGAGGCTGGGAGGCTGCAGGAGGCTGCACAGGCTCTCTATTGCTGCATACTCTTCTCCAATCTTCTCTCTCTCTCTGCTGCTCTCTCCTCCACACCTTCAAAGGGCCAGAATTTCGCTCTGGTACCAAATGTAGATTGAGAAACAGGGACGGAAGCCTGTGTTATTTTATTAATCTCAATCAAGTAAAAAGGTACAGAGGATGGGCTGCAATATTTATAGATATTGCACAGCCAAATACATCCGGGAAAATGAGTTGCACAGGTGCAACCAAAAACCAGAATAAACAAGCTTCCAAATGCCTTGGATTGCTTTAGGTGCCTTTTGAATGCAAGCTTAGGTGATGATAGTAATGCTTAGTGCTTGGTCCTTTATTTTAAACACATAACTATGTATTGATATGATTCCCTTGTTTGAATTTCATAATTGACAACTGGAAAGGCTGACCCACAAGTGAAAAAGATGCCCAAAACATAAAAAAAGAGTGAGTAAGGTTAGAAAGGGTTAGGGGCACCTAGAGGGGACATGAGCACCTGGGCGCTTTTGCCCTGGATTGGGGCAGCATGATTGTCCTGATTTGCTTGTGTTGAAGCATAATCCACTGATCATTTAGTTCTGAGTGGGCATGACTATCAGTGTGTATAGACTCTTTTGATCACTTACACATAAGAAACTTCTATTAGATCTAAAGATAGCCATAAGACTATGATTGTCAACCACTAGTTTTCTTACTTAAGAACAATGTAAGTGTTAGTATGCTTTTAGGACCTAAAAATGTACACAAGTGCGTGATTTTGTGTCTACATTTGCCTTTAATTTATGTTGTTGAGTGAATACTTGATAACATAAAGTCCTTTTAAGATGATGCGTGCCTTATGGCATCCTTCAATAAGAGTGTGTGGCGAATAGTGTGCCGAGGTCTTACCAAGCTTTTTGCAACTCATGGTAGTGATTGCAAAGTGAATCACGTGAAGACTAGGAAAGGAAAGTAACCACACACAATTGATTAGTGTCATTGGTGTTGCACCATGTACACTATTGTTGTGCTTGTAATTTTCTGTTGTAGGCTATTCCTTTGTTGCGTCATTAAGGACGGACTTAGGTCCAAAAGAAGAGCTTAGAGATTTAAGTCAAAGTCTCTGTGTATGGAAAAATCTGAGCCTACTCGTATGCAAAAGTAGTGTACTAAAAAATGTCAGTAAAGGAAAGTGTGCACCCGACTCATAACAACTCCTGTAAATAGATATAAAATCACCTCCTCGAAATGATGTGAAGAGAGAGTGTTAAACGCATGCACACCATCTGCCTCTACCTAGGTCTTCCATCACCATTCTGTCCATCTCAGCTTCAACATCTAGGTGTACATCACCTTCATGGCCTCCTTCAAATGTAAGGAATATTCATCACCTCCTAGCTCTCCTACTACGTGCATAGTTCTCTTGTCATCCGATACATTATATGTCTCATTAGTCCACATCACTAATCTTAGAGTCCCCTATTCTGGTCACACACCTTTATCTCTATAAGCATCAGGTAAAGGACCATCATCTTTCACTTTTATCATATAGCATACTCATCATTGCACACTTTGGGGGCATCTTTCTTCCTCCTTCACCGCATATAGTCATCCTTCACATGTCATATTATTACTCTCACTAGTCCACTTCGATACTTAGAGCATCTAGTCCTTCATGCTCATCTTATCTCATCTCGATACACGTCGGGTGGAGGGATCATTTCCCGATGATCGCTACTAGTTGTGCTATGCCTTCTACCCTCCTCATACTTGGATGGAATCATGCTTTCTTCCCCCCTTCGATCATTACCACTTCTCTCTAATCTCTACACATACACAATATGCTCTGTGCTTTACATCTATTCACTCTTACACATCTTGATACACAACTTGTATCGTCACTACTCTATGATGCACTCTAGTGCCATAGTTCATACTCGACTGTTGAGGGTCTAAATCTGAAATGAACCTCACCATTATTCACTCTTTACACTTCATGTATTATCTTTCAAGCACACATCTTTCAAATCATTTCCCAATGATGCACTCTTGTTTTGTGGTTTATTCTTGACTGCTGAGGGGGCATTTATAAATGAACCTCATCTCATGCATACTTATTCACACTTACTCAAGGGGCACACTGCTCCTATCACATTCACACATTGCATACCACTCCATTCCACTCACTCATTGCATTTGCATATCTTGGTTGCATCTAATTTTTAAAACTTATTCTACTTACATGCTCACACTTTTCTTACTATGTTAGTCGGATAATCTATATGTCATTAAATTTTCTATATACACATGCGCACTCACTTGGTCTCTAGTTGTGAATGCAAATCACTTATAGGATCTTACATGTTGTAATGATGCTTGACATAGTACCTCTTACCAGTCCCACCGAGGCTCCTGGGGGCATCTATTTTCTCACACATTACAGGTGCTATCATTTCATAGTACTTCATATTCTTACTAACACATTACGTATTCCATTGATACACACATGCCTTGACATACTATTTATCTTTCTAACATGCTAACAAATTCTTATGTGTAGCATTTGCTTTGCAAGACTATTTGCCACCATGGTTGTTTGTTACTCTACATATCACTATTTGTCATTGTTTGTCATTGTTTTCCATTGTTTATGATTTTTTCCATATTTCTTGCTTGTTCTATTATTACTTGTATGCTTTTATCCTCTCTGGCCCTAATTGTCTTGTGACATTGTGAGCGATGTCTCATGTTTGACAACTCGCTTTTTGTGGTGTATCATTGTATACAAATCTTGCTTGCTTACATATGTTTCGTCCATATGACATATCTTGTCTTTTCTCACTAACACATATTTCTCAGCCACTTTGTTTTCATGTGCCTTGGTTTCTACCATAGCACATTCCCCTCCCCCTACATGGCATACAATTTCATATGTAGCATCTGGGTCCTCTCTTTGGGTTACATTCTCCTAGTGTCATCGCATGCACCCTAAATGAGGGGGGTCATACATTGGGTGAATCAAATCACCCCATACATGTAGCTCAGAGCTCACAGTACAGCATAATCTACACAGTACATAATACAACACATGCGTTAAGTTATCAAAAATGCCCCAGAATTTGACTTGGGTCCTCAACACATAAACATCCAAGCCAACGCCCAACATACAGATAGTGAGCACTTGGGTGCTTCATGTCCTCTTCCTGGGCACCCATGTCCTGGGGGCAGATACAACCATCTTATCTTAGATTGGCACAATTTGCAGCAAGTTTTCAGAGCAGTTTTCTACAGTACAAGCACAATCCTCTGAGCAATCATACATGCATTCTATCTCCCTTTTTTCTAATCGTGTTGAACAAACATTGCATTCGGAACTAGATTCATGAACAGTAGGACCAAAACACGTACCATCTGTAATGGTGTATAAATCATTGGGCAGAGTCGTGAAAGGATGGAGAATAACACTAGACCTTCTCTCCTCAACACTCTGCTCCTTTGGTGCGAGATTGCCTAAAAAACTCGTACTTGGCGCAATAGGTGTGAGATCTTTTCAAAAAATCACTCTCGGCATGAGATCGCCCAAAAAAATCACTCTTCTAGAGCATTTTAGGACATATCCTCTATACTCTTTACACTCTTTTACGAATCAGGTGCGCGCATGTTCCTTTACTATTACTTTTACATACTTTTTACATACTTTTGCACTACGTTTGCTAAAAAGATTCATCATATAGGACATATTTGACTACTCATTTTATGCTCTTCTTTTGCAGGTTTGTCCTTAATACGCAACATGTAGCAATCATATCATCAAGAATCAAGAAACATTGATAACATGTACAATGCGATATCACACATACACTCTCACCCCTAGGGTCATTTTCACTTTCCTAGTCTCCACGCTTCCACACTTCATATTGTATCATTCCACATCTTCACTTGTCTCTTCGGCACGCGTATCTCACCATCACACTCTATATGGAACAATAGGTGTGCCTATCTTATCTACTTTATGTTATCAATAATTCACTAAAAACATAAAGTGGGAGAAAATGTAGACACTAAATCACTTACTTTGGGTATATTTCTAAGCCATGGTCACATACCACTATTCATATGATTCCAAAGTGATAAAATTACTAATTGACCATTGTCTTTGGCCTCTTTGTGTTCTTTCTAGTTTCCTTGGTCTTACACACCATCTTACCTAGTCTAACCTTCGAAACTTCATTTTTTTTAGTCTAGACACCATCTCCTAGCTAGGATGCCAACATCCAGGCGCCCCCATCCCTTTGGGTGCCACCTACCTCTTTGTATCTTACTCACATATTTTGGGTCCTTTCTAGTTATTGGGCATCTCATTTTCTTGGTGTTCATCCTTTTAGTGGTTAGTTACAAAATTCAAGCAAGGGAATCATATAAATACAAAACTATGTGGCCATAATAAAGGACCAAGCACTAAGCATCTATTATCATCACCTAAGGTTACATCCAAAGGCCATTAAATGAGCATCAAAGCATCCATCTAGCATCCATTCAAGGGAAAAGGGACTAAATTCTTCTACATACAATTCATATGAGGGGAAGCTCATTTTTTGATGCACACGTCCATCTACATTTTCTACATCTAGCTATTGTTTGCTATCAAGTGCAACATGCACAAGAGCCTCCTAGGGAATAATTCTACATGCATACATACATAACGACATTGATTCTGAAATGTATTGTAGTGCCAAGATCATAAGTTCACTCAGTAGAGTGATCGTTGGGGTCAATCTTACTCCCCATTTGCATATGTTTATTTTCATGATTTGGTGTGTTTTGGGGTTATGCAAGTTCTCTTTCTCTTTGCAAGTTTCAGGATAATTCGGTGATCAAGTAGGGAAGTATAGGAAATTAAAGGTGACATCTAGAAAACATCTTGCGACCCTCCAAAATTGAGTTTCTAAGGTTCTGAGTAGTCACATGCACCCAAAGGAGGTCTGTAGTGCCCTGAGCGCCCTTGACCCTACACAGACGCCCTAGTCTTGGCATCCTAATAGGTCTACATTTTTGTGGACTCGGTTGTGATACTTTGCTTTCTAGTTTCATCATTTTTCTAGTTCATTGCAGCTTCTGATTTGTTGTGAATCAACTATCTTACCCTCTGTCTTGCACTTGAGATTTTAAATTTATTAACTTACTTGTGTCAAATATGTACTTATTGTATATCTATATCTAAGTTGTTAGTTAATTAGAATTTAACATTTTTTGTCCAATATTTGTGAAATCACTAAGTGGGATTTGACATTGCTCTCATAAGGATGCAAGCCAAAGTAACTATCTAAGATTAAGAGCCATTATTCGGTGACAAATCCATCTATCATACCTCCATATGTAGGTGGATAAAGTCGAAGGAGATCGTGAATGGCACCGCCTCCCTCCTGTCTATGAGGGTGTGTCTCAACCACTCTCTGAATATGCACTAAATAACTGCAAGACCTCTCTTGTTGTGCCATAATCTCAACTGAATGGCTGCACAATCTACCTTTTTTTACGAAACCTATATGTCAGTAGCAAAGTGTGAGTCCTCATCTAGGTATACCTCCCTATCAGGCTAAATATCATGTGACATTGGCTCTGGCTATGCATGAAGTTGATCCAGAAGGACCCCCATCATCTAATGAAACACGTATAAGATCTACAACCCAAAATTAGTACTAGGTTCCTTTGGAGGTGGCCGCCCACGACACTGATTCATTGCAGCACCTCATCTAGTACCATGCCCCATCATCCTACATGAGGGGAAAACAATACATTAGACTTTTTTTAAAAATATTTAAACAAAGTGTTTTTATTTAATTAAAACTACCAAAAAAATTAATAAATCCCTAGAGTGTCTGGTGTTAAAACCAATCTCTGATACCAAATGTCATGTTTCACTCAACATGAGTTCCAAAAATGGTAAAAGATAATGAAACATCACAATCAGATGTGGAAAAATTAATAAAGGTGGTAATAATTTTTTTTGTTTAAATTGTTTAATTCTATGGAAATTATAGCTACCCGTAGACACAAGAAAGATGACTAAGTCAAAATGAAGAACAAAACAGCACCAAACTGCACTCATGAACCACAAGGGGAATAACGAATCAATTTCAAACCCAAGGGGAAGAGGGTTAGTGTAAGATTGCTTCCACATGTTAAATGATTTATGATTATTTTATAACCATCAATGATAACTAAATCGTGATGGCAATAAGTTTGAGATAATCCATTAGTGATGAATCTTATTGTGTTGGGAGGGTAAATGTAAGTTTTAAAAATCGATTTATGGTAAGATTAATAATTGTTTCGAGAATGATTAATATATTTTGATTTATTATATTTTTAATAAGTTTGTGGGAAGCCACAATTATATTAAAAAAAGGTCATGCATCCCATTTCGTCTCCAAAATAGACCCATACCCTCAAATTTAATCCACAAATAACATTATTAGATTTTAAATAAAATGCATTCCTTTATTTAATTTTTTAACTATTTAACCCAGGTCTTTTCCCAAAATAAAACATGTAAATAAAACCCTTTATAATTTACAACCAAATAACCTAAATCACTAACCAAGTAAATCATTTTAATTTTATTTATTTAAAAGTATGCCCACATGATTTAATTCATTGTGAACAACAAATTTTGGTTGTATGATCTAAACTATCTCCACCCTTAGATTAACTAAACTGAAAAACTCAAAAGATAGGATATATTTTCTCACCCTAAAGTTATTATTCATTTCCTCTCCCAATTTCATTTGGGTCTATTTGTATTTTCTTATCTTTGTTGTTTGTACAATAATCAGAGCTCAAACATTTAAGCTTGAGGCTTTAAGGATTAAGTCTCTCCTCCATGTTTCTATGGCAGATCACTAAGATCTACACTTGTTTATTTTAAGGGATAAAGTTATCTCTGTTTATTGTTTTCTTTTGTTTAGAGCCCACAAATAGGCCAAAAATTATGAGTTCTTTGGTTTATTAAACAAAGAGTTGGATATTTATTTTTTTATTAAAATAATCCATCTGATATATATATATATATCAAAATGGTGGTTGCACTGTATTGTAAATACCCCAAGGGTGACTGTGCAAAGTTCATGGTCATAAGGCCTATTAAGAGGTGGATGGCCCTTTGGTCATGGCAAGGTAATGTTGAGGGGTGAGGGTTGTGGCCTATGTCATAGCCCTCTATTTAGGATTCAAGAGTATGGGGTGGGTGGGACAGATGTCCCACTCCCTATATGTTTTTTTATAAAAACAAAAAATCTTCCATTTGGTCATACAGCCTTACTAAAATCAAATCAATTTTTTTGTAATATTATTGTTTAAATTATATATATATATATAATCAGATAGATGGTAATATTTTCTAGATCCAACACAAAGAAAATAGAATCTATGATTGATTTTTATTTATGTTTATAAGATAATGTGTGTGTGTGTGTGTGTGTGTGTGTGTGTGTGTGTGTGTGTGTGTAAGTGCACCAATCTAGGGGTCCAAAAAGTGGACAAAAAACTGAAAAATAGGCAAAATGCATACGTGTTTTTCTATAACACGTACTCATTTTGTTTTTCTTCGTTTGATGATTACCAAACCTAAAACATGTACACATTTTATTTTATCCAAAATGGGTATGCATTTTTCATAGTATGGATTGTATATGTGTTTATGGGGGGCTTATAGTTACAAAAATAAATGTTTAAGAAATCTTATACTTTAAATTTATTTTAGTAAATATAAGAAGTTACGGTCATTCTACACCTGATAGAAGTGTTCCTATAGCTCTGACAATTATAATCTAGAAGATAGTTTTTCAAAATCTAATAAGGTCAGTACTTACTCATTTTCAAGATTTCAGCAAAGGAGCTAAATCTTTCAAGCCATATATATTGTAGTCGGTCTTTTTTTTGGGAAACCATGTAGTTGTTTTGTAGGTTTTTTGACCTCTTGGATTGGATTTTGGCCCTACAACTGCTTGAATTGGTACCAATTTCTAAATTTGGTCCATAATTCACTTTAGTGACTATGAATCAACTCTATGATGCTTGTCTACTTCTTACTAAAATGATATCCTCACTTTCTAGATAGAGGATTGCTCAATGAATGGGATTCATGTCCTATGGCCAAAATGATTTTATTGTAATGTACCTCCTGTTGGGCCCCAAAATGTCAAGCTAAGTACAAGAAGGCATGTGGTCATACGAGACCTATTCAATGAAAGGCACATGGGTTAAAGGCACACAAGGGAAAATAGGTTTTGTACTTATCCATATTCGGAACCCCAAGCAACACATAAGAAAAGTATGACCCTTGTGGATAAGGTGCCAATCTGGCGAATGTGGGATCAAGAATGGAATATTTCAGGCATGCGAAGGAAGTTTCTAGAAGACATCATTACAAAGAATAGAGAGCTCAGATTTGGAAAGGCATGCTTCTATGAAGGACCACTTCAACACTTGGCGATTGATTTGTAACTTCTGGAAGGCATGGCAGTGAGCGCTAAAGCTATATATACAAGCACCCGGTATAATAAAAGGATATAATTGAAGAGAGGAAAAGCCCTACAGAAAATAGAATAGAGGGTGTTATGGATAGGGATTAGGAGAGCTCTGTGAGTGATAACATATAGAAGGGGATGGGTTCTCATTCTTCTTTGTAATATGATGATCATAATATAGCTTTGATGCATGATTTGGCTCTACATAATTATATGAGGATTTGTTATGACCTCAAGGGATGTAATGTGGGTTATTAACTTTGATAGTATGAATATAATGCTTCATTATAAATCATATGCATTCAATACTTATGTATTTCCTTTCTGTATAAATCATCTCCATGTGTTGCTTGTTATTTCTTTTACCTGCTTACAATGAGATAAAAACTCTTCCTAAGTTCATAAGAATTTGGTTTAGTTCTTTTCTATCCTGCATTTGATTATTTGTTCTAAGATGATGCATTCTCACAAAACTCACATAAAGGAGAGACTTAGTGCCCGTGTGTGCCTCGAGTGAACACTCAGCACCTACTAGATGATAGGCTGGCGCGCATGGGATTTTCTTGTTCTTTGAAGAGTAGAAAAATAACTACATTTAGGTTCCATTTCCGGGACCTTTTTTTGAAGTTGTTGTGAGAAATGGCATGCATATGTTTCCCTGTGATGTGTGATGAAAAAGTGCCTGACCTTAGAAAGTGTTAAAACATGGTTCAAGATCATGGAGGATGAGTTTGCTCAAAGATTCAGCACTGGATCTAATTTCAATGTGCATAGATGGGTAGAAGATAACCTATACCATGAGCTATATATGACATTCTTTTGTTTCTTCCTAGTAGAACTATATGAATGGCTTTCAGCCTACGCATCGAGATCAAGTTGGTACTATAGATCATGTGTGTGGACCCAAGATGGCTATCAGAGGTTACAGGATGTAGATCTGACTTGGATGCGTGTTATTGATCACTAGTGGAAGAGGGTGCTAACTAGTTATACTTTAGAATACACTATTTCAATGTATTCTTGCCCACAATTTTTTGAGTTTGAGTTTCCTAGGGAGTCCAGAGGATCTTTTTTGCATGTTATTCCTCAAGCTATGAATATCTTGATCATTAATTTAAGTTTAGAAGTATTCCCCATGGCCAGCTAAGCTTCTCTGAGTAGTGGGAGAGGAATCTAGGGTGGATAAATATGGCGTACATTACGGCTGAAAAGGAAAGGGATGAAAGATGAATCAAGTATAGTAAATCTCATGAAAGGGAGATGACTAGACAATGTGAGGTTGCGATTGTGATGGATTTATGGAGGTAGATGTTGCGGGAAGGAGTTGAGGTTCATGTAGAGGACACAGAACCTGAGTAGTCTGTGCTACCCCATCTTAGCAACAACGGGATATAAGCCCCTCCAGCTTATGATGAGATTTCATTACATGGAGAAAGAAGATTCGTCAACACACATTTGAACCCACCTGGATACCAATCCCTGGTGCTCAGTTTTCCAAATCAAGGGAAAATTATTGTTAACCCAGTTGGTATCAGTGGGAGTAACCAATCAGTGCTCAAGAGATATAGGAGATATAATTTCTCATTTGGAACATCCATGGTTGCACAATTCATTCCTGTATTTAGAGGAATCTTTGGACAAGGTGCAAGTACACAATCTTTTGGTATTGTGTTTAGGAGTGGCGTGGGGCACACAACTAGTAGTGGGACAATATCATGGACCATTGGCACACAGTTCAGTGGGACATTGGGAACCCTTGGCAAGACCACTTCATGACCTTTTTTTACTACAAGAGGTGTATCTGGTGCGTCAGGAGGAATAGGACCTGGTGGATCCAATGGATCTAGTGGAGGAGGAAACACCGGAGGGAACCAAGGCTCTAGATCAGGAGAACAAGGACCCCAGTCACCTCCCCAAGTTTTTTTTGAGATTTATTTTCACTTACCAGACTATAGGGGTATTGAAGATGTTACAGAGCATGTGCATAAGTGTGAGTTACTATGGCATGTGAAGGGGATCACTACCCCAGAGTGGAAGGCAAACCAATTTGCAATAATGTTGCAAGGGCACACACATAGTTAGTATAGGAAGTATGACCCCCATTAGATGGTGGTAGACTACACCGCATTGAAAAATTCTTTCCTTACAGAGTTCCATATTCCTGGGTTTGAGCATAAGAGAATCAACGCTCTGAAGAAGATTTAGTAGGGAATGGCAGAGAGTGTGTGGGATTATGATGCCTGTTTCAAGACTCTCTTGTCAAATATCTCATATGGCATTCATCCTTCTCAACATGCTCAATAGTTTGTTAGAGGATTTATAACACCATTTAGAAGGTTTATATCACACAAGACTTTCATCAGCCCACATGAGGCATTGGAAGCTACCCTGCACACTGAAGCTGTTGGGAGTGTTGATACTGGTGTTAGTCCATTTCTAGAGGCCCAAATTACTGCAATGGCCAAGCAATTGGAGAAGTTATCTATAAACACAGTGTATAAGGTTCATAGTGGGCTTTGGTGTATAGAATACAAAGTGGAGGGACATACAAAGGATATTTTCCATCAGAATTCAGTGTGCATTATGGTAGTAGACTGTGAGATCTGCCATGGGGATCATGATGAAAGTAGATTCCCTCTACTCCATCTCGCAATCCACAAGAATTTTGCTTTCTACTAGAAGATATGCACCTCTATAAACCATGATAAAAAGGATTACAGAATGATTGATCAAATCCATGATGCTATTAATATGAGTGTACGCCAGACTAGCCTTGCAAGAAGTTATAAGGATGATGACCATTTTTATGAATGGTGCGCAAATGGAGGGGAACGTGGAAGAATTTTTTTTTGAGGATTTCATGGTTGTGGTAATCACGGCAGAGGATGGAGTGAGTTCCTGAGAGGAACATGTTATAATTTTTTATCTGCAAAACATTATAAATGTGAGTTTCCTGATCTAGTACAATGCTCATGGTGCAAAAAGAAGCACAAGTATGAAGAGTTTCTAGAAATTTATGAGCATATGAACTACTAGGACCGAAAATACAAGGGCACTACTATAGTGAGCATACAGAAGTCAAATTCACAATGGATGTCAAGAGTGGCACGTGAGTTAGAACTAGAACCTGTACTGGTGACAACACAAGTAAAGGCCGCACACGCCAGGGAGATGCCAAGACCAAGGACACTAGTTTTAAGAGAGTAAGTAGTGCATGGAAAGTATCTAGACCCAGCTCACCAGAAAGAAGTGTATAAAGAGACTATGGATGTCATTTGGAGTTTGCAAGGATAGATCCAGTGTCTAAAGGAGCATTCTAGGTAGTAGGAGTAAAGAAGGAATGTTGAGGCACCGCAAAAGGACCTGGATGAAGTCAAAGAAATGTGAAAAATGTTAAGGCAAGAGAATATTATTCCCTTTCTAGGAGAGTGGCTAAGAGAGAAGGTACCATGTGCCAGAGTAGACCATTAAAGACAGGTTTTGAATGTAAACCTTCCTCCTCATAGACTAGAATATGACAAGGAGATTACTTTGAATGCAGTTATTGATGGGTGGCTTCTGAGAAATTTCCTCATCGACATGGGAGTAGAGGTGAATGTTCTTACCTTATATTCCTAGCATCAAATGGGAAGGCCCGCATTGCAGCCATCTTCAAATGTGTTATATATGGCAAACAAGACTAAGGTAATGTCCATTGGAGTCCTAAAGGATGTAGTTATCACCATTCAAGGGGCCAAGTTCACTAGAGACTTTTAAGTCTTGGCACTCACTGAGGTAGAAAAATTTCCAGCGTTGCTTGGGCACCCATGATGTTACAAGAACAATGCGAACCTAAGTTTTAACAAAGGGTATATCAGATTCAAGAACAAGGAGGAAATGGTGGTCATTCCTTTGACAGATGGGAAGTAGGTGCCCTATACTGAGCCCTTAGGGGAAGAATTCCTTGATAGAATATATGTGTGCTCCATCATAGATCCTAAGATAATTCACCCCACAGAGGGAGTTGTCCAGTTTGAGGATGTTTGGTTCTTAAGTGATACCGGTAGTGTGACATGCAACAATTGCGCACATGGGACTTATGAGTTAATTGGGTGAAAATTAAAAGTACATGTAGCAAGAATGACAAGGGACTCTCATTCAAGTGCATAGGAGGAAATAAGTTTCCAAGTTACTCTACAGAGGCATACCTTGAATTTTTCTTGTGGGAAATGGAAGCTCAATGTAAAAATGAGGATGAAAGAAGAGGAATGCTCAGCTAGATAACCTACTCGGGACTACAGCACGCTAGTGGGCTACACATCACGAGAACCTCCTAGAGTGGCGCGAGGTGAAGATCACATTTTCTATAAGGTTCTCTAGGGGAAACGTGCCCACGGTCATACAAGACAACCATGGTAAAGATGCCACTTCATTTCATATCCACGCATGTGAGAGGGCCTGAATGGGAAGTGTAAAAGTATTGCCACATTTTTTTATGGGTACATAAGTTTTATTCCACCTTATAACATTGTTTGCATGCTTGGTATGTTCATTAGGAGATGCGTCGTCAGACGGGTAATTGGTAAGATTTGGCAAATGATCTCATTCAAGATTTTGAGTACAAGAGTACCAAGCCATTAGTGGATAAGACGTTACAAGTGATCAAGCACCTTACGATGGGGGATACCGCTCTGGCAGCGGATAGGCTACTAGAATTTCTAGGTGAGCCTTCTTTAGAGACACGCCTTAATGAATAGGAATTAGAGGAGGTACAGCTTGAGCATGTGTGCATGGAAAAATGAAAATGAAAAATGGTCTATGTCATAGACAAAGAAGAAATGATGACTTTGGATGTTATCCACTCAGAGGGTATGCTCGAAGTCATAGATAATACTGATGAGTGAGCATGCACCTACCAAGAGCCCTTAAAAACAAAGAAGATAACATTGGGATGGAGGTAGAACCTAAGGAATCTATCATCGGTGATTATTGGTCAAAAAAGGAGGTTTCAAAGATCATTGATCTATTGCGCGAGTTCTAATGTTTGTTCCCTTGTGGGTACCATGAACTCAAAGGAATCCACCATTCCTTGGGGGAGATGAAGATCAAGTTGAAGGAAGGTGTGTGCCTGATTTGGAAGAGGCCTTATCGGATGAATCTGAATTTGTGCGTACGCATTAAGGAAGAAATAGAAAAAATGATAGCATCTAGTATCATTGAGGCAGTGGAAGAGTCAGAATGGATAATCCTAACGGTTATCAGTATTAAGAAGGATGGAAGGATAATAATTTTCATTGACTACAGGGATCTGAATGCAGTGTGTGTCATTGATCCATTCCCAACCCCCTTTACTAAAGAAATATTTGAGGGAATAGCCAAACATGGAGTCTACTCTTTCACAGATGGATTCTTAGGATACCACCAAGTCAGGATTACAAGGGAATACCAGATAAAGATAACTTTTGCCACTGAATGGGGAATTTTTTCCTACATGGTTATGCCCTTTGGATTAAAGAATGTGCATGTTGTGTTCTCACACATTGTGGTACATGTGTTTCAAGACTTCATCCATAAGTTTCTTCAAGTTTATCTAGATGACTGGACTATGTATGAAATGGTGAAAGACCATTATGACAACTTAAGACTGATGTTTGAGAGATGTTGGAAATTAAGGATATCCCACAACATTAAGAAATGTGTCTTCACCACTCCATTTGGAACCCTGTTAGGACACATTATATGTAAAGATGGCTTACTAGTGGATCCTGCCAAAGTTACAGTTATTATAGGATTAGGGGAGCCTACTAGTCAAAGCGCAGTGCACATATTCCTTGGACACATGGGGTATTATAAGAAGTTCATCAAGGGGTATGCCAAGATCATTGTGCCCTTAGAAGAATTATTGAAACACAAAAGTAACTTTCATTGGGGAGAAGCACAGCAAAAGTCATTTGACACATAAAAGGAAAGGCTGGTCACAGCACCCATATTACATTTTCTTTCTTGGGATAAGCCTTTCCATTTACATGTTAATGCCTTAAGGACAACTATGGGAGAAGTGCTGGCACAACCTGGTGAGGGAATTGTTTATCATCCCTTGATCTTTTCTAGTAGGAAGTTGATACCAACATAACAAAATTACACAACTACCGAGTGCGAAGCATTGTCAATGATCTATGCACTACATAAGTCCAGGCAGTATATGTTAGCAACACCCTTCATATTCTACACAGACCACATGGCATTGAAATACTTAGTCAAAAAACATGTTCTAAAATTGTGCATATGTCATTGGGTCAGGCTTCTATTTCAAGAGTTTGAATTCACAGTGGTGGTGAACCCGGGAAAGATAAATTAATGGCTTAACCACTTATCAAGGATTTATTCGGGAGAGGACATGTAAAACATATAGGATACCATGTCAGAAATGCAACTGTTTAGATTGTGGCACGTGCCCTCAGACTTGGAAGATATCACAGTGTTCTTAAAAAAAGGTGTAGCATTGGAAGGGATGAAGACTCTGGAGAGAAAGCAGTTGGCAATACGTGTCGCACCCTACATGCTGATTAGTGGAGACCTATATAAATTAGGTTGTGATGAGGTTCTGCACCGATACGTATTGGAACATGAGCATGTAGAAATTATAGAAGAAGCACATGGTGGGATTGTAGGAGGACATTATGTAAGAAATGCTACCGCACAGAAGATTTTATTAGCAAGACTTTGGTGGGAAACCATATACAAGGATTGCATTGAGTTTTGCAAAGCCTGTGACCATTGCCAATACCATGGAAAACCTGGAAAGAGAGATAAATTCCCTTACGACTAATATCCAGTGCTCAACTGTTTGAGAAATGGGCAATCGACTTTGTAGGGACAATTACACCAGTCGCGTGAAGGAATGGTCCACCTTATATCATCACTTGCGCTGATTATTTAACATGGTGGGCAGAGGCAGCGCCTATAAAGGATTACACCGTAGCAAGATCTGCTATATTTTTATGGGAAAACATAATTAGTAGGTATGGTTTTCCTTTAAGTTTAACAAGTGATAGGGGTACACACTTTCTCAATGAAACAGTCAGGATTCTATTAGGAAAATTTATGGTGACCCATCATAGGACTACCCCATATCACCCTCAAGCAAATGGAACTACTGAGGCATTTAACAAGATACTAAGTCATATGTTAACTAATATTGGTGACGTTAGAAGACATGATTGGGATGATAAGGTATCAGTTGTTCTATGGGCATACAGGAAAACCTATAAAAGGTTGAATAAGGCTACACTATTTCAAGTGGTTTTTGGCATGGAGGTATTTTACCAATGGAATTCTCATTACCATCGTATCCTATAGCACACGCAGGAGGATTAGACGATGAGAAAGTGTTGGAAGAAAGAATTAATAAGTTGATGCAGTTGGGCGAAAGGTAATCACTTGCTAGATGGAGTTAGAAAACAGAAAAAGCAAGACAAAAAGCATGGCATGATGGTCATATCAAGAACAAGAAGCTTGAAGTTGGGCAGATGGTATTTTTCTATGATTCCAAATATCTATGCCATCCTAGGAAGTTGAAATTCCATTAGCTGGGACATTACATCATCTCGTACATTCTTGATTCAGGCACTTTCCAGTTACAATTTTTGGATGGGACGAGGTTACCAGGTCACTTCAATGGGAGTAGGATGAAGCCCTAATATAAATAAGTCTTCTTGTTTTTTGTAAATAAGGCAGTGTTGTTAATTAGTCTAGAATTTCCTTTATGCTTTTTCTTTTCTTATGTTTCCCTTTCTCATTGCTTCTTCCTCTCTTCTGTTTTGTTTTGTGCCTTGTGCGCTAGTAACCACATTATTTTTCCAAGGTTGTGTATGCATAGAGGACCATGCATCTATTTTAGTGTGGGGTGGAGTGTTACAAAGTATAGGCCCATAATACAAGATTGAACTGGTAGTGGAAGTTATGGTGAATGACCCGATTGAAGGATGAAAAGTGCGTAAGGGTAAGAAGTGCGTAGAATAAAAGATGGATGAGAATGGTTGGTGTCAAAAAGGATTTGTAGAAACCACATACAGAAATGATAAAAAAGTGTAGGAACAACATGAGGTAGGCAAGGGCAAAAATTAGGAAAAGGACAGAAGAAGTGCCTTCGTTATTGTAGACGCGCACGTAAGAGTCTTCAACCAGGTTGGATTTTTAGGTGCTAGAAGGTTGTAAAGGGTTTTGTGCATAGGATGTGGCACGTAGGTAAGGGCGCTTAAAATTGACTTAGTGGAAAAATCCACATTTAATGTTAAACTACGATAGTAGGTGATATAGCATTTAATGCTAGAAAGAAGGAAAAACTATAAATACAAGATCATGCAAGTCATTCGTTACCTTTCGATTATGAAGTGAAAGAAGCTCTTGCAAACCAGTGCATCTAGAGAGAACTTTGTGTGAAGAAAGGAGAATCCAAGGAATTTCAGAGTGCATCTAGGGTAAATCCACAAACCAATGTGGAAGGAGTACACAGGTGTGGGAAACTTTATTGGGGAAGCATTGTCTTGTGGAAGGATTTTTCTAGTTAGGTTTTGGTGGCTAGGGCACGAAGTTAGAAGGGTTTCTTCACAAATTTGAGATTTGGGATTGGACAGAATGGTAGAACAGAGCAAGGGGAAGAGGATTTAAGTGTTAGCATCAACCAGAAGAATGGAACCAAGGAAACCAACCATTTGACCAAAGAAAACAAAGGGTAAGGGAAAACAAATCTTTTTCATCACAAGCACCAACAAAGAATTCTACGTGGAAATGCAGTACCCAAATGGGGTATTACTAGGAAAATAATGGGATTTCTACTTATGAAAGATGGTCGTAAGTGATTATAATCATCGCATGAGCACAACCAAGAAGGAAATGGCCTTGGAGTTGGTTTTCCCAACCAACAATAAGATGCTAGATGGAATTCCCATTTACAATGATGAGGTGAAGGTCAAACTAGAAACAACTTCATTGTTGCAATTATACGAGTTTCCCTACTTTGGAAAACTTGAGCACCTTTACCAATGGCTGATGTCACACATGTAAGAAGATCATTTTTATTTTGCGGGGCATAAGATGTGCATCACGCCACAGCTGATATCCAAGTTCACAGGCCTCAATTGTGAAGGAGGTAGCATTGATGATAATCTAAGTGACAAGGAGGCTATCAAGGAGACTATAGCCATGTATGACTACAAGAAGGGGTTGTGATACTTTGACATCACCGAGATACTAGACCCAGTGGTGAGGGTGGTTGTGCGCTTAGTCACAAAACTCAATGACCAAGAATGGTGGACACAAGTAAATAAGGCATTGTTGAATGTATGCCGGAAGATATCATGAGGGACCATCTATAACTTGTCCACTTTCATCATGGATGAAATTATAAGTAGTACACAAGAGGGAGAAAATATACTCTTTGGTAATGTCCTCCACACCATTGTTTTTTTAGAGATTCGAGTGCCTGATGGGCCAGAAAAATTTATTTGGGAGTATCTAGAATAGGATCCCTAACCCGCAAAGAGGTTTGCAAAATATATTTTTGAAACCATGACGAATACTCATAAGACCTGGAGAAATGGTATAAGTGAATGAGTGATGCATTCGTAGCTGAGTGAAGGATCCCAGATCAGTTTCCCATGCTCATGAATAGAGAAGTAGAATTTACAGTATACCAACACTTTTATATTGGCATATTTAGGTTAATAGATGAGAATATGAGTCCACGGTGCAAACTACCCTTCTCCTTCACCGCATTATACTTCCAAGCCGAGGTTAATCAGTTCAAGGAGGCCAAGAGACTAAGGTTTGACCTTAGTAAGGTAGATGTAGACCACCACAAGCTACACTAGAAGCTAGTATACCCAAAGAAGTGTGCGTACATGGAGAGATATGTCTCCCATGAGATACAAATGATGAATCTTGTAATGTTGTCAATCGCTGGAAGGGCTGTAGCAAGGATATACCTTCACATAAGGCCGAATTTTGAAAAATGCACTTACTTAGATAATGATGTCTCCATCCTTGAAGATCCTATATGAAGGAAGAAGGCCATGCATAGAAAGAGAGAAAGAGGAGAGGTGAATAAGGAACCAAGTGTTCAAACTACACAGATAGTAAACGCGTCGGAGACAAGTGTTAAGCCTAGTACTTGTGGGCGGAGGAAGAAGTATCTAGTCAAAGAAAATACTCCAAAAGAAGAGGCATTTGAGTATGAATAACCCCTCGCTCAGGAGGAGTTTCCAAGGAAGAGATCACCTACGAAGGGAAAAGAAAAAGAATAATATCTTGTACTAGAATCCCAAGTAAGGAAGAAGTAGAAGGTGAAGGATGAGACCGATTCAGAAGAGATGGAGAGTCTAGATGCCTACATTGGCGATAGAGATGATAATGATGAAGATGAACTAGGATGTGAAGACCATCCTATCTATGAAATACATGATTCTGAAGAATAATAGATGAGAAGTATAATGAAGGAGATGAGGAGAAGGAGGATGAAGAAGAAGCTAAAACCCAAGGCAAGGGAGTAGGCAGGGAAGAAGTTATAAAAGAAAAAAGGACCCTAAGCCTCATGAAGGAACAGGTAGACGAGGCCACGAAGAAAGAAGTGGCAAAAATCATCAAGGACCTGTTGGAACAAGAAGTGGATTGCAATGCAAATGTGGTGATGAAGGAAGTTGAGGAGGAAACCATAGAAAAATAATATGGTAGCATGGGAGGATATCCTAGTTTTGTTGTTAGCTTTCCAAAGTCTTCATGCACAGGGAGGAAGAGTGCAGAATCATCACAAGCTCAAGGAATTGGCTACATTGATGATCTGAACAAAGTGTTTCATGCACGCTTCCAGAGCACCGTTCCAATGGAATAGCTTTTAGCTATGACTTCATTTGATGATGAAGCTGCATACCCTCGGATGAGGAAAATGTTGTCATGGGCATTAAGTCCCACATTGATGAGCCAGAATTTTAAGTAAGCCAAGGGGCATTGATGCAAGTACCAAAAAAAAATGGATAAACCCCTTGGTGAATGCTTAGAGGCTGTCAGATGAATAGATCTGCAATGTTCTCAACAAATTCTCAGTTGAGGTTGAAGTCAAACTCTTCAGGATAAATGACAGGGTAAAGTTCCTAGAGGCAAAGCTGGAGAAAAAGGAAGAAGAGCTCATGTTAAAGACCAACAAATTGAAGCAGGAAGATCTAATCAGCACTCAGTTAAGGCGTGAGTTGAAATATGAAAAGTAAAGAGTGCGTGGGGTATACAAAAAGATAGAGATGATCATGGATGTCATTATCCTAAAGCATCCAGACTTAACACCACCTGCGTAAAAGTATGGATCATCCTTACAATTCTTAGAGGACTTGACCCACATACTCACCATGGAGAGGTGACCACTCACCCTAGAATGAGGGAAGGAGGCATTGGTGCACCAAGAAAAATAAAATAAGATGAAGGTTGTGGAGATTGTTTCTATTTACAAAAAAATCCTTGCCAATGTAAAATCTGCCACGCAAGTTGTTGAGGTTGCCTATGAAAACTGTGTAGACAAAGATAGAGTGGCAAGTATCCTAGTTACCACCCATAAAGAGGAACTCAAGGAGTTCTAGGAAAGAATAAGGGTAAAAAGGCAAAGTGAGACAAGATCCTATTTGAGGTAGAAAAGAAATCAGAGTCTATTGAGATCTTACGGGGCTCAATCAAGAACCAACTGAAGGAATTGTACCCTCAAATCACTGGGAGGATGGATGCACTTGAAGACCTTGTTGCTAAGCCTGGGAGACTAGTGTGTGTGTGCTTTCATTGACCGTTGTTGACCTTGTCTAGGTCACAGTGAAGATTTTTCACCTTCCCTCTCCTTCTTGACTTTCGGGTCGTTGTCAACACCCCAAACTATGGACCTCGTAGCATCATGGACAACTATCTGGTTAAAGGAAAATTTGGTTCTCGGTTTGTCGAGTTGCCTGGTCGTTGCCATTAATAGGATTAATAATTATTATCATTATTTTAGCCGTAAAATCATTAAAATAATGTTTATAATACTATTATAATTCATATCGCCGAATTCGATCAGTTACTTTTGTGTCGAAATTTTATCACTAGTAATGGATTGACTTTAAGTTATATTTTATTTATTCATTTACTTCGTTTTAGGGTTTTATGGCATTTTTAGATTAAAACAAACAAAAAGAAATAGATAAATAAATTTAAAAGTATATATATAATTAAAAATAAATAAATGAAGGCATGTGAAATTGTTAGGGTGGATTAGGGCAAGGAGATGCCTTATGGTATTTTTTTTTTCTTTTACTGAAGAAAGACAGCGGCCGCCGCCATGGAAGCTTGGAACCAGTCTTGGCCTTTGGCCGACTTTTTTTTCACCCAACCAGTGTGCTTTGGGCACTTTTTACCTTTCCAAAGAAATGCATTTCCAAATGTCATCCCATGGAGTGCCATGTTTCCTTTTTGTGGCCTGTGCCAGCATCCTCTCAGCATGCGTATAAACTTGAGCTCCTTTTCCCACGTGGATAGCTTTCAAAACACGTTGGAGAGAGGGTTTTGTCAGATGTTGTAGTTTCTACTGCCCTAGTAGACATGTATACACAAAACGGATGTGTAGGAGGCCTGTGAATTGTTTGATAGAATGCCTCAAATAGATGCGGGCTCATGGAATGCCACGATGGCATGATATGCACAAATGAGTTTGTTAAAAAGGCCTTGGAAACTTCCAAGAAAATGCATTTGGTACATGTAAATCAGACTCCACAGCCTCTTTCCAACCCCACAGCCTCTTTCCAGCAACCTCCCAGCCGCTATCAAAATGGGAGCTTTAGAGCAGGCCTCAGACATCCGCCCAAGCATTATGGAGAAGGGATTTTTTTTATGTTCTAGTTGTAAATGCCCTGGCAGATACATATGCAAGATGTGGAATCCTACGAACTATTTGACAGAATGCCTCAAAGAGATGTGGTCTTATGGAACATACCCTGACCATGTAAGCTTCATTTTTTGTTTACTTAGCATTTAGCCAGGCAGGTTCAATGCATGAGGGTTGTAAATACTTCAATGGCATGAGTGCCTCTTGTAGAATCATGCCTAGAATTAATCATTATGTTTGCTTGGTGTTTGATGAGCACATGAGAATGTGCAAAAATGTGGAAGCATGTGAATTGTTCGACAATGCCTGAAAGGAATGTGGTTTATGGGCTGCAACAATTGCAGGATGTGTAAAAAAAAAATGGATTTTGTTGAAAAGGCATGTGATCTGTTTGACATAGAAAATGTGGTCTCTTGGATCGGGTTGACTACTTGAAAACACAAAATGGTTCTTTTTGATGAGACATGGGTGCACAATGAATGGCTTGGTTTGCACGTGACTACCTGGCATCATGTCGCAACAATGGTGGTCTCGACGGATCAAAAGTGTAAACTGCTTGGAGCCCCTTTTACCATTTCGCTCATCGTTTCCAGGCATGGTTCATCTTCATTTACCTCTCATAATTCTTGTGTTTATTTATCCTTTTCAATTTATTAAAATTTTAAATTATTAAGATTTTAATACTGTTAAATGTTTTCTTTAACTCGTTGCAAAAACAATAAATTGTCATGTGACGTAACTCATGAAGTCATTATAACTCGTCTACTTTGAACCATGAACTATCACCCTGACTTCTAGATGATTTAGAGAAAATCTTACCCATCTTGATTGCTCCAACATTGTTTTATCAACAAGACGAATTTGACTCCCCATTGATAAAGTTGACCTTCTTCCTTGTTTTAAATAGTTAAATTTTACATTTTTCGGAGACTCACCAAATACCCTTTGTAAATCTAGAAACAAGATGTGAAGTTTCATTCGTGTATCTTGATATACGAGGAGTCACATTGACCTTTGGTTTGACCCAAAACAAACATATGACATCGTTTTTATGCTCTTATATGAACCATGTTACACTGACTTACAATAGTGGAAAGTTGTTAAAACTAGAAAGTTGACTTTCATTTTGAACCATCATTTGAAACATGGATGGAGAAATTACTTCTCGTCTTCGCAAACCTCTAGTGTTTATACTAAACAATTACATGGAACATTTATTATAGGAAAGAGCATATTTTTGGGATAGTTTGGAAAATCCATTTTGTAGGCGTCCAGTCGACAGTTTGATGAGGTCGAACTAGACCAATTTTGTCTTGTCACTCTAGAAAACTTTTCACCGTTTGAAAACGGTTTTCTAGTTATCAGCCATGTTGAATCTGATGAATTCTCTTTGTATAGGGGAAGCTAGTAGGAGATGTCTTGTTGCATGTGCTCCTCCATCAAACGTCAGTTATGAATGCGATTTTCTGGGCCCTTGAGGTAACTGTTGTCATTTTACAACTGGGTGAACTACGATCAGTGGCCCAAAATAAACTAGCCGCCAAACGTAAACCGTTCACTCTTTTTCAAATCTATCAACTACTACAAATTCTTGGTTTATCTGGGGACACGTGGAAAGTTAATCGTGGAGTGCATTCTCATCGAAAGGTAACTTTTGGAAGTGGTTCCTTAGCCTCCGAGCCCGTTTTGTACGTTTTGTTGCTAGTAAGAAAATGTAAAAGTAGAAAGCATACGAACCTTCGTAGGGTTGCCAAATCACCCTAGAAACTTTTAACACACGTAAATAACTATTTAAAACACTATAATGAAACTTGTTGTGTGTACTAGAACTTTTGACAAAACGATGTTTTTTCTCTATTCCATTATCTTTCTCTCTCTTAGGTTACAAAGTGAAGTGAAATGAAATGCATTCAATACATGTCTCTAAACTCTTTCTCTCGCTGGAAAATTTTCATTATTATTATATGTAAATGGGAAACTTAAAAGATGATAATTATGTTAGATTAGGGTGGATGCCATGCCAACGATTTATCGTTGATATCTTGCTTGTGCGTGGTTTTTGCAGGATGAAAGAATGATGACGTAAAGGCGTTGAGTAATTCATTGTTTATTTTTGGAATTATATTGAAAGAATCATTATTGGAAATTGGTTAGTATGTAGAATTCGTTAGATTATTAAGTTCTTGAGAAAATTTTTATTTCTTCCATGGATGTTAATTTTGATCCCAAAATTTGTTATGGTAAAAGTGAAATGCAAATGTTAAAAGGAATTGAAAATAATAATTTTATAGTGAACTTTCATTGTGTAGTTATTTGTTTAATAATTTGTGTTGCGTTTCTTCCTTGAAAATGTAATAAAGGAACCTAACTCACATCAGTCAACCGTAGTTCAAAATTTGTATATAACTAAACTGCCTATGTTAATTCCTTAGCGTAGAAAATTGTGACCTTCAAACGAACCTTTACACTCAATGGAGCATCTTGGTTTAGGCAAATAAGATCCCAAGAAAAGGGGGTTTATCGTCTTAGTAGGTACGTTTAGTGACATCGACACAAACCAGACATATAGGAGCAACACAGTCAAATAAATCTTCTGACATTGAGTGAATTTCTTGTGAGATCCGGATGACATCATGGAGCTAGTGGAATAGTGGTTCTATCACTTTAAATTTTGTTAGGAATAGATCCTCTTAGCTATATGTACTATCTTTGGCTAGTGACATTATAGTGTGTTGATATTTTACGGAGGGTTTATAGGGTAAATACATTTCAACCTAAATCAAATCTATAGTAGGGATTAAAGCCCTGGGTGAAATTTTTTTTGAATTAAACTAAACCCTAGTGGATTAGGATGTTAACTTGTGGGAAGAAAACTATACTTTAACTCCTTGCATACGAAGTTGAGTTGAAGATGTTGATTCTAGAGAATCCGTAGAAACTGAAATCTTGTCCCATAATCCCTTGTTATGTCATTCTATGGGATTAAGGAATAAGGAATATTTCTTATGCGGAATCATGAAATGCAAAGATATGGGATCATCATGAACATAGATCACTTGGGGTTCATGTGTATTTTATAATGCTTCCTAACCATGTACTTCCTTAATATGTCAGAAAAGAACTTTTGTAAATCTTTTGTTTTAAGACGATGCTAAGAACGCGACCATAGTGCGATGTAAGAACATGTCATATAATGCTGAAAATGAGATTGGAGATTAGGATTAAGGTCACTCTTGGAGTCCTTATAACTTAATTAAACATTTTATCATGTGTTTTCAAAGAATATGTAGTTGCCTTGGTGTGATCTAACTTTGAGAAAACAAAATATATATAAATATAAATGGAATTCCAATAAGTTATTAAACTTTATTAACTATGGTAGCGAAATCATTATCCTGTGATCGAAGGATGTTCTTGGGGAAAAGGCTATATCAAATATATGTCTTCCTTAATCCCAAGATTTCACCTTGACATCACATTAGATTCACTTGTGTAGTAAGGGTAAATTTTTAAACATTAAATAAAAATTTGAGAAGCATATTCTTAACATAAGAACAAGATAATTAAGTATTGTATATGTGATTGGAATTGTGCCAAATAAGCAAGTAAGTTACAGAAATTTCCGTGATGCCATAAAGGAAGCCAACCTAAAAATGGATCGAACTATAAATTCAGTGTGGAATGAACTTAAGATCTTGTAGATGGAAAAAGGATAAAACTATCCTTGCACAATAACATTCTTAGAATGTTAATCGTAACCAAGATGCAATTAGAGAAATGATGTGTTGTGGGTTCGTCGTTGCTGAAGTCAGGTTTGTTGTGGTTGGATCATTTTTGGTATTCGTTCCTTGTGAGAAGTGTGGCATCGACATGCCTATGTCATTTTCATGTGTGTATGTGAGTCGAGTTTTCTGTACTTGGAGCCCTTCCTGTGTTGTTGTGTTGTGAGCAATGCAAGTCAAAAAAAATTATCCTAGTATTTTAATGTTGTAAATTATAGGTGTAAAATGAGGGCACTACACAAGTATCCTAGTTACCACCCATGAAGTGGAACTCAAGGAGTTATAGGAAAAGAATAAGGGGAACAAGGCAAAGTGAGACAAGATCCTATCTAATGTAGAAAAGAAATCAGAGGCCATTGAGATCTTATGGGGCTCAATCAAGAATTGACTGAAGGAATTGTACCCTCAAATCACTCAGAGGATGGATGCGCTTGAAGATTTGGGTAAAAACTAGAGGAGATCATATAGACAATGAGCACTAAGGTAGAGGGGTGAATTTTGAGGAAGTGTGCTCCCTAGAGGGGGATCTCTATCAGCAGACTCAGAGCAAGGTCGACACTTGGGGAAAATTAGAATTTGATTTAAGAAAGGATTTCCCTCTCCTCCTCCAAAAGTAAACAAGTTCCCCATTCTTTCATTCTTTTCCCCATTTGTTTATTCCTTATTCTTCCCAACCATTTCTAAGGATCCGCCATTCTTTATTTCCTATTTTGAAGAGTGTTTCCGAGGATAGAGAACAAGCGTGGTGTGGGGTAATGTTGGGCCCCAAAATATTAAGTGAAGTACAAGAAGGCACATGGGTGTGTGAGACCTTGTCAAGGAAGGGTGCGCAGGTTGAAGGCATGTAAGGAAAAATTAGTTTTTTACTTATCCATATTCGGCACCCTAGGCAGCACACAAGAAAATCATGACCCTTGTGGATAAGGTGCTAGCCTAGTGAATGTGGAATCAAGAATGGAATATTCTAGGCATGCAATGGAAGTTTCCAGAAGAAATCATTACAAAAAATGGAGAGATCGGATTTGGAAAGGCGTGCTTCCATGAAGGACCACTTCAACACTTGGTGACTGATCTGTAACTTTTGGAAGGCATGGTGGTGGGTGTTAAGGCTATAAATACAAACACCCAGTAGAAGAAAAGGATATAGTTGAAGATAGGCAAAGCCCTACAGAAAACATAATGGAGGGTGTTATGGCTAGGGATTATGAGAGCTTTGTCAGCGATAGCATATATAAGGGGATGGGTTCTCATTCTTCTTTGTAATATGATAAGCATAATATAGCTCTAATGCATGATTTAGCTCTCTGCATAATTATATGAGGATCTGTTATGACCTCAAGGGATGTAATGTGGGTTATTAACTTTGATAGTAGTAATGCCTTACGAATTTCTCTTCTATCGTGGGCCACGTTGTAATGGAGCCCTTGGGTATGCTATAGAACCATTCCAATCCTACTACTCCAAGGCTGTGAGGAAAGAGTCATATCAAGAAATTATCGCTATACATGACCTCTTGGCAAGCCATGTAAAAGTATATTATATGATCACAAGGATCACTTTTTCACTTATATTTATCAAACTTAGGAATAGTAAATTGTTTTAGGAAAGTCTGTTGTAACATGTCCTTATCAAAGGGGTAAGGATGTAGTTCTTCATATGAATATTTTTTATTTTTGCCTACATTTCCCTGTTATAATGTAGTAAGCATATCTTTTATAGATTTCAGCTCCTAAATGAGTTGCTCTTTAGTAGGTGATATTGACCTTTGAGCTTGAGTTGCCTTAAAGGTATAGTCTGTATGTGGATCAAATTGAAACTCGTTAAGTTTGTTTTTGTCTTTGTCTTTGCATATGTTTTTTCTCGAAGAGCCTAGGTTTGCTAGTTTCTGACTCAACTTCAAGATCTATTTTTTAAGGATCTCTTTCTCAACCATGGGGTCCTCTTCATCATCAAATTTCAGAGGAGGGGAATCCTTCCCTTCAGTTTTCACTTTATGTGAAGCTTTAGGGATTATCTGTCTAAGACAAATATTCACTCTCCTAAGTTAGGGTTAATGACCTTTGTTTCTTCTTTGCACTCATGTGGAAGTTTAGATCCTAACGCAAAGACTCTTGCGAGTACCTGATCTTTATTATAATATAGGAGATCATCAAATCTGCTTAGGTCTAACATTTTTTGTTCTCTAGAAGAGTCCAAATCTTCTCCACTATGATCAATTAACGTCACTGTATCTTTTACTTGAGAGAAGAGTGGTCCTAAATTGTGACCACTGAATGGGAAGGTGTCGAAATGGTTTTCTCCTATATCATGCTCATTTGATTTGGCTACCATTTTTATGATTTTAGGCATCACTAGTAGACGTTTGTATGTAGCTAGTGTAACCCCTAAGTGTATGGTTTTTTGTAATCCATTCAAGATGATGTTGGAATTATACCACAATGTATCCTAGATGTAGTTTTTATACAATCATCTTTATCAAGGAACACTCATATGCACACCTAAATGTACCGATCACTCAATTTTTTGTTACCAAGTCTATGCCCCAATGATGTATCAATATCTAAGTCAAGTTAGAACCCAAGTTAAAAACATATAGCAACAATGATGTATCAATATGTAAGTCAAGTTAGAACCCCAACAAGGTCTAAGCACTGACGTGATGTTGTCACAATCCCTCGACAAGGTATACCTAAAACTAGTTTGAATGCCGATGAAAGCCAAACCTTCTGAAAAATGGAAGTCCCAAATAGATAAAGTGTAATAACGTCACCGTGATACATTAACCAAGCAAGCAAGGTGTTAGTACCATGACAACTTTATTATGATATATATAAGGCATTATCGACACTTTTCAAGAAGACTTAGATGACGTCGAAACTGAAACCAAGTGATAAGTATAACAAGGATTTTTTAATCGTGTGAGCAGCATAACCGCACAATAAAGGGGACTTATACCACCTTCTCACAAAGTGAGAACATGATGTAAGTACCAAGATTGTACGTCTAGGATGTGAACAAAATTATCAACCCAAGAAGAGACAAAAGATGAACTGAAATCACAGCAGTGAAGATGATCTTGAAATCAAGATGGGCGGACTTTTATCAAAGATATGAAAATCATACATGTACAGTTTAGACATTTAACAACCCAGCCACAAACATGGATGGGCGTAAATGAGAAAAAAAGTGACGAGCACTATCTCTGATAAAAACACGCAATGTATGCACCTTTCTCACCCCAAACAATGGGCAGAGAGAACACAAGGGTACTGATCAAAATATGGAAACAAACCAAGCGCCACCTAGGCAGAGCTTCAGCTCATCCAAAGACAAGAATAAAAATAATAAAAAGTGGGACGTAGTTAGTTTCATGATGAAAGACACTCAAATCAAACTCACAAGGGTTCTTTGCCTTGTTCGACAAACAAGGTTTAGATTCTTGATGAATTGTCACTTCGTGATGGCTTGACGCAACGAGGACTAGTAAAGTGGGCTCCAAGAAAAAATGGATTTCCTAATAAGTTCTCTCAACTAGGTGTTACAAAGTTGTCCACGAGTGGGGTGATTTACCCAAATAGTCCCTTGCCTATCTTGGGAGTATCTTGGCTTTTCCCCCTTCAAGCATAGTGGGTTGTAAATACATCCATCATGTACTTTTAATAGGGTCGTGATAGGGAAAACTTGTAACGGAGAACTTCTTGTTTCATCCACAAGGTTACACAGTAGTGGACTACTTTAAAGTTCCTGGAACCACCCCCATTATTGTAACTTAAGGCGTTATGCCAAAGGGGTTATGTTCCAGTTGAGCAGATAGGGATGTACCCTTTTCTGAAACCTGCAATACAATGTTTTGAATATGGTGTGTTTTTTATCTTGCTTAGCTTAATGTGGTTTCAAGTAGCACACCATTTGGAAACCTGTAAGAACACATGTATTAGAAGGTTTGTGTTTTTTATTTGACGCCTTTCTTTGATAAGCGACAGCTCATGTAGACAACAAGTTAGTAATTTTCTAGTTGATGTCAAGAAAGAGAGTTTTTCACTTTGCTTTTGATTCCTAATATCACCAAAAGGTACGAAGGAAGAACATACATAATGTGAAAAGTTCTACTGAAATCACATGAAAGTTTTACTTCAACCTTTATAAAAAAAAATTATTTGAACAATTTATATGAGTTTTGTATGAGTTTTTTTGATCTCCAAGATCACCTTGGAAGACGTGAGGAGAGAGTATACACACTTCTACAAAGCTACTTCTAAGCCAAAAAATATTTTTAACTATGCAAACTGAAATTTTTAAGGAAAAAACACTGCTTTTTAATTTGTTATTCCTATAAAACTGCAGTAATGGATCAGAGAAAAAGATTTTACAGACTGTAAAAAAATTCAATTTTTAATGTAGACACCTATGTGCCTATACTAACACCTGTGCTTCCCAACCGACGGATACACGCCCTACTTAATGAGTACACCTGTAGTCAAAAATTAATGAAACCTAATGCTGTAAAACACATATGCTCACAACATGATAAAGACACACCCATATTGACATGGACGCTCAAGTTCTGACGTGTACACGCCCAAGCTTGAAACAGGAAACTGTTGAATTTTTACACAGTCAGATCATTTACACATACGTGGCTAGAGAGGCGGATAAGCACCCCAAATGACGAAGACGTGTGCCCGTCTCTGTAGAGAGGAAATGTGCAAATGATGAAGTCCTCCTAACATGTACATGGCTGATCTGACGGGTACACTGGGGCTTCAACGTGTACGCGCCCCTTGTTTTACACCTACGCGCACGGTGTGAAAAACCTGCAAAAAACATGGATTTTCAAATTTTCAAGAGCAGACAGGTTAGTTGTTAGTCAAAGTGTTTTATTTCTATATCAAACCCACAAAATACATGTAAATGAAGGTCATTTATCTAGGGTTAAAAATAAAAATGAGGAAATAACAAGTGATTTGATCCAAAAAAACTTGAAAATGAACTTTGAAGAACTCAAAAGACCTCCATTAATAAAGGATAGACATAAGTGTCCAACCGGGCGTGCCAAATGTGTTTAATGAAAAGTTACAAAAACCATGGATTTGAGGTAATAATCTCTAAAGAATCCCCAAAGGCTTGTAGCAAACTGATCAATGGACCATGTGATAAGAAATGAGCAAGGTTTTCTTCTTTGCATACATTAATTTCAAATAAACATGCAAACTAAGAAAATTAAGTTAACCTCTATTCTTTGAAAACTTGAAATGATGAACCTAAGAGGATCTAAGCATTCAGTTATGTGTTAAAGAGAAAGATATCTCCCCATTAATGGCTTCAAGGCCAATGGATCTTCCCTTTTACTCCATGTTAATGCTATGAAATACAAAATTAAATATTTTTAGCTCAAATGAAAGAAGATGAAATAAAATCTAAAGCCTAAAAAAATTGCTATAATCTATGCTAGGAAGAAGAGAGAATTCTTAGGAAATGAGGGAGGGGGTATAGCCGTATTTATAGTTTTTGGTTTGGAAGAAAAAGGGAGATTTGGGTGCATGTGGGACAAAGGCTAAAGTCCAAAAAGGACTTTTAGCAAGTCAAAGTTTCATTTGACTATGTTTAGGGTATTTAACCTAGGTTAGACTAATTAATCTCTCTTCTTTTTGGAAGGGTTTCTGAAGGGTTTAATCAATCCAACGAAGTGGATGGATATTCCAGGGAGCTAATGGAAGCAATCTCAAAGGGAATAAGAAGCTAATGTGGTTAGAACGAGGCTATAACAACCTGTTTAAATGGTTTATAAGAGAAAAAATGACCAAAAAAGGTGTCGTGAGAGGGGAGTTAGATAGGTCTAACTGGTGGTGTGCCATCAATTTGCAAAGGGAAGAAGAGTTAGTGTACTATTAGAAATAATAGTGTATCGACCAAACTACAGGTGTCTACAAAAAAAAAATTAAAGTATAAGAAATAATAAAATATAAATAATAATAAATTAAAAACTTATATTTAAACATTTACTTATATTTATACTTAAACTTATAATAAATGAAAAACTTAAACATTTTTTTGTAAATAGAAGCATGCCAAAAGTACATACAATGCATATACTCTATGGAATGCATACGCGTTCCATTTATTATGCCCCCAAACCAAGAATTTACAAGCTTGGAATTACCTTGGTTTCCCAAACATGCGCCTTAGACTTGTAAAAGCACAACAACTTGCATTTTTTTGACAAAATATGCAAAAACTCACCTTCTGCCATGTTAAATCATATAAAAATGTTCTCTATCTTTCTAAAACATTTTCCTACAACGTCAAGAAAAATATCATCTTTCTAAATATGTAATTTTTATATTTTTCTTACTATTCTAAGGTTTCCATTTATATTTATTTCAAACTATGTCCTTTATACCTCTATTTTTAGTGATTACAAATTCTTATCTTTTTTCGCGCATCTTTTTTTCGACTTATCAAAATTGAATAAAAAATTAGGCTCAAACTAGGCGTAATTCTATACATATTCAAAAATGTATATATCTATTTTTTTATATTTTTTGAGGTAGTTAGGGGGCACATTCGGAGCTCCATTATTTTTCAAAATTTAAAAATTTTGTACTAGAAAAATATTAAAAAAATACTCGCTAAAAAAATCTAGCCCAAACTAGATGCTTCTAGTTATCTTTCTACCAATGCATTTTCAAAAATACTAAATTGTGCTCAAAAATGGTGGGGGCACAAAATATTGTATACTATTTTTTGACAAAAACAGAAGTATTTGTTGGTACTTTAGTTATTTGACCCACTTAAACTTAACCATCTTCAAAAAAAATAGTAGCTTAGAAATTAGACTCAAAATTTTACAATTCATGTTCTTATAACATCTTCCAATTTTAGGTGTAACTATTTTAAATAACTCATACAAGTTGAAGATTTTTTATTTTATTTTTTAAAACGTCCACGTAAGACCCCTTTTTGGCCCCCCAAATTGGTGCACTTACCGATATATGTGTGTGTTTTTATGTTTGTGTGGAAGAACAATTCCAATAATACAGCTGATAAGAACAAAATTTACACAAGTTCTCTACTTGAATTATTTCAAATACATTTACATTTACCTTAGATCCATAATAAATTTTACTAACTTGTTTTGTAGTAAGCATTTTTCTAAAACAGAGATATATTTGATTTCAAAACACATTCAAGCTATAGATGAGTAGAAGAAATGCAACAAAAGATATGATTTCCTTAAATTACCATCACTACACATATATTTACACAAGAAGGAATTATTTCTGAGTTTCTAAGAAAGGGTATCATGTTGTTTTTTAACCAGAATTATGTTGGAACATAATGATTAAGTGGTCTAGCCAACCCTTAATGTATATCGGTTAATATTTAGTAATATGAAATATTTATATTTCTATTATTAAATATGCTAACCTAGTTATATACTTTAAGTTAAATATTTAATATCATGAAATAATTATATTTCTAATATTAAATATTATAAACCTAGGTGTATGTATCAACCATTTTAGGTTGAAAAGGTGGGTCAGGAGACATACTCAATCACCTTATATAAAAAGGACTTTAGGTCCTCATTTGATATATTCGGGAAATATATCAAAGGTGTCCAAATCAAGTAATTTAGTTTTACCCTTGAGAAATAGGGTTTCAAAGGAGAAGGTGATCTTACTGAATGTAAAATAAGTTCTCTGAAGTAAAAGGTTATTTTCAAAGTGGTTTTTACCGTATTGGGGTTTTTCTACTATAAATACTATGTCACCTGTGTTATTTATTTCCTATAAATATTTATTTATTTACTTATGTTATGATGTAATCTTTATTTAAATATTTATTGTAACATTATGTAATATGTAAGTTGATTAAATCTATATTAATTAGAATAAATTAAGATCAAATATTTTGTATTTTATTTATTTAATTTATACGGGTTTTTTCAACCAACCCGAAAGGATATTTAAAAGTATCTGGTCCCCTTCTTTTTTTTCTCAATTTATTTTGGCATTACATTTGTGTAATTAAACTCTCGGTAAAAAAAATTAGGATTTTTCAATTTTAAATCCCTAATTTTTGGGGGGGGAAATGTAATATAATATGATTCTTAATTTCATTTACATTTTGTAAATTATATGGAATTAATGTTTGTATGGAGATTGATGTGTGCATAGGTGAAAGGGGCTTCAAATATTTACCTACGTGAAAGTCTTATATAGAAAAAGAAACGATTTATTACTATATGAAATAATTTTCATGTTTTCTATAATTTCAAATATTTGCAGGTTAAATATTTCAGAAGGTAAATTTATACCCGTGTTTTTTGGTCCCCTATAAAATGATTTGATTTGAAAAACTATAGTTTATAGTTAATCTATAACTATATCCTATATAATTTGAAAACTATATTATTATTTTAAATAAAAATATATAATATAGAAAAAGGTTTCTATAATAATTTATATAAATATCATATTAAAATTTATATAATTTTTAAAAATATATATATATTAAAAGTCTTAAACCATATTAAAACTACATGGGATTGAGGGAAGAGTCAACAGACCATATTATAAGCCTAAGTTTAAATCATATTTAAACTTAACTTATAAATCTAGGCATATATAGTTTTTTTTTTAAAGAAACAAACCTAAGTTTGAATCATATTTTATATATATGGTTATTTTAAACCACTTAAAATATAAATTTTATTAGATTTGGTTTATATATGTTTTTAAAAAAATCAAAGTGCTTACTTTTTTAGTAAGGGGGGCCGTGTTTATTTCTTGGCCATAAAGGGATTATTTTGTAAATCTTAATACTTATTAAATAAAACCTAACATGTGTCCCTAACCATTTATATTATCTATGTAAGGGCACGGCCTCATTCATTTAGATCTTATAGTATATAAAAATTATATAAATAAACCTATTTAAAGGTTTTCTTTTATATAAGAGTGGGAGTGGAGAATAAAATAGATAATATCTCATGTATAAATTTGGAACTCTCAAGTATAAATGGAGAATTAAAAAAGGGAGTCTAGTTTATTGGTGTCCCACTTGAAGTGTGGTAAATATTTATTAAAATATTGGTAATTATAGTTACATAAAAATTTTAAAGTTTTTAGCTTGTAGGAATTATATAAAATATTTTGTAATATTTCTATACTTTTAAATGTGTGCGGGATAAAATTAAGAGTAAATGAAGGGAGGAGACAAGGTTCATGAAAATAGGGATTTCAATTTATTTCATTGGTCGAGTGAAATTACTTATCCCCTCAATAAAAGATGCATGTTAATCTATACTCTCATAAATCTTCTTGCACCTGGTAAAATTCTTGTAACCTGGTCTATGTCATTTAAACCCCTTTAATAAGGGTTATGTGTTTTTTAATATAAAAACAATATACTATAGTTTATTGTTTTATGAACTATATGTTGTTTTTTATTTTCATTCTATAAATTATATATTTTTTATAAAAAAGTGTATATATTTTTACATTATAAATTATAATAGGTTATTATAATGTGTTAAAATATAACCTCCCTAATATTATACAGAAGAAGAAATTCTAGAATTTCACATTCTAGAAATACACAACTAGTTTTGGCTTCATTAAATTTGACGGTCAAATGGCCGTCATGGTAGACCAAACATAAGACAATATGATTGTCATTTAGACGTCAACTTTAAGCTCGTAGATTCCAGGAAACTTTAACTGTGTTAAAATTGATGGTCAAATGACCATCACGATAGACCAAAAAATAAGTCATTATGACGATCATTTAGACATCAAATTTAAGTTGGCCAGATTTTTGTCTACATTATTTTTTTCAGAAATTTGAAGTTGTTATGCATTCTTAGGGGTCTCTTCTTCACTTCTATATAGTCAGAAATACTTTTTATATAAATTTGGGGTCCCTTTATAATGCGGGTTATTATTTTGATCATGAAAGGTTAATTAGTATATATTGTAATGACAGAATTAGTTATGATCAAATAGTTTCTTTAGATCTATAAATTTAGATTTGATTCTATTACAAGTGTTATTTTATCGATAAATATGTATCTAACTCTGTGGTACATTGTATATTATAATGGGGTGTGTTTTACAAGTTTAGGAAAATAATGACGTCCAACTATTTCTGTCTTGACAAAACCTCAGATCCTGAATGAAACTAACTACAACATTTGGGTCAAAATAGAATTTATGGTGAGGAAACTCTAGACGATTGTTTCTGGATCTGAGGTTGCTCCCACTGGTCATCAAGCAACTGTAGATAACATGAATGTATTCTTCCAATGAATGTAAGATACTCTTTTTGTGCAATGTGAATGATGAATACCTTCTACACATTGGTAATATCAAACATCTGAAAGAGGTATGGACACAACTAGAATCCATGCATGAAAGATACTTGGTATATCATAGATAGTAATGAGAGTATAATAGCTGAAGGAATTCAAAGAAATGATCTATATATTTTTGATGATTTTTCTTCTGCATCTTGTTTTATATCTCATAGTTTGAATAATCAAAACTATGGCATGAAAGGTTATGACATGTTAATTATCGAAGCTTATATGAAATAAATAGATATAGTCTAGTGAAAGGTTTACATGTGTTGTCTTCTTCTCTTGAAGTTAATTCATTAAGTGCTTCTAAATGATGGTTTTGATTCTGATTTAGTAAATAGTCATGATGATGTTTTGATGTTATAGATGTTTCTGAAAATATTATCTTCCTAGATAAGAAATTAAATTGGGCTCAATTTATGTTAAAAAACTCAAATCCTATTAACCTTAGGAAAATGACACGAAGCCATCATATGTACCATGTATTAATTACTTTGTATGAACCTAATCCATGAAGTATTAGAGGGTCTAGGTGGATATACAAAGTAAAATATAATGGTGATGGTAGTATTAACAAACATAAAGCTAGACTTATTGTTAGAAGTTTCACTCAAAAACTTGGTATTGATTATATTGAGACATTCATGTAGTTAAAATGAGTATTGTTAGGGCCTTATTTACAATTGCCACTCAATTTGGGTGGGAAATATACCAAATGAATAAGAAAAATATTTTTTTGAATTACGATTTAAAAGAAGAACTTTACATGTTTTAACCTAAAAGACTTGAAAAAACTGGTAAAGAAAATTATGTTTGTAAGTTGAGAAATCCTTATATAGTTTAAAACAAGTTCTTAGAGCTTGGTATGCAAAAATTATTTCCTTCTTTAAACTCTTAGGTTTTGTTAATTATTCTTCTAACAATGATATATTCATTAAGCAATAAGGCTCGCATATTATCATTATATGTATATATATTGATGATTTACTTATTTCTGGTGATAATTCTAATTTAATTCATAGGATTAAAGAGAAATTGAAGCAGTAATTTGAAATGAATGAGTTAGGTCTCTCACATCATGTTATTTTTATGATTTTATTTCATTCTATTGTTATTTTTCAAAACACAATATGCAACCATTGTATTGAAAAAGTTTCTTATGATTGATTGTAAACCATTTTCTACTTCAATGAAATTTGGAATAAATATTGACCATAAATCTACATATGAAAAAGATTGATCCTATTTTATATGTTATTAGTTGATAGTTTGATTTATCTAACTATAACTAGATTAGATATTTCCTATACAAAAGGAATTACTTCAAGGTTTATGCAGGAACTTTTTTTAGAGATTATTGGAATCTTGTAAAAAGAATTTTTAAATATTTGAAAGGAACAATCAATTGTGGGTTTCACTATAATAAGAATGAAAATGCTATCTTATATAGATTTTGTGATTCTAACCATATTGATGTTGTGTTATAAAATATATTGGATATGTGTTCAAGTTTTTTGGTGTAGGAACCATTACTTGGAATAACAAATATAATCAACAGTCTCCATTTTTTCTACTGAGGCAAAGAAGTACAATGGAAGAAGTAAAAAAGTCATGTGGTTACAACAGCTATTGGTAGAGATAAACCTGGAAGCTAAATGAAGTATTTATCTTCTATGTGGTGGTCAGAGTTGTATTACTCTTGATTAAGAATCTATTTCACCATTAGAGGAAAAAGAACATTGAGATATATATACGCTTCACCCGTGAGAAGGTGCAAAGTGATAAGATAAATCTTAAGTTCATGTTGACTGAAGAGCATATTGCTGACATCTTCACAAAGTCTCTGAGTGCTGTAAAGTTTTGTCACTTTCCTGAAAATTTTGGATTGTCGGAATTTTTGTTGAGGGGGGATGTGCATGACAATGTCACCTCCTAATAGAACTTGGTTTTTGTAAAAATACATTTGGGCATTTGTAAAAGACCTTCGAGCAAATGTAAAAAACCTTCGAGCATGTATACCTCCTGGACTTCTTTTTAGAAAGAATTGTAGAAAGATCTTAAATGCAGTCTTCAATAAACTCTTTAGTGCTATTGAGTTTACTGGTAAACATCCAGTACAATCATATTGTTAAGGAGGTCATTGGTTTTAAAAGGATCCTATATATTTAGGTTCAATAACCTGTTATGAGAACTTGTGAGAACATGTAAAACTCACAAATCATACTTATCCATTGATCATGGGATAATCTTTGGGATTCTAAATCTTTTTGTATCAAAAGGTAAATTGAGTATGATGAAGGTGTTATAATTCTTTCCACCGATATGTTAGCCTAAAACCTTTATAGTTTAAGGATTGTAAATATTGTAGTGTACCACGGGCAGGTAATCTAGTGGCATATGTTATGTTATCCCACTTAACATTAAGGGGGAGTGTTGGAACGTAATGATTAACCGGTCTGGCCAACCCTTAATGTATATGGGTCCATCACTAATATATAGGTTAATATTTAATAATATGAAATATTTATATTTTTATTATTAAATATGCTAACCTAGGTATATACTTTAGGTTAAATATTTAATATCATGAAATAATTATATTTCTAATATTAAATATTATAAACCTTGGTGTATGTGTCAACCATTTTAGGTTGAAAGGTGGGTCGGGAGACATACCTAATCACCTTATATAAAAAGGACTTTAGGTCCTCATTTGATATATTCGAGAAATATATCAAAGGTGTGCCAATCAAGTGATTTGATTTTACCCTTGGTAAATAGGATTTCAAATGAGGAGGTGATCTTACTAAATGTAAAATAAGTTCTCTGAAATAAAAGGTTATTTTCAAAGTGGTTTTTACCCTATTGGGATTTTTCCACTATAAATATTGTGTCATATATGTTATTTATTTCTTGTAAGTATTTCTTTATTTACTTATGTTATGATTTAATATTTATTTAAATATTTATTATAACATTATGTATTATGTACGTTGATTAAATATGTATTTATTAGAATCTTCAAATTCTAACAAATTATAATAAAATTTTCAAGATTAAACTTTGAATAAGAATAACTATTTAGAAATAGATAACATTTTAATAAATAATAGCAATCCCTTCTATATCTTTCTTCTTTACATATCATAATGACAACAGTAAATCAAATACATATCATTTCCTTTCCTCAATTAAATTTGCTTTCATTTCAAAATGAAAATGCACAAACAAATATTTGAAGGAAACATTTTACAACTTGAAATTTGATTAAACATCACAATTACAACAACATTTTTCAACCATGTTTCCAACCATTCCAAGTTACACAATTTAATCCCTTATAATAAATTAATGTTCCCATTTCATGATAAATGAATATAGTAAAATACCAGTACACAAGCCCTCCTCACAAGAGGAGACAATTTTTCAAATTTTTGGCTCAAAACATGATACAAATTCAAACTCCAAAATCTACAACATCTGAAGAACTCTACTTAGCTCCAAAAATAGTATACAAGATTTCTTAAATTCACAAGAAATGTGTCTAGTTTACCACCCAACTAATTAGCATTAGTACATGCCTCCAAGGAATCCAAGTTGGTATGTTATCCTCCCCCAAATGGGAAAGAGGTAACACACTACACTTAGCATGTAGGGAAGGTTTGAATGCATGTGCAACACATTTTAACACCATTTGAAAAACATTTCAAAGCATAATGAAACCAAGAAAAATAGGCTAAGAAGTTTCATACTTCTATCTTTGGGAATAGGGGATGTGAAACCCAATTTCATTTTTCATATAACCATGCCAAAACATCTGTAAAATCTATTATCTCTCCATGTTTTTACCATCTCTTTATCACTCCAATACTCCCCTTATCTCTCAAAAACTCCCCCAAGAATGATTTTCAAATATAATAGTTTTCTTCTTGAGGGTAGATATGAATTTCCAACCCAAATGGAAATCCATCCCCACCCACAAACAAAATGTAGGAGGGTTCCCAAATAAAGTGGAGGAAAACTCCTCCCTCTTCCCATAAAAGCTCACAAAACCCACACCCCTCAAGGGTGGGTGGAGAAAAAATGAAGCAACATATAATGTATTTTCCACAATTGATCACACACAAACATGCATTAAAAATTTGATTAAAAACGTAAGTATACAAGGTCCTACTACTACATAGCTTGGCTCAGTTGGTAGCTTTACTGGATTTGGGTTGGCTTGTCTTTATGGTTGTTTATGATGACTTATCCAGCTTTCTAGCTATGGGTATGGTTCTCGGGTCTGGTACAGGATATTTATCCCCATCAAGATCATATGAACCATGAGTATCATGATCTCTATCATGGTCATAAGAATATGGACCTGGAACTGGAAACAAAACCGGAACCATGGGATTTTCCCTAACTATTTATGCCTTTGATGTCGATGGTTTGTATTGCACAAGCCAAAATTCAAGGATGATTTCCAAAAGAGATCAAATCTCTACCAAGATTCCAATATTTTTCCAAAATTATCCAAGCAAAATAACCCCATCTCCATGAAAGTGAGGGTTTAAAAATAAAAGAAACAACCCAAGACAAGCAATGGGAAGGTGAAAAATGTCACCTTTAACCAAAACCAAAACCAATGGAGAATCCAAAAAATTGCACCCAAAAAGGAATAAGGAAAATTCAAATTTAGCCCAAGAAATCATTAAATAATTTCTCAAATCCCATACGTTCCCAAAATCAAAGTTCCCATAAATATGATGTGTGTGTGGAGGGGGAAAAATAGCCAATGGGCCTCATTTACATTGATAAAAGGCCACCCACCTATATGGAATGGGGTTAGGGCCTCTTTTGTATACAAATGAGGTCTCTTGCTTACCATTTACCCTTCCTAACTGGAATATTTTCCTCAAACCTGAGTTTGGGAAAAATGTGGCATTTAGAGGGAAACTAGGCTCACCTAATCCACCTAACCTCAACACATCATCCCCAAACAAAAAAAAATATGCTAGAACCACATGGAAAGGGTAACATTTAACATTAGCAAGAAATAAACTAAGGGAACATAACAATTTAGTAAGCAGATAAAAAAACATGCAATTTCATCACCATGATGGAGGGAAAGATTAGGTTCACAATTCCAAAGCAAATCAAACAACACACCAAGCCACAACATGATAAGGGGGTGTGGTAATCGATAAGAAAAACAAGAGGTTTGTCCATTATGCATTTTGTCCTAAGTGGCATGTATTACCTGAATGCCATATTTTCCTCATGATTCATTTCCTTTCACCTACACAACTCAATGCAAACCTCGTATCTTCCCAATATGATAACAAAATAGGATGCGATCATATGCATCAAAATCAACATCTGGATACAAGCCATGTTAAGCTAGTAGTATATCAAAATCATGAATCGTGCACTAAATAAAATGATATAATATTCATCATACATTAAATATGGATCCAATATCATTACAAAACATGTCTATAATAACTCATGATATCATCATCATAACATAATATTCGAGAATGAACATTGGTATCGTGTGCCTCATAGTCACCCTGTGAACAAGAGTTAACATCCTAATGCTAGCAATACAATATCATGAATAATTTCATATCAAAATAGTGTACTAAAGTAGTAATATTCCTATCAAGCAACAAGGTCATGTGATAATGTCTCATCATAACAATAAAATAAGCAATAATGTCCATGTTATCAATATAGTATAGATACAATGAATCGCATGTGAACAAAAAGAGAGCACTGAAAAAGGTGGGAACTACAAGAAATTTATCTCCAACCATGATCCTTACAAATTCCCACACATTTCTCATTAAGTGAGAGTGGCCCTACCCTTCACAAGAAGGAAGATGCAAGAAATCAATAAGGTAAGAGAGAATACCATGTGTAGTGCAGTCACCCAAAAATTGGTGGACTTATGAACAAGGTAGGAATATAACATCCTAAAATTAATAGAATTAATTTATCTAATATGATCTCTCAGATAAATACTAATCTATATCAGCATTCAGATAAGTTTTTATATAAGGTATATTTTTAAAAAGTCCTGAAATCTATTTTTAGTAGGTTTTGACAGCTTTTGTCTTTTACATTTTTAAGAATTTTCAAGGAATTTATGGGATTCATATAATATGATGATAGCATAGTCTAATTTCATATATTATATTTTCAAGTTCACTCTTTTATCTTTCTAATAGATCTAGCAGTTTTCCAATCGGGTCAATGGACTACAAGATATGACCCCAACAAGGAGCACTTAAAAATGATAATATAATATTCGGATTTTTTCATCTTTTGCCCATTAAAATTCACCCCAAACATTGATGGATGTCATCTATTTGAAGGATGATATTTCTTCTTTAATTTTTAACCCTTCATTTGATGATCTTTCAGCTTTCATTTGGATCCCTTCATTTATTATTCCTACAACCTTTCATCTTTCACATTGTTTCACTATAAATAAGATGGTTTCAAATGAAGAGAAAAGTTTGAAATTTGAATTTTTTGTAAACATAAGTTACAGGTTGCAGGTTTACTAGTTTGGAGACATACGTCTCTCATATAAATAGTTTTCCCATTTTTATACATCTTCATTTGTAGAGAATTAAGAGACATATATCTCTCCTACATAGTTTTCCCATTCTACATTCATTCTCTATTGCAAAGAGATTCTACATACATCTCTTTTGTCGATTTTCCCACTTTGTATATATATTTCATAAAGTTATTTTATTTTTACAATTATAGTTTTATTTCTATAATATAGTTCATGTCCTCTACACTTTCAAATATTTAATTATAAATGTATTGCCATAACACATTAAATTCCACCATTATTGTGTTGTCCACTGAATTCTAAAAATAATTCAAATCAGTAATGAGTATGCTTTTGTACAAAATACTTACATTAATAAAAGGTACACATTCATAATGAAATCAATAATGTACCAGGGCATGAAATAATCCTAACTAACTAATCCTGAGGGAAGACCTAGAGTCTATCCACATTCCAACCCTAACCCCTAGCACTTGTCATGTGTGACCAACCATATTATGTTATCTAACCTGTCCATACAAGTCACTCCCTATCCAAATAACACATCTCTCAAAACATTCCCTTTTCCCACTTAGCATTTCATAACAAGACATCTCTACTCCATACTCTATCAACTTGGGAAAACTAGGACTAGAACACAAACAAGGCTAACTACAGACACTCAAATTTAGTAATTCTATTATTTGAAATTTTTATTCTTGGCATTGATGTCTTTCTCAAACAAGTGAGCTTTACCTGTTCTCATTAGGTACATCCACATGTCTCTTGTCTATCTTGTTTGATCTTACACACTCATTTATCGACAATTTTTTAGAATTAAATGCATGAAACATAGTAAGAAACTCCACTTTTCATCTTCCAAACTTCACATTGCATATTATCACTCTTAGGAAAAAAAGATATAGTAGGGGAAGGAATATTACTATGATCTTGACCCTAGTATACGGCTTGCTCACTTTGGTCTTAAACTTTATGTTGCACATTATTCTTTGGGTCACTTACTCCTCCTCAATTGGTATTTATAACTTAAATCACCTTTGGAATTATATACAAGAAATTAAAAATTACCTCATTTGTAACCTAGCACTATTGTGGACTCCTATTGCAAAAGCTAGCATAAAAGGCACTCAAATCTCCCTACACTCAAAAAATGCCTTTCTACATTCATTAGGGAAGCACTATCTACAAGTCTAAAAATTCCCACTATGTCTAGGGGACTGCTTCCCACATTTACATGCACTCAAAGTATCTCACTCAAATATATTGGAAAGATATAAACTCAAGTCAAAAAATTTCAAAAGAAGGATGTCAAATATGTGTAGCACCTCTATTTTATGCATCATAAAAACTAAGGGAAAAAAATTTATTTTACCCATTTAATTGGTGCGATGCCTTCAATGATTAACAGCAAAAAAAAAATTAATCCAGCATTAGTTAATGTTCATAATCCATCTTGATAACCTATGATAACCATGTGCAACTGTAAGAGTTCATAACCTACTCGATCCCCTTTCAATGCTCTACATGAGCCAATATACCTGGTATATCATTTGGTTATACATTTTTAAAGGTACAAATAATCATGTGTATCTTATTAGTGTCATCCTCTTGGGCACAACACAGTTTAAAATAATAAATGGTGGAAGACAATGTAAACATTTATTTAAAATACTATGGCCATAGTTTTCTAGAAATTTGCTAGCAAGCTTGGTTTTGTGACTGCACATAAGCCCCTTGAAACTTGTCCTTCAATTCACTGCACAACCATCCCATTCATAGTATCAAGATTCTTTTCCATTTCTTACTCATTAAGATTACAGTTAACCAATTTAATTTATTGTAAACATCGTGTATGCCCTTATCCTATGGATAAGTTAACTAAGTTTAAGATGATATCTAACCATGTTAGAGGCACGCAATGATCTCCATAAATCATTGTATAAAATGTGCACCTTTTTTCACATGATTGTCAACTATACCGATTTACAATACTTGATTATGCTTAGTTGAATGTAGATATAACCCATTCTTAACATAACTTAATTATCATTCATGTTCATTATTAATTATTTGATCCATTTAATTCACCTAAGATAACTAGGTATAGTTGTACTATCTCAAGCAAACATAATGTACTTTCATACTTATTCCCTGTCAAAGTGGTTTCTTTACCACTAGGGTAATGTAAACATAATCCTACATTGCAGATACGATTGATCATCCCAAAGGTAGGTTTTTGTTATGAAAAGAAGCAGTATGTCTCCATTAACTCTTATTCATAATATGGTTATTCCTTCATAACAATCAATAATTGTCATATATATATATATATATATATATATCTTTATACATGTCTCCTTTAAGTCTTGTTAACTTATGATTTTCATTATTAAATCATAATGATAATATAATCCATTTGATAACACAATAACACTAATTCTTAATGACACTTCGTTATCTATCAGCGATGCAACATTTAGCCCAATGAATTTTCTTTTCAATCTTAAGGAAATATTTCCCTTTTGATCCAATGATAGTAAATTTATTTCATACATAAAAAAAGGTACTAAATAACCAATGCAAGTCAAATAATACTTTTATTTTATCAACTCAAATTTTCCCTTCAACCCTACAACTGAAAATGATAAGGTACAAGGTACATGGTCAGCTCTAAAAGAACTGGAATAGATCAACTACACAATTCTTGTTGCATTATTAATAAATACTGAATAAGAAAGGGTTATTCATTCTCTAATTTTTAATCAATCATTTACAATGATCAATAACATTTCATGTAACGAGTTAAATCTCAATAGTTAAGAACATCTACATTTCTATGAAACATTTCAACATACAATGAATAAACCTTCACTTTACTTATTAAATGAATTTGGCCAAAATCCGACAAGGCTATCTTGTTCTATATCAAGATCAATAATTGTTGTCAAATTTCACGCCATAAAGATCTAAAAATTCATCATTAAGAAAGGGTGATCTTACTCAGGTCCCTTATGGACCTATATTCAACAGTATTAAATTAATTTGAAAGGGTTTGAATCGCTAAAATAAATCAGTCACCCATACTCATATCCATTTCACGTCCTGACGGCATGGGTTCAAATATTGAATCCACAAGTTTTAGAAAAAAAATTAGGCCATTGATCTCCACAAAGAAAATTTAGTCACAATCCCATATTCAAATACCTAGCTAAAAGGAAAACCCAGACTTAGGTTTTATCTATTCACAAAACAACCTCATAAGATTTCAAATTGATTAATAGTCACCCTGAAGGCTTCTAATTTTTTGAAAGGAAACAACAATGTTAAGAAGTATATGAATTCGAGTATGATTTCTTTAGAAAAATTACTCTAAATTTTTCTGAATATTTTATCTTAATTTAACCATAAATTTTCAGACAAACCCGATAGCCAAATCACCCTTCTCATCTCGTAAGAGTGGTATACTCGGTTTAATATTTATTGGAAATCTCGATGAGATCTTTATTGATTAAACTAAAGGTCTAAAGAACACTAAATATTAGATAATTTTCTTTTGCAGATAAGGATAAGGCACATAGTATTTCCCATTTCATCCATACCCATATTATTGGGTAAAATGGTTTCTGTCAAAAGATTAAACCCAAATAGAACTTAACATGAAACTGGGTATATCCTGGTTAATGAATATATACCTATATATTCCTATATTAAAGAGTGTCATTGACCCTAGCTAAATCATCATCCTAATTCCATATTTTTCCAACACTCAGGTAAACCCCGAGCATCCTTCTAGGCTATATTTATACCAAAAAATGGAAGGTTACAAATCTAATCTCATAAAATTTAATTACCCAAGGTTCACAAATTTTAACAGTGTAAAAATTGAGTAAGGAAGACGAGAAAATAAGGGTATACCAACAATTGCTTCTACCTCTAATAAGAACAAGGAAAACCTCTAATACCCAAATGGGCAGTCACGTTTCCCACAAATTTCTTATCTTACTTTGGATTTATTTGCATTCAATCCACATTAAACCAACAATATTTAACCAAAGAAGTAAAAACCATTTGATATTCAATATATCCTAGTAAAGAAGTAGGATGAGTAAAGGATCCATGCTTGGTATAGTTGGAGAATAAACAACTTTTCTTGTTAATTCCTTACAACAACCATCATGCAAATGAACCAGTAATCTCCAGAAATCCAAAACTGCCCTCCCACAAAAATATGTCTCAGAATTTATAGCGGTTACCTATCCAGAGCCATTAACTCCTATTTTTTTAGAAGCGAAGCTCATGCATACCTCCAGCTAAAAATAACTTATTTCTTTCGTGAATGGCTTGTGCGAAGACCTTGGCAAAAACTCAAAACATCCAAAATAAAAACTAATTGCATGTTGTTAACTTGTTGAATAAGCTTCACGTTTTACCACAATCATTAAATGCATTGATGCTCATTAAACTTCATTAGTTCCACATAGGTGGCATATTTAACTTATCTAACACTTCCCTCCAAATGGCGGTGTTGAGCTACTAAAATAATAATTCAACCCATTTCTTATTCAAACTTTGCATAGCCAACAAATAATTTAATCAAAATTCCTTTTTTAATCGCAAACCTTTGGATGCATTCAAAAATGCATAACTTAAGGTCTTATACCTTTTTTTAATAATGTGATACTTACCATCATGGGGTCGATTAATTTGACAAAAATCAATTTCTTTATCCAATTAGACATCAAGGAGTATGGTCAAATACAATATCTTATTCAAAAAACGGTTAGTCTTCCTTAATAATTAAGCATAATTCAATCAATAACCAAATTTAAGTTATTATGCATGCATAGGGTCATTAACCGACCTCTTACCAATTAAATAAGATCAATAAACAATCAACACTCTTATTCACTTTATTGTATGGTCGGTTAACAAATGAAATCATTCCCTAATCTAATCCCAAAACCATCCATATTAACCTTGACCATTTTGATATGATGCCTAGGCCAAATAAATTTTCATAGCATTTCTAAACAATAATTATGCCATCAACTATGGTCCAATACCCATAATGACTAGTAACAATGTTAATAAAACAAAATACTGCTCTCTTAACAATCTTGTGCCAAGAAGTTTGATTTCACAACCAAATGTTATATGCCATGGGGTTAGTTTTATAATCTAATGCAAATAGAGTAAGGTCTATCACCTTTTTAATCAAACAATGAATTGTCTAATCCCCTTGATAATCAAATGTCAAGTAATATAAACCAGACCATGTTGTTATTATACAATCACATCAGTATCATCTTACCAAGGAGTCACAATCAGTCAAAGATGGAAAATAATAAAAACAAGTTTCAATCCACAATATAGCGCAATTGTAAGATCTATAAGTAGAACATTATATAAGCTATGGTCAAGATTTACATAATAGTCACATAAATAAGTTACGATCAAATAACTAAGTTAATATTTCATTACAATACAATAATGTTATTAGACATACAAATAACAATATCACTAATCCAACCTATCTTTTTACCTTGATGAAGCCCAAGACTTACCTGATCTAATCGAAGGTCGTCTTATCATTATTGGTCAATGACCGTCGTGTCAAGAAAAGTTAGCAGCTTATTACATTTATCATTATTTCCGCATAACTAATAATACATTGCAACTATGTATAACTTTTATCATACTTTGAAAGTCATTACTTTTAACAAGAAAAGTAACCTAGCAATATCAAAGATATGTACAGTAACCCTACAAGTATCCAGTTACCTCGAGTCAATCACATTCAGCAAGGTAAGTAATCCATAACACACGGCATAGCAAGATGCACTACATTAACCATATCCGGTACATCACTCCTAGCTATGTATACCATCATTAAAATCATCATACTCAATATAGTAAGTACATTCATGTAGTTGATTTATCACTATTGTGAAATCATCATGAATAGTAAGAAAACATAGTCATCCAAGATAGTTACAAAAATCAACATTCCTCTATGTATGAAATCATTATTTTCAGCCAAGTTGATAACTCATATCAAACATCATGGTAAGTTCATACAACATTAAAGAAAAATAGGAATACATCATAAATGTTAAACATATTATGAGTGTCGAACGACATGCGTTGTTGCGTGGTTGTACATGCAACTACAAGTAATTGTGCATATCATTTTCAAGATATGCATATGCACATGTGGATGTATATACAGCTACGCAACAGAGCTTATTCTCTAGCCCTCATAATCCACTCTTCATTTATACTTATCCCTTTCAACAAAACAAAAAAAAATTACATGATGTGACAATATGATTGGATTACACCTAGATATCACATGCAAGGTGGAGAATGATGTGTATTTTGAGGCCTCTTCATATTCGTGCCAACTTTGGTGGTGAACAAGGGTACCCACAACCTAACTAATGTTTTTTGTAGGACTTCATCCATGTTTAGGGTTTGAAAAATTGAGCAAAGTATTCAAAGACCCTCATAGTGTGATCAACAGTGGATAATGTGATCGACAGTGGCCGACAGAGAGTGAAAAAGAGAATCATACATGTGATGTACCACATAAAATCATAGAACAAAATTTTTATAAGGTTCAAATTCATGCAAAGATTTTAAGAGCATACATATGTTCCTACCCCTATTGTATTATCCTATCCCAAGAGATTCTCAGGTCAATTTCTCAATTTCGAAGCATTCTCAGGTCTGGATACCCCTATTTCAACATCCAGATCACCCAAATCAGTCCAAAATCATATGTAATCATCTAATTGCACTCAATATCATGTATTTATTAGTTTTTATTACATCATGTACATTTTTTACAAATATTAATGTGTTATTTTGATACTAAATGGTTAATGTTGGAAGTTAATTAGTCATAATAACCACATGTAGCTATTATTTCATTCCTTGTTTTCTTATAGTGTAAAAACTCTATTCAAACCTAAAAAGGGTGAAAACACTAACCTTCCTAAATGTCTCATACCACTTGTTCACATTAGTTCTATAAGGATCCTAATCCCAATTTTTAATTCCCAAAATAGTACAAAACAAGCCATGAATAGGACATGAGTAATCAAAACTCTCTTGTATGCCCTACACCACCCAAGAGAATTATTATTGTGGAAATCCTAAGCTTAGTTTTCCATCACATACAAATGACTATAACTTTATGTAATAGTTTTTATGTGCTTTCAAGTTATACATGTTCCCAAATTCGATAATATTTCATATAATGTTAACATACGATATAAAAAGCATATATATAATCATCATCTCACCACGCCCTTAATATAATAATAAAATTATACTATTCTTGTCCACCTTGTTTTAAATAATAATTTCTTCATAATATGTTATGAAGGATATTTCAATGTTATGGTTAAATTGTGATATATGATTAGAGTTTTTCATAGTTTACCAAATTCTTTTAGGTTTATGAATCATAATTTTCATACTACATTATTAAATTGAAATTCTCATATTCTATGTTTAACCATCTCATAAGATGATCCCTTCATAGAATTATCCTCATAACCTATGTAATTAGGTTTGTTAGTTTATTAAATAATTTAGAATTGTTATATTATATTTTCCCCACCATCTTCTTAGTTTCCATCATATCCCTTTTGTAACATATTGAGGTTACATTTCATATAATTAATTCTATAAGAAAATCTTCAAGTTTACATTTTTTATGCCTCTTGGTTCTTATTGGATATTGGTTGGTTAAAATTATATGCTACTAATGCAGATTTTGGGGAAAAAAAGAGAGACAAACACTTGAACTCTCTCTCTTAATCATAGTCGCAGTCTTAAACAACTTAGTTTTATTTCAAGTTAAATATTGTGTGGTTTTAAATTTAAATCAATAAAAATGATGTGGTTAAGGTTCTATACCTCTAGCCACTAATTCAAGATTCTAACCATTCAACCATATGATGCAGGGCTAATTTCTTTGACTTTTCCATCTAAATTTGTAAAAAGAAAAGAGCAAAACTTTTCCATATGCTTTGGTTTCTCATTGTTCCTGCGAAGATCCTTGGTTAGAATTTTTATCTTCTCCTAAATCTCTCTACATTTTTTTCATGATTCACTCTGTGAATTATAATTCTCTTTCTATCACTTTCCCAATTTGTATGTGTATTTGAATATATTCTTAGTTCATATGATATGTGTATCCTTAATTAATTCTTATTCTCCTAATCTTATAAACTTTTCTTCATCTATTTTTGGCTTTCTTCGCCTCCTCATTTTTGCTTCATGCATCATCTATTTTTGGTTTAAATTTTTTATTTTCTTTTTCTTTTTTTAGAACTAGAGTTGAACTCATGTTTTTTTCTCTATTTTCATGCAACTTCTTTTTGTTTCCACCATCATTGAATCAGGACATTCCCATTTTAGCTTCACATTTAGAGATCATGGCTAAAAATAGATTCTTAAAATTATTTTTTGGAATCCAAGCATGGTGAGAAAGGTCAGCAATGTGTTCATTGAGGTTTGTATTAGGATGCAGTGTTGGTGTCTATGTTTAGAGATCTGAAGCTGGGAGAGCTCTTTCACCTCTATATAGCCTTCCATATTAATCTCAAATTTGTTATGGGGTGGTTTTTTAACAATTTATAAAACTATTGTGTTGCTCAACCAAGTTACCGCCCATACTCTATCACTTGTTTGAGTTCAAGGTTAGTGGAAAGTTTACGTCAGTAGTGGATCGAGTTCTTTGGTGAGTCCACTTATTGGTGGCATATGGTGGAAATTGGTGTATTCATTTGTCATATTTTATTTTCTCAAATCATTCTAGTTGAGGGGCTCATGATTTGTGTCACTTGGCTCTTATCGGTGTAATTTCTTTTTTGTCTCTTATCCTCTTTAATCCTTAATTCACATGGTGTCATTCTTTATCGATATGTACCACATGGTGCCCATAGGGGCTTCCACATCGCAAAATCATTTTCATTTATCCAACATTCATCATGAGTGATAATTTGAAGCATTTTATATAGAAATTTAATTAAGGGTTAAGGGAATTCCCTTAGTTATACATCAATGGTTAAGTTCATCTAGAATCAACAGGTTATCACCATTATAGGTATTCCCTTTGATGTTTCCTCTCCTAGCATGCATAGTTCTCCTTCTACGGTTCCTCCTCCTAGTACTATAGATAGATATTTGGTTTTTCAAAATGTATCTCAAGGCCCTAACACTTCCATGTTACTCCCTATGCTAGTGCTCCTACATTATATTTATAATTATATGGATTTTCTTAGGCACTTTGTTGTGCACACTTCCTATCCCAGTGTTGATATTCCTAAGTCTCCTAATCAAAAAAAAATTGTGCACTCTACATCTTATGAAATTAGGCCTCCTCATATAATTTCAATCCCTTGCACTATTTCTCAATTTTCTCAATCACCTAGAAATCTTGCATCAATCCTCTAGTACACATACTAACCCCATAGTTTCTCAATACCTTCCTAGTGGTCAACACATTTGTTCCTCTAATCCACAGTATTAGTATCATTCTATGCATGTTAGTGCTATATCCATCAATCCTTATTTGGAATATGATACTACAACAATCCTGTTACCATTTACATTGCAACTGAGGCCCAAATCTCCATATTTTGTGGCGACATCTTCACCTCCTCAAGAGGTTATCATTGGATAATCTCTCTTGTTATCTACCTTTTGTACATAGATATGCATTTTGATATTTCAAACTTACTCGAGTTGTTATCATTTAACATTATGTGTGTTGTTTATCACTTTAGCTTGATGGATAACATGCTTTATTTATTTACACATATGCATTCATTGGGTACACTAAGTTAGATGTAGGACACACAGATCGATACACACCTATAGGAATATTTCTCCCTTACATTCTCATCATTGATGGGGCAATACCTCCACATTTTTTAGGTATTATTATTCTATTATATTTCCTTTGCACTTCCTTAATTATGTTTAATTATATACATTGTGTAATTGTTTCTTTTCAAATTAACAAGATTAACACACGTGTCTTATGCAACGTTTACATCTCTTGTTTCACATATTTCACCCATGTTGGATACTACACCATATTATCATGTTTTGACACTCTTTTTTCATGCGTACTTGTTTGTGTGTGTATTTTATTGTTTTCTTGTTTCCATTTCTTATTTCCTATGTGCCTTGATTTTCATGTGATACAGTGGGTGTCTCATGTTTTTGGCATCGTGACTATCTTGTTTATAATTTTTTCCTCTTGTTTGTAGGCTTACTAGCATCGATTGTCTTGTGACAATGTGGGTGTCCCATTTTCCAGAATTTATGCCTTTTGTGTGACATTGTGTTCATAATTCTCACATATGGTTGGACTATTGTTGTATTTACATGCATTTAGACTGATATTATTATTAGCTATGTGGTTTTTATCTATTACTATCATTACTTTTTTTGCACACCATGATTTCTCAAATACCTTTTCTTTTATAGGTATAGGTTCTCTAAGGTGGCCACCTTTTCTACAATCTACACATATTCTTAAGCATCTCCTTCAGTAGTACACAACTATTTATTTTGATACAAATTCTTAACATGGTTTTCACATATTCCTCAAAATAGGGGGCATCTATCCAGGTTCATTCTACAGTTTTAGCAGATACAAACAACAATTTGGAGGAAGATTTAAGTACAAAAAAGGTGCAAGTGCCCAAAAATTTAGTCACACACAGAATTTTGGAAAATCGTCACATTCAAAACCATACACCTTGGTCATAATTGTATGGTACGCTCCTGAACCCCCCACATGTTTCTAACTAGGGTGAATTTTAGAAAAAAAATTAGAATTTTCATTTTTTCTCTTATGAATACAAGTTTTCTAAAAAATTTCACATCCAAAATACTTAGTTCATATCAGTACTTGGGTCATGAAAGTTTTCTTTCCTTATTTTCATCAACACTTAGCTTCAGGATCAATTTCAAGAAACTTGGGGGCACATATCTCCTTCCTAGTTCAACATTTTTACCACACTTTCAACATTTTTCAACAAGTATTTAGCTTATACTAAGTTATGTAGCATATGGGGAGAGTATAGGGGCACCTATTCTCTTTTATATTATATGTCCTTATTTACAAAATTGGGTCTAGATTCATCTAGGGTGGTGTGATTTGTGGGGTTATGGAAGGAAGCAAAGAAACTAAGGCCTTTGTGGACAAAATTTCCTCTCCTATTACACTTAAAGGGGAAGATATCAGAGTTAGTGAAAAATTTTGGTACATGTTCTTCTTCCTTCATAGGGGTGCATACAAGTACCTCTTTCTTATCATCTCTCTTGCACATTGCCATGTTGGATTGTATGCACCTAACACTCTGGTTTATCTTTGGCAAAAATTGGGGAATAATCCCCTAAATCCTTTTGAAAATTTCAAGCAATACACATCTCCAAGAAAAATAAAATCACGAGAAAATAGATGTATTATTTCCTTGTTTACATCTTTTCACTTCACATATATGTAAATAATTATTTTTGTTACATGTGTTATTTGATTTATAATCAATTATCTATTAAGGAAATTGACTATGCTTGATATTGTAAGTTTCATCGTGGAGCATGATAACACCAAGCACAATAATGCAACTATAAAATAAACATTCCAGAAAAGAAAATGGTGTTTACACACTCGGGTATATTTTCTTGTAAGCATGTAATTTTAAATTCATACTTAAAGGGGTGGAATGTAGACACTTAAATTATGTAATTTACACGTTACAAACCCTTGATTTGATTATGCACTCTTGCTATGATAAATACAAGTTCTCCATTCTTGTTTAGCACTTTTTGAGGTCCATTATTTAGATTGTTTATCCTTACACGCTGACATGTCGATAAATTTTTAGAATATAATGCACAAAATCAATAGAAAGATTTCAATTGATAAGTCTCAAACTTCATTTTGCATATTTCCTACTCCAAGTCAGGACCATATAGTTTGGTTAGGAATTTATATCTGGTCTTGGCCAATCTTTACGGTTTTTTACCGATATGACTCATGTTGGTGAAATAATTTGTTATAGGATAGATTAGTGCTTTCCACCAATGGTCATATGGCTATGACCATCCTTCTTGGGTGTGGCGAGGATCCCATTTATTGAATGCAATGACTGAATAAATTATGGGTGATAGTTAGGCTTGGGATCACACATGAATACTCCAGTAAACTTGTGGTTAACTGCATGTACAATGTACAAGGGAGGAGTTTTATTTGAAGAGAGGTAAAGACGATATGGGGAAATAGAGAAAGGGATTTAATCTTATGATTAGAATTACATATTTCATACAATTTAACTAGATTAGGTTCACATTCAATAGGAAGAGATCAACCATGTAAGAAATAAAAAGAGTAATAAATCAGAGACAAAGTTATATATATTCATTAATCAAATACACAAATTTCTTTCTTGGTTGTATAATAATATAATTCTTTTAAAGTTGGAAACTCGAGAGATTAGAAGAACATAGGTAAGGAGATAGAGCAATATAGCTTATTCATTTCAGTAGTAGAAGCCCAATAACTAACAACAATCAACAAATGCTAACTCCTTGGAATGGAGAGGACATTCCAATTTATATCTTACAAATGTCTCTTCCTCTCGTCCCCCATGTGACATTTCATATTACCACCACTTATGACCTTTCACATTCGCTAGGAATGAAATTAAGTCATTTTCTTATTTTATAAAAGGGACTTTTACAATACAACATTAAGTCACTTAAGTGAATAATAAAAAAAGAGTGAAAAAGTACATTCTCAATGAAGAGATGGAGTGTTGGAAAGAGAGAGAGTGAGGGGGAGAAAGAAGAAGAATAGAGATAGGTAAACATCTAGAGACATGGAATCCTTTTTTATGAAGAATATACTTTTGATGGACTTTAAGGAAATGTTCCCTGAATGAAATTCTTTGCCTTTGACCTTTGTTTGGATTGAAACATTATGGTTACAATCTCCTTCTTCTGTGAGGTGTGTACATGCTCCAAAGAATTTAATAGTTATTCAAAAACACTATTAAGTGACTTATACCATGTGAACTTGAGATGATTTCCCATTCTTCCAAACATGATGATCCTCTTTGAACATAAGGTCAAAGTCATGATATGAAGATCATCACCTTAAACTCCTCTTAACTTGAAGATTCACCTACATGACAAAGATGACTCCTTTTTTAATGGAATACACCTCAAGATGCTCAAACAAATTCTTTCTCATTTTTAATCATTGGAAAATGTCTCCTTTTCCAAATAGAAGAATTACTCTCATTGTCAACTTAAAGTGTGTATTATGAAACCTTGAGTATGTCCAGATGCCATAATGCCCCGTAGCTATCACAATCACATCTAGGTTCTCTTTCATCATCATAGGTGACTCAACATCCATTTTTATTTACCAACATTCCAACACTTACTATTTTAGTAATCTTTAATGTAGGAAGTTTATTTTTAGTTACTAGTTGCTCAATTTGACACTTTTGAGTTTCCCTTATGTACAAGGAGCAATGGAAACTCATAGAATGAAATACATTATAGCACTTATTATTAATAGATTGTGAAGCTTATTAAGGATTTTTATTTTTATAAGTGGTGTTTCTCCGTGTCAAAACAGAACGCGAGTGGTCTCAAAAGTTTTTTATGTCACAAGGATGATTTACTCCAATTTTTAGATGATTTTAATCACCAGAACTCCGTAGATCTAAAAAAAATGAGTTTTTACTACAGGAAACTTTTTATGGACATTAAAACTCATGTATACCACCATTAGATGTAAGGTTGGAATTATTTAAAATTCACTTTTGAGGATTTGTTAAATATCATGGGGATAAAAAAAAGTGTTTAGAAGATATAAGAAAATTTTCATTTTTAGTATATGAGATCTTTGTCATATTTTTAACAGCATAACAACAATGGGAGTGAGATTAGGAGGGGAAAATGAAGCTTTGAAACTTAAAAAATTCTTAAGTGTTTGAATATGAAGCTTTTTTAATCTTACTTGCACACCTTAACTCATGTTTGACTCAAACAGGCTTAACTGGGGTTGAATGAGGGTTAATGTAGAGTTGCACCCTAAAAAATATGGGGGAAAGGAAAAGGGGGGAAATAGGGGCTCCTAAATGTTCTTTTCATCAGATCATTCCAAGTGTCATCTTGCGGTTTCATGAGCGTGGGATGCAGGGGGCTGGAAACTAGCACTCGAGGCTTAACATAGGTTTTCCATTTGTCTGGAGACTAGCTGAGAGAGGGCGACACACTTTTTTTCCCCTCATGTCCCTTTGAACCTTAGGAAAAGTTAAATGGGACATCACACCTTGAAAAAATTTCCATAGGTGAGCCTGTCATGAGGAGGGTGACCACATTTGACTAGAAGTTGAGTTTGCACCTCTAACACTCATAACACTTGAAGTTGATGTTTTTAAGTGACAAAAACTTAAAAATAGAAAGGGGGAGAACACTCTGGTGTCCATAATATCCCTTTACATATTGGGTTAAGTGTCAAGGGTACATATGGCATTGAAAAATATTCTAAGGGGGGCCACAACATGAGGAAGGGGGTTGGTTTTTCATTGAGCTCACGTAACCACTCAAGTCACATAGTTTTAAGTGATAAAAAATAAACATGCCTAGGGGATCATCACTCTGGTGTCCCTCATTTCCCTTTGTACCTTGGGAAAAGTGCAAGGGGACACACCACCTTGAAAATTGTGCTCAAGTCCTTTAAGTGATGTTGATGTCATCATCCCAAAGTGAAATTAGAACACACGGACTCTACCTTTTCTACCCTAGGAGTGAAAGTCAAAGTTCATGGAGGTGAAATATTATATCTATTTTGACTCTAACAATCATCTATTTAGTTCATCCCCACCACTTTAAATACTTGATTCATATTTAAATTTGATTTATGGTTTCATTCACCCTTTTAGCACAAAGGAGCATCAACAGTGACTTGAGCTATCACATAATATTTTGAAGAGTTAGAAAAAATGGTATGTGATGTGTTCATCATGTGGAGGATTCCAAATATATTTCCATTGGCTATTTTTTAAGTTCCCAAATCCTCCTAGAACTCATATTATATTCATAACAAGGTGACTTCTCTATTTTGAATCCTTCATTCCATCGTGCCCATGGATGACTCAATTTTGCTTAAGTTATATCCCAACATTAGATTACTTTCATATATTCTTCGTAAACTCACCTTGGATAACTTCATTTCCCTCCTATACAACTCCTAAATGAGATTGAGTCTTCCATGTCATCTTCTGGAGGATGTCCACATGTTGTAATGTGGCTAAAAATGGCCAATTTAGTGCTTTGGAGAGCACTATTCCACCTCAGAGCTTAATCATACAATCAGCTTGGATCCATTCCTTTACACATGAAACACACTTGAAAACCATGTTATAAAGTTTTCCTCTTAGCAAGAATAAGGATGTCACATATGACCCGAAGGGGTTACTTGAGTTGAAGGGTTGACTAGAGGAAGGGTTCACAATGACCACTAGAGAGTTTTTCAAATGGTTGGCTTCGTTGTCATGACAAAATTTTGTAATTTTACATGTTATAAATTTAGCATAAAAATAGTTGGATCTAACTGGGGGACATTAGATTGTAAGGGATAATGAATAACCTTAGGTATCTCATGGGGGACTAGACCAATTCCTTATCAATTAGGACATATAGTCACCACATTGAACAACTAGCAAGGCTACAAACACAAACAAGAAACAAACAAAATAAACACACTACAAAAAAGGGAAATACATCGAGCGGAAAAGGAAACACATAAAAAAAGGGAAACTATGATACAACATACCTAAACCACCTATGGTAAATGTGGGGGACGACCTACTTTCATTATAGCATTGATTCCTCACTCAATGCTTACCCATGCATGGGTAGCACCGAATGCCTTTGTTCTAAAAATCCATTGATTGGCTCTACTGAATATATGACTCTCTTTCTTAACTTATCTCAGTAAATTTTACATGATTTTTCCTGCAAGTGAGGGTCCACCCGAATAGCTCATCACCTTTTATTGACTTTGAAATTTTGTATATAGATGCAAATGCATTATTAATTTGTAACCATACTTCTGATTTCTAATTTCTGGTTTTCCAAGTATTACAGGAATGATTCTACATAGATATCAAGCTCACCGTTTTCACACCAAGGATTATGGTCTTTGATGGGAATTTGAATCTTTATTTTTTATCTGCTTCATGACCATGGTATTTATGAGATGGTTCTTGGAACAGATATGTTTGATATTTTTAACATCATCACAAGCTTATTGGTGTTCCATGTTTCTCATTTATTCTAAACAATTATCCTTCACACACAGTTGGCTCATCTCTTAATCTGACTTCTTACTATGGTGTCATGATGTAAAATGCTTCATTTTCTTGAAAAGATAATGAGCACAAGGTATCGGACATGAAAAATGAAAATCATCATCTTCCCCATCTTGACCTACCTTGAGCTTGGAGATTTATCTCCATGATGGAGGCATCCTCTCTTTTACTAGAGTCAACATCGTAAAAAGACCCAAGAATCTTCATATGTTTATACATTCCTTCAATGAAGAGGAGTCTTCATCTCCTAATGGGAAAGTAGAAGGCCTCATATTCACAATCATATTTATTGAGACAAATCATTCTTGACTGGATTTTGAGAACATGATTAGAAACATGGAGACTCAGTATGCTCAGAATTCATTTGATATCCCTTTTGTCTTCATGATTTACACTACTCGCCGCCTTGGGAATAATTTATTATAAGTCAAGATTTATGTGACCATTATCACCACCAAATAGAGAATATGCATCCATATCTAATAAGGAATACACACTATCTAATCCATGATCCATCAGGTCATCATGTTATTTCTTAACCAACTTCGTCACACCAAGGTACTCTTCCACCAACATGGGTAGCTTAGCATATTTTTTTGAAGCTACAAAAAATTGTCATACCTTGAATCTTGAAATAGGATGTCTACCCTTGGATCATTTGTTTTTTGAACTGTGTATTTCATTTTCCTTATTAGAAGGAGCTTCTTGATCTTACCATTGATGATTATGGTGGCATATAACTAATCCATCAGTATATCTCTACTAGCATCCTGACAAAAACTCCAACTTAACAACATACCATATGAAGCTGGCATGTTTTCCACCAGTATTTTCATTGTGATCTTCTTGTCAGGAAAATTTGTAAATGATACTTGGGCATCTTTCACCTAGATACATGAGAGCCATATAATGGTACTTCTTTGGTATTGCACACTAGAGTAACAAGCTCGGTCAGTCCAACCAGGGGTGAGGGTGAGATCCTATCCTGTGTAAGCTTCATCATCAACATCTTTAAAATCTTCTTCATTCTTCAGATGTTGTTTTTGCTTCTGAAGTCTTCTAATGCTAGTTATTATTTTTTTTTACTTCTTCTTCTTCTTCAGCTAAGTCTTCTTCTTCTTTTGGGTTCTGTCCTTAAAAAATTGAGGGAAGTGTCCTGCAAAGACCAAGAAGACTTTTGGATAGGAGTGCTGCTAGGACTCAGGAATTGATTATTTGGTGTAGGGACATTTTTGGAACATAGATTGAATAACCAAATATCTTATGGTTTAGATAAATTAGACCTAAGTTTGTTCCACCATTCTCTAGCATCAATCCTGCCAGTCTCCAAAAAAAAGTACCATCCCCATGATTCACAAAATTAAAGTTTTAGGAATTCTTAACATATTTCAATAGATGGATCAAAACACAAAGAACAAAGGCTACACTATAAATTATCAAACCTTGATCTGAAGGATTTGTATTTTGCTAATCAATAGAAGTACCAAATTTGATTCCTGAAAAGTGAATTTAAAAGAAACCTAAATCACCAAAACATCCGCAATATGAATTCAATGGAGCTGAGGCATTCTCAGATATTCTGAATTAGAATGTTTCCAAATTATGATTCAAAAGTAGGAAATGATTTGATTATTCAAGATTTTTGAAACAAAAAATTAGTGGAGTCTTCCCTAATTTGAGCGGAAATCGTTGCTTTGATACCACTAGGAAAGATGTTTCTTGTATAAATCAGAACATTTGTGAGCAATAATAGAGGGAACACTACACAAGAGATGAAACTATTCATATAATATTCCACTTGGCATTCTTCAATATCACTGTCGAGGTGGGTAACCTCCAAACCATACAATAACACTCCAATATTCAATATCATGAGTAACTACTTTCCTTTCTAACCCCTCAATATATTTATTCTAACCTATGGAAAATCGTCTGAGGTTCCTAAGCATATAAATGCATTAAGCGGTGAAGATATAATAAGATAAGGGGATGTGCTCCCACAATGTTATCTCCATCAACCCATGTATGGGTTATATTATATGATCCCATGTGAGAACCCATACATTTAATGTAATCAGGATCATGTGCCACATGTTGGCATTTGTAGCAACAAATCAACACTTATAATATTATGAAACTCTAGACCTTATTCCTCACTTAATAATTTATGATCTTCCCTAACATGATAAGGTCGTCTTCTACTTCAATGAAAAGTTCTTGAGAATTATCCAAAGTGTTAAGTTGAGATCTTCGTTGATTTAATATAAAGAGCATTAAATATGATTCAGAGTAACTACTGTTGTAGATACAAAATCTATGCACTTGATTACATTTCTAGGTCCTAAAAGCATGCTAGTATTTACATGATTCCTAAGCAAGAAAAATAGTAATTGACAACTCCATTTATCCTTTTTCTTTTCTCTTCTACACTTTTATTAGCTTTATAAATCTTGCACTCTTGTCGGCATTTGATTTTTTTATCTTTCTATGGCCTTGAACACTAGAACCTAGTTGGGACACTAGTGTTGGACGCTCATATCCTCTTGTGCACTCATATCCCTCTTTACATTTTTCTTATCATTTTGGACCCCTTTCACTTCTTAATTACTATTTACTACTGTGGTTTGTCCTTTAAGTTGTGAATTATGAAATTTAAACAAGGGAATCATATAAATACACATTTATGTTTTCAAAATAAAGGATCAAGCACTGAACATTACATATTATCACCTAAGATTGAATTCAAAGGCATAAGAGTATCAAAGGCATTCATCTAGTACATTCATTCAAGGGACAATGGTTGCATCACTTATACATACACAACATATTAGGGGGAGTTTATTATATACCATCCCACCACACATTATATACATCTACTACATTTTATAGCTATCTCGCTATCACTATGCAACTTGCACAAGGAAATCCTAGGAATCATTACACATAATTTCACACATAACTACATGGAATCTAAGATGTAGTGCAACACTTAGTCGCAATATCACTCTTTGTGTGACCATTGGGGTCATTCTAACTCCCCATTTTGAATCTTTCTTTTTAAATTTGATGTGGTTTGTGGGTATGTGCAACTAGCCATCTGTTTTACAGGTTACATGTATGACTAACACCATTGGAGTAGAACTAGAGTAATAAATAGAGATAGACAATGAATCCCCTCATAAATAGAAAATATTCATATCCAGAGGACTTGCATAGACACTAGCACCCAAAAAAGATGCTAGTGCCTAGGCGCTCTTCTCCATCTCATGGGTACATCTTGTCCTCCCATGGATGCTCCAAGGAAATCCTTTGGCATAACCCTCCATTTAGGAAATTTGATTATTACCTTTATTTATATATGATGACATATTGATACAATCTTTTCTAGTTATTCACCTACCCAAATCACTTCATGTTTGCTCGGAAATCAGCTAAGTACCTTTATCTCTCCTTCTTGCTTAGGGTTTCATATTACTACTTAATTGAATTTCTTGACCTTTATTTTACATTTGCATTTGTATATCATTCATTACAATGGTAGTTACTCAGAAATCAGATTTAATTCAAATTTATATTAAATCATCCGCAATATGAACCCAACTTTGGGTAACTAAGCATTTATGAAGAATCACTTTTGAATTTATGCAATAGGATGAGTGTCATAGTAGGAATCTTGTTAATAAACTTGTTAAATTTTGTCACAAATTATCTCATGGATTCTTGCAGTTATTTCTTCATTTGAGCTAATTGAGAAAGGAGTACATGGGCATCTTCTAGAGTCTTGAATCTTACTTCAAACCTAGTTTCCATTTCTTCCTAATTAGTAAATGGAGCGAGGTGTCAAGCAGTAAAACCATTCCACAATGGGGAATCTTACAACCAATCCATAATTAAGTTCCATGGAAACATATTTATGTTCCACTCCAAGAACACCACATGTTATGTTATAATAAGTTGATATGATCATATATATGTTGTTTTCCATCTTCGTAGAACTTGGGAAAGTTTTTTCTGGATCTTTTTGGTAATTCATATAGTGGAGGAGCCAAAGCAAGTAGGACCGATTTTCCATACCCATGGCATATGTGAGGCCATTTATTCTTCTTTTTCTTTTGGAGGAAGGATATCAAGTGGTTCTATAACTACTTCTTGAATGGGATCTTCAAGAGGAAAACTAGGATCAGATTTAAGAAGAAAATATTTCCTAACTTGTCTTGCTACCTAGATAATAGGAAGTCTAAAATCAACTTGTTGTTCAAATTTTGGAGTAATAATGCCACTTGCAAGATTAGATCATGTATATGTTTTTCTGTTAGTTTTCTCAAAGTGTTAGATAGAAATGTAACTAGAAAATGCAGATTGTTTAGTGGGATTAATGAGGCTTTCACAAATTAAAAGATAGTATTTTTGGTATTTTTAGTTTTCAAAATTTGTATGGGTTTCTAGATAAAAAAAATTGAATTTTTAGAGATCTATTAAGGGTGTACAAAGGAAAAATATTCCTCAGAAGAGTTACCAAAAACTATTGGTGAAATAATTTATTGTAAGGCATATTAGTGGTTTTCACTAACGGTCATGGGGCTAGGCCCCTCCTTATTGGGTATCGGGAGGCTCCTATTTATTGAATGCAAGGAATAAATGAAATTTTGGGTGGCCATTAGGATAGGGATCACACAATAAAATTCCACTAAACATGTGGCAAAATAGTGTAAAAGGGAGGAATTTTCTTGGAAAGAGGTAAAGGGAAGTAAGAAAATAAAGAGAGGGAGTTAAGATTGTGAGTATGTACTTGCAGATTCTCACCGAAATTAACTAGAGTAGGTCCACATTCAATATGTGGGAATAAACCATGCAAGAAATAATAATACTAATAAATTAGAGACACAAACTTCTATGGATTCATTAATCAAAGACACAAAGTTCCAAGATTACAATGCTTGCAAAGTTGGAAAGTAGAGAGTATGGAAGAACATAAAAAAGGAGATAGAATAATGTAGTTTATTGTTTGCATACAAATATTAACAACAACAAAATTCTAACCCTTTGAAATGGAGAGACCATTCCAATTTATAGCTTACAAAATGTATCTTCCTCTCCACAAATGTGACTTTTCATCTTGCCACCATTTGTGAGCTTTCACATTCCCTAGGAATGAAATTAATTCCTTTTCTTATTTCTAAAAAGGGACTTTTACAATACAAAATCAAGTCACTTAAGTGAATAAGACAAAAGAGTGAAACGGGGGAGCCTATATTGATGAAGAACATGATATTGATGGATATTGTTAATAAATAATTTGCTTCCAATGGACTTTGAGGAAATGCTCCCTCAATGAATTTTTTTGCCTCTGACCTTTTGTTGGATTGAGACATTTTGGTTACAATCTCATTCTTGTGTGAAATACAGACACACTCCAATGCATTAAATAAGTGTTCAAAAACACTATTAAGTGACTTACACCATGTGAACTTGAGATGATTACTTGATCTTACAAACATGATGATCCTCTTAGAACACAAGGTGGGAGTTAGGATATGAAGATCACCACCTTGCTCCTCTTAACTTCAAGATTCACCTCCATGATAAATATGTCTCATGTTCTAATGGAATCAACCTCAAGATGCTAAAACACCTTCTCTCTCATCTATTACTCATTGGAAATGGTCTTATTTTCTAGATAGATGAATTACTCTAGTCCTCAACTAAAAGTATGTATCGTGAAACCTTGAGTTTGTCTAATCATTGTTATGTCCCAACTATCTCGATCACATCCTGGTGATCTTTCATCAGCATAGGTGACTCAGCATCCTTTTTTCTTGACCAATAATCTGGCACTTACTATTTTTAGTAAGCCTTAATGTAGGAAGTCTATTTTTAGTTACAAGTTGCTCAATTTGACACTTTTGAGTTTTTCCTGATGTGCAAGGAGCAATGGTAAGCTCAAATAATGCACTATTTATGGTACTTACTATTTATATAATCATGAAGATTATGAAGGCTTACTATTTTTAGAAATAGGTCTTCCTCCTAGTGTCATAATGGAATACAGAATGGTCTCAAAATAATTTGTTATTTCACAAGGAGGCTTTGCTCCAATTTTTAGAGGATTTCAATCGCCAAAATCTTCTTAGATCTGAAAAATTAAGATTTTCATAATGTGAAAATTTTAATGGACCATTAAAATTAATGTCATACCACCACTCGATGAAAGGTTGGATAATTATTTGAAAGGCACTTTTGAGAAGGATTTGTTAAAATCTAACGGGTATCAGAACAAGGTTTTTGGAAGATATGAGACAACTTTTCATTTTTAGTATATGATGTCTTTGACATATTTTCAGAAGCATAACAACAAAGGGGAGTGATCTTGTGGAGGGGAAAATGAATATTTGAAACTAAAAAATGGTTAAATGTTTGAACATGAATCCTTTTTATCTTGGCTTGCACACTTTAAATCTTGTTTGACTCAAACAGGCTTAACTCGGGTTCAATGAGGGTTGATGTGGAGTTAACACCCTAAAAAATAGGGGAAAAAGGAATAGAGTGGACAAGAGAGGATCCCAAATGTGGATTTGTATCATATCATGCCAAGTGTCAGCTTATTGTTTCATGAGAGTGAGGATGAAGGGAGCTGGAAACTAGCACTTAAGGCTTAATAGAGGTTTTCCATGTGTCCATGGAGGCTAGCTAGAGAGATGGGGAGTGCACCTTTGTGTCCTTTATGTCACATTTTACACCTTAAGAAAAGTTTAAGGGGACATCACACCTTTGAAAATGTGCCATGGGTGAGCCTATAATGAGGAGGGGAACCAAATTGTACTAGAACTTGATTTTACACCTCTGACACTCATAAAGCTTAAAGTTGATGTTTTTAAGTGATGAAAAATTGAAAATGGAAGAGGAAGCACAATTTTGTTTCCCTCATGTCCCTTTTAACATTAAAAAAAGTGTAAGGGGATAGTTGACCTTGAAAAATATGCCAAGGGGGGTAAAACATGAGGAGGGGGCATGTTTTTGCATTGAGTTCACCCCACTCAAGTCACAAGTTTAAGTGGGGAAATAGAAACATGCATAAAGGGAGTGCAATTTTATGTACCTCATGTCCCTTCATACCTTGGGAAAATTTCAAAGGGACACACCACCATGAAAAGTGCACTCAAGCCTTTAAGTGATGTTGATGTCATCATCCCAATGCAAAATTAGTACCCGTAGCTTACCTTTTCTACCCCAGGAGTGAAAGTTGGAGTTTGGAGGTGAAATATTATATGATTTTGAATCCAAATCATCCACTAATTTCATTCCTAGTGCTTTAAACACTTTATTTAGATTTCAGTTTGATTTATGGCACCATTCACACTTTTAGCATGAAGGAGTGGCAACAGTGATTTAAGTTATCATGGAAGATCTTGAAGACTTAGAAAAAAATTGATGTGTTCATCATGTGGAGGATTCCAAGATATTTCCATAGAATGTTATTTTATCTTGAAAATCTACCTATAATTCCTAGAATCTTCATAACAAGGTGGCTTTGTTCGTTGAAGCCTTCATTCCCTGTGTTAAAAAATGACTCGGTTTCACTTAAATTATCTCCACAAATTTTCCCCAAACTATCTTGGATCACTTTGTTACTCTCTTATATAACTCCCAGATGGCTTAATTCTTCCCTGTCATCTTTTGGAGGATGTCCACGTGCTGTAATATAGCCAAAAATATCCAATTTAGTACTTCAGAGAGCACTACTCCCCCTCAGAGGTTAGTCTTATCATGCAATCAGCTTAGATCCATTCACATGCACATGAAACACAATTGAAAATGATGTTAGCAAGTTCCTCTTAGCCATAATGAGAATAGAACATAACCAGAGAGGTTGCGTGACTAATGAGTTGGCTAGAGGAAGGGTTCATAATGACCAGGAGAGAGCTTTTCAAATGGTGGGCTTAGTTTTCATGGCAAAAAATTCAATTTTGCATGTTATATATTTAGCATGAAAATGCCTCCCAAATGCACTCTCAAATTAATATCCTTTTTTGGATCGTATACTTCATCTGAGTCAACCTTTCTTAGATAAATCATCTATAAAACCCTATATAAGAAAGTAAACATGACCTCAGTTGCTAACCTGGAACTCCTATGGAAATGCAATAGAGAGCTTACTTCATACGCCTACAAAAGGCATCCAAATCTCCCTAAATCTTATTTTTTCACATCTGAATTCATTAGGGAAGCATCCACATCAGGTCTAAAGATACAAAATAGGTCAAGGAAGCCATATATCTCTTCCATAAGCACTCAAACATCCTCTCTCCAAGTATTTTAGTAATATCAAATTTAAAGCAAACATGGTCAACGTAAATGCCAAATTTGATTGATCTATCTAGATATCACATGTTAGGTGGAGAATGACATGTGGTGTGAGGTATCTTCAAATTAGTTCCAACGTTTGCAGTGTACAGGGGTTCCCACAACCCTTCTAATGTTTTTTCTGTAGGACTCTTTATCGCACTGCAGTCTAGTAAATCAACACAACATAGTTGGGTGTGCTGTCACCTCACTTAGACATGGTTTGAAATGCTCACCTGAATCATGTGTCATCCCTACAATTTCCTTCTAGGGTGGAAATCAAGACATGGTTCCTGTAAACATTATTAACATAGTGTGCAATATATATTCCATATGTAAATTATAAGTTATTATAGTATGTGCAAAGACAAGCATTTATCAAAGGATCTTGTATTGCTTCATCAACATATACAATCATGAGTATCTATACACCAAGGACACCGCATCCATCCTTTCATACTTTGGCAATCCATACTAGATTGTCTATTACAAACACATGACTCAGATACTTAACATTTTTAACATATACTTGCATACACATTCATGTTCACCCTTACTTTACATGGACATAATACATATATATATAGGGTGCGAACTTTTCCTTCACCACGTACATGTTTAACCTAGTCTACTCTATATATACATTTCATGTTTTTTCTTTCCTATAATTAGGTGTCATCTTGTGGTTCTCCATAAGTAGCCTCTTAAGTGTTATAAATAGTATTTTCTTCACTTGAGTTACATGTGCTATAATTAGATTTTTCCCCACCCTATAAATAGATTGATTTATTTTCCATGCCATGTTATACTTAGATTTTTCCATCCATATATAACATATATTTATCCTGATTCTTGCATGTGTATTATCCATACTTATATTTTTGGCTTTCCCTAGTAATAAAACCTTCTTATACATGTCTTATTTTTATCATGTCTCATAATTTTTGCTAAGTTCTGAGTATGGTAATCTACGTATACATTTTCTATGTTATATTTGATCGATTACGCATTCTTTATCTAGTTGACCGCACTCTTAAAGTATTTGGCAGTGAATGGAAATGGAATTTTTCACCAATACCACATCTCTCCATTCAACAGTATAAACCTTATGAGAAAAAAATGTTTCCTGATCATAAACTTGGCCTCATTTTTCAATTCTTTGGGCAGCTCCCTAGGTACAAGTCATTCATTTTCAAAGGCCTCATGTAACCTCTTGTACCACTTGTCTAGGCACAGCTTGTAGATGTTGGTGATAGTATCGTCTCAAGTGTACTTGGAAAATCTCTTTTCTGTAATCTCTCCTCCAAGGGGTGCTCTCATTCCCTTCCTTCTATACCATAGATGGTACTCCAATTTCCCAGAATATGATCAAAAGCATAATCGACCCCCATGTAATCTTTTCTATTTTATCATTGTGGGCCTTTTCTTCTTCCACAATGCTCTCGGAGATGTACAAAGTGATGTTGTACTTGGGCCCTTACACCATCTTGCGTGTTATGTGTAATAATTTCTTGTTAACTTCATACCATCTCTCTAAGGCACCTAACATCCAGCTCACTAGGTACACATACACTCTAGTCCTAGGGTCAGCGATATCTAAAATGTTGAATCAGTAGCTTCCCCTTTTATAATGTAGGGTGATGACTTCCACATCTACTTTTGCCTCATCATACATATCTAAGGAAATTTTTTCATCATTATCATATAGCCTTGTCACCATACCAATCAATTATGCAGTGATGCACATCTTTCTACCTGCAAAATAGAAATATTCCTCATGGACTTATGACATCAGCCATTGAATTAAGCACGTGGGATTACTAAAGAATATAAATTCAAATAATTGTAAGAATCCAACACCTATCAAAGCCTTGTGAACTTGGTCATCTAAAAATATTTACCCTACTTCCATCAATTGGTTTGTCTCCCTTGGGACATCATTCTTGATATTTGTTTCGTGCCCTGGCACACAGTGGTTATATTCACTAATATTACATCTCCAAATCTATGATGCCAATGTTTTTCCAACAACCACTTCTTGTGGGTATTTCATTTCTAAAAACCAGTCATCAAGCATGTATTCCATGTTCTTCCTTTCCTTATGTACTTTCTTTACTGACGCCATTTCCTTCTCTGGTTTGAAAATATTGTAACTGTAAATCCTAGAATTTATGTTTCCTAGCTTCACATTCTTACTCCATTATTCGCCTTATACCATTTTGATCTCAATTTCTCAATAAATTTGCACTTCAACCTCTCATATCCACTGCATGCCTTAACTCTACAATTCTCACTTCAGTCAGCCCTACAACCCTAATTTGCACTTTAATTCTCCAAACTCTTCTACAACTTCCACTCTACTATTTGGTTGTCAGTTACACAAAACACAAGGAAATCTGGTTCTAGTTATTTGGTTTCCTTTTTTTTTCTCTAGTTTGTTGGAGCTCTGAATTGCAAGAGTTATCAATTTACAAGATGAATTATAATTATCACTCACTCTTATTTATAGATTTCCAAAAAAAGAGCATTAAATGTGGTACAGGTGGTAGGTGATGTTTTCCCGCCAAATTTTCATGTTTTCGACCTTTTTCTAACCAACATTGGGTCTTCCAAGTTCCTCTCCCACACATGGTATGCATAACCTTCTGGAACGCAAGTATTTTCTTAGGATGCATATCCTCCTATATGCATCCCCTACACCTGCGTACTTTCTTTCCTAGGACAATAATTATTTTACATGTGCCTCTCCACACTACATATGTCCTCTCTCTATGCCACAATCCATGTATTTTTCATTCTCTCGCATTGTCTACCTCACATTATCCTACATGTTATTCTACCTATTATCATCTCCACCAAGCTTGAATTCAAACACAATCTAACACCAGTATTGTGTGCTCTTACGCATTCCCTCATATTGAGAAAGGACAACCTTTCATAATTCTCCATATTTTTCCAACACACATGCTTACGCATTCATCCACTTCACACTCTTTACCTTATACCCCATATTAAAATCATGCATGGTCCTTTGTTCATCATGTCTTAATAGATACATCAGATCCTACGCGTGAACACACTTATTACAACAAAATAAAATAACAATGTAGAAATGGAAACCTGATCTAATGGCAATATTGCCTTATTATAAACATGGAAGAAGAATCTTATTTATAGTAGAGGCTCAACCTACTCCCATTAAATTAATCAGGAAACATGGTGTCATCTATTGCCTACAACTGATATGTGCCTAAATCTAGCATCTTAATTACTGTAAAGGGTCCTAATTAATGAACCTTCAATTTCCCTAGGTGGTGCACAAAATTTGAATCATAAAATGGACCATTCCTCCAACCGTAAAATACTTATTCTTAATGTGCCTATCATGCCAATAATTTTGTCTTGTTGTCTTCTTACTCCATCATGTAATTGCACATCATTCATCTAATTACAATAATTTGTCAATGTGCTCGGCTACTACCTATCCATCTGTGAATCTACATACATGTGAAATACACAATGAGGGTAACATGAACTCTATAGGTAAGATAGATTCTATGTCAAACACCAACTAGAAAGGTGTTGATTTATTTAACATCTTATATGTGGTCTTGTATGCCCATAATACAACTGATACATTATCATCCCAATCTTTTATCCCCACGTCACACAGTTTAGTCAAGGTTTGTCCCAATATTTTTTCATGACCTCTGTAGTACCATTTTCCTGTGGGCGAAAAGGGGGTAGTCTTATGATGAGCCACCATAAAGTCAGCTAACAAGATTCGGATTGTCTTATTTAGAAAATTAGTTCCCCTGTCACTAGTAAGGCTCAAAGGATAGACATACCTGTTGATAATATTCTCCCATAAAAAAATGCATTGTTGTAGCGGTAGTATAATCCTTTTTAGGTGCAACATTTTCCCACATTATTAAGTAATCAGTTCAAGTAATGATGTACCACATGCCTATACATCACGTAGCTGGCACAATTGGTCCAATGAAATCAATATCCTAGTTATCAAAATGTTATGTGTAAGGTATGGGGCACAACGGCATTTCATCACATTGGCTTGGTTTTCCCATCCTTTGACATTGATCACACACCTTAACAAATTCCTTTGTATCCTTGTAGGGCATCTCCCACCATAGTCTGGCAAGGAGTATATTATGCACATTGGTTTCCCCAACATAATGGCCTCCCACAATTACATCTTATGTTTCTGTCATTATTACTTCTCTTTCATGTTTGAGGATGCATCTACATAATACCTCATCATGTACCATATTATAAAGGTCTCCTTATACTATCTTATAGGCGTGCATAGCCAATTTCTTCTTCTCCAAAGTCTTCATCCCCTTAGGCACAACACGTGTTTGTAAAAATACCACTATATCTTCTAAATATGTGGTGTGCATTACAACTTAAATAATTGTGCTTATGGAATATTTTCCTTAATAATTTGTGCATCTTCTTCAAAATTGATGTGTGAAAGATGGTCAGGTCCCAAATTACTCTTTCCAGGATTGAATATCATTGTAAATTCAAATTCCTAAAACAAAAAGATCCATGTGCATATCCGACCCTGTAATATTGTCTTGTTGAATAAGTATTTTAACGCCATATGATCAATGTAAAAGAAAAATGGTGTAGCCAAAATATACTACCTAAATTTTGTAGCGCATATACCATTGACAACGCCTCAGGCTCTATTATGGTATAGTTCTACTCTTCAGGTGTTAACTTCCTAGTCACAAAACAAATGAGATGGTCTATTTTCCATCATTAGGGTGTGCCAACACAACTCCAATTGTTGTACCTGAAGCATCCACATGTACGTGAAAAGGTGAACTTTGTGAAGGAAACTAAAGGATGGGTACAAAAGTTAATCTTTCCTTTAATTGAACAAAATCCTTTTGTTGTGCATCCCTCCAATATAATTTCCCTTTAGCCTTTAACAATTCCTCTAATGGCATGGTAATCTTGGATAACCCTTAAATAAATTTCTTATAATAGCCCTTTATGGCCAAGGAAACCACGAACTTCACTCTGATTAGTTGGTTCTGGAAATCCTAATATTACTGCTACCTTGGCAAGATCAACCAAAAGACCCTCTTGGCAGATGATATGACCCAACAGTGTTCCAAAGGTGTTTTAAAGATACACTTCTTGATATTCAATTATATGTGGAATTTCATACATATTTCAGACATCAGTATCAAACAGTCGCAATGGCCCTTAATTACACCATACATGGTCCAGTCATCAAGATACACCTATAAGAACTTGTGGTTAAAGTCTTTAAATGCATGGACAATAATGCACAAGAACACCACTAGCTCATTCTTAATCCCAAAATTCATAAATGTATATGCATAGCAACCCCACTGTATAGAAAAAATTGTCTTAGGATGATCCTCGCATGCTATACGTACCTGATGGTATCTAGAGAAACCATCTATAAAAGAGAAAATCTTATGCCATGCCACACCTTCAAGAATATCTTTAGTAAAGGGTTTGGGTAAAGGATTAATGACATAAGATGCATTTAATACCCTATAGTCCACAAAAATTCTTAATTCTACCTTCTTTTTTGATGTTGATGACCATTGGATTAACCCACTCTGATTTTTCTATTAGCTCAATGATACCTACTTTGATCATCTTTTCTATCTCATCTTTCACCTTGATGCGTAATTTGGGATTCATCTTATAAGGCATCTTTTGTATTGGTCTTGTACCCTCCCTTAGCTCTATATTCATTTCCCCAAGTGAAGGATGAACACCCTTCAACTCATGGTAGCCCCTAGGAAATAGATTCTTGAAGTCACACAATAGTTCTATAATCTTTACAACTTTGGACTCTGACTAGTAATCACCAATTATTGTATCTTTAGGTACATCCTCAGTTACAATGTTAACTTTCTTTTTCTTTAAGGGCTGGTGATATGTGTGTGTGTGCTCATCTATAATGGCCAATAGTTTTCTCTCCCTCAGTGTACTTGATATCTATATCCTCAACCTCTTCCTCTTCAATCATGTAGAACATCTTACCTTTATCTTTCTCCTTTTAGGCACCCTCTAGGATATACTCATCAAAATTCATCCATTCGCAAGCGTTGGCACACTTAATTAGAATATTCTCACCTTGTAACTGAGTTACAAGATCCTTTGCCTTTGTGTTGTCTCCTAGAGTGAGGCACTTTATCAACTGCAAAGTGTTATGCATAGGGGGTTTAGTAGAAGAGTAATAAAATACATGTATCATACCTGAAGTCAGTGCCTTCCAATCTACAGTCTCCTACTTTAACTAAGCACGTATGTACCATGTGTGTGCACACCTGCACAATGTGGAATAGAACTTATGTACCCATAGAGATGGTGACAACAAATTAGGTCCCACAAGTCAATTCTTTTCACAACTTTTAATGTGAGCCAAGGGAGAAGACACTCCATCATAATTTGTTATACTTAAGACAAGGTTACTCCTAACAAACCAAGTTAAGAAAACAACCCTAATCTCACGTCATCCTAGAAAGTTATCTCTATACATATCCCACCATCACATTTTCATTCCCCTAAGTGAATATACAATCATATTTCTCCTTTCTCCCTTATCGAGCAACTAATCTTCCATAGCGTGCAAGAATGCCTCTGGCTTCTCTTCTCCCGTGAACTTCAATAGTGACGTTTGCTATAATTACCCAACTATCCAAGGCTTTATCACTCATGTGAATCTTCTATAATAAGCAAAAAAAACCATTTCATACATACGATGAGCTCAATTAACACATGCAATGCTAGTGGTGTCACTGATAGATTGTGCATCTCCACACTTAAGCATCCCTTCCTTTTTTTCTCAACATACTTCAGGTCATGCATCATCTGTGTATAGATCTGGTTAATATCTTCTTCTTAATGGGCTCATTTAGGGTACAATATGTTTACCATCTATAGGGATCACTACCCTCTCATCTAAATTCTTGAAACTAACATAACACTTGTTAAAGCGTAGGTTTGCGCTGTTTTCATAGAAACGAGGATGGCCAAGCAATGTACAGAAGTTATCTGCCTCTTCCAACTCTAGAACCTTGAAATATCCTCTAAATTTTTCTCCCTAAATTGAGATGCTCGTATCCTTTAAAATGCCAATGGGCATGGCCTTATTTTGTTTACCATATACATCACACTAGAGGATGGCTTTAATATTGGCCTACACATTCTATTCCAAGCATCAAGGGTGATGACATTAACTTCCATGCTTGTATCAATCAAAATCTTACTTACCAATCATCCATCTATAACTGCATCCAAGGTATTTGCCTTATCATATTCATAGTTCTAAGGTGGAAAATTAGCATGTAAGACATATCACTCCCTCTCTGTTCCTACATTTGGCATTTTCTCCCGCAACCATTCTCCTAACCATGGGATGATATTTTCTTGTCTAAGCATATTGCATACTTATTTTAGGTCGTCAACATTATTATCAATTACTTCAGCTTGTTTGGCATGCTCTCTATCCCATGCTTGTTCCTTCAGGTAAATTATATCCCCATGTAGTTCTCTGATTAATCCCATGGTCTCTTAGTATAATTCCCTTTGATGCCCCACATATAGATACTTAGTTTGTTACACATTCTCATCACATCTGATGAGCGGATTTGATCTTCCATGTTCACACACGCGTGAAGATTCTACATGCGTAGTAACTAATAATGGTTTCTACTCTGTCATAGCTAAAGTATTAGGCTTTCATTGTCCCTAGTTAGAGTGCTCAACATGTATCATTGTTGCATCCTTATCTTTCTTGTTTTTCACATATGTTCGTATAAATCCAGGAAATCTTCTACTATGCGCCCCTTTCCATGGTATGCATAAGACTAGTTCTTTGGGCACTCACACTAATAATATTCTAGATTCCCACATGTATAGCACATCCCTCGATTGAATCTACCTCTATAACCTCCATGGCATCTGCCAAGATATCCTCCTTTGTATCCTCCATTTCTATTATTACCCATGTTGTTATTTTTTATGGATCCATTATTTTCACGTTCACGTCCCTATGAGCTACTCTTTATGCTATTCTGGCATAACCTTGTCTCACAATCTTTATGAATATGGTCAATCAGTCAAAAATTAGGTGTATTATGGGTATATGTGTCACAAATATTGCAATAGAGTGACACATTCTTCTGGGTTGCACATTTAAGGAGTGGGAAATACCGTACATCGTGATTTTTATGGAAAATTTTTCAAGTGGAGAGAAGTGTGCACACATTCCTATGTAGAAATCTATCCTTAGTGTGCCCCTCTACGTTAAAATATGTACATCATATTCCACTGCAAGTTTCATGTGTGGAATAAGCGGACAACTTCTCTAACTATCTTACCATAGTTGTGATATGTGCTTCAAGGAATGAACTTACACTAGTATCAATGCTTCTAACTTCCTATGTGCATAGTGCTACCTCCAGATCCTCGCGTGTGTCTGTGAACATTTTATGTGATAAAACCCTTCAAAAATGTGTCATTTATCTACCCATGAACCATTGCACATGTTGACTTTGGTGGATGTCATACGATATTTTAGACAACAAAGTCTTGAATCATGCATCATATTACCATACACTCTCAAATAGTCCATGTTTAATCTCCTTAAGCACTTTAATGCTCTGCTACTCAAACTCATGTATGTGAAATTTGGCTAGAAAGACCGCACGTAACAAGTCATAGTACATTTTCATCTGATTTTGTTCGTACTTCCTAAACCAATTGTAAGTGTAGCCTTGAATTTTGGTTGCAAATTGACTCGACTTCTTGTCTGAGACTATTACTCCCTTGGCCTTCCATAATATTTCACACTTACACATGTGTTTTGATGTGTCTTCTACCCCTCGTAACTCTGGTAAGTGGAGTGAAATTTCAAATAAAATATGAGGATGTTGTTGTGGTGGTGGGGTACTTCCTTTTCTTGGATTATTTCCACTTGGGGGGGGACATATCCAGACCCCAAACCTCCACCAAGGTTTCCTTTTCTTTGGGGAGTACCAAATCCTCCTGAACCTCCTATGGCTAGAATGAATAGTGCTCCTGAGGAAGATCTACTTTGTGTGGTCGTAGTAGAACTAAACTTTACACCAACCATCTGTCATGGTATCCCACCATTTGGACTATTTACACTGAGTAGTGCACCAACACTCTTCCCTAACGTTGTGCCTACTGGATTACTTCCAAACAAATTTTGGGTACTTTCCAAATTCTGTTAAGCAACCATGTGAATTGCCTTTATCTATTGTGTATCCAGATTTGATACTATTATGTATATTATAGTATCTCTGGCCCAACATGGTGATCCCTGATTACCTACTTATTTTCCATCATGATTATGATCCTCTATATAAGCTTCTAATTCTCAAGTACCAAAGCTAAAGGTGAAGGGTCTGGGGTGGGTCATATATGTGCCAACAGTTCTTATTTCTTTATCAGACTTGCTTTCATCAGATGTCAAGGGGGTTTTTCTTATGTGCTTCCCTAATATCATAGGGACATGGTCATGCGGTCCCTCATCTCTTTCATGGTTCTTATCACGTCTTTCCAGCCCCATTCCTCTTTGTCTTAGTGCCTCTTCAACAAACCCCTCTTCTACATTGTTATAACCTGTGTAATCTCTCTTCTCTCTACAAGTCTTCCATCTAGTCAAACATAATCATTCCCAATCCCCTTCCTTTCCCCTATATGAAATAGGTATTTAGCTAATCATCAGAAAGTTTTCAATCCTCATTTCAACCATCAAAATATTTATAACTAATGGTAGTTTGCATAAATATTATCCTCTAATCTTGTGAAGGAACTAGAACTTTGCTTCCTCCGAGCATAAAAATGTTGAAATTACATACTCCAAAGTGTAATTCCACAAGACGCCTACCCACCAATGATCTACTACACGCATCTATGATTCATCCAATTTATCGAATGCCTGATACCTACTCTGACTCCAAAAAAAATTTCATATGATCTTACTTCCTTTATCCTGTGTATATGTTGGTAAGCACTCATACAATTCCTGTGGAAATAAATTCAATAATATCACATAGAGAAAACCATATATCTTGTCTTCAACCCATTGGTGTGGATGAAACTCATCACCAGTGTTGTATCTCTACACAAACTTGTCTTCTCCATCGTGTATCCGCCTTTCGATGCTCTCTAATGACAACTAAAATGCCATAAGCTTACCACATATTGAGAACCTAAATGAAAGAACATCTTAGAAATGGATCCAAAATGTCATGTTGCAGTCTAGTAAATCAGCACAACATAGTTGGGTGTGTTGGCATCTCACTTAGACATAGTTCTAAGCACTCACCCAAGCATGTGCAATGCCTCTGAGTTTCTTCTAGGGTGGAAATCAATACATGGTTCCTGCAAACATGATTAACATAACATACAATATATATTCCATATACAAATTATGATTTTTTACAGTATGCATAAAGATAATTGTTCATCAAAGGATCTTCTATTCATTCATCAACATATACAATTAATATGAGTATTTGGATACCAAGAACACCATGTCCATTATTTTGTACTTTGACAATCCATACTATATTTTCCATTACAAACACATGACTTAGATACTTGACATTGTGCACATATCTACACACAGACTTGCATACATATTCAAGCTCACCCCTACTTTACATGGACATCTCACACATATATAGGTGGGAACTTTTCCTTCACTGCTTGCATATTTAACCTAGTCTACTTTATATATAACTTGCATGTTTGTGCTTTCCTATAATTAGGCATCATATTGTGGTTCTCTGTAAGCAACTTGTTGTGTGCTATAAATAACCTCACTTCACTTGACTTACATGTGTTATAATTATATTTTTCCCCACCCCATAAATAGCTGCTTTATTTTCCACACCATGTTATACCTAGATTTCTTCATCCATGCATAACCTATATTTATTCTAATTCTTGCATGTGCCTTATCCATACTTCCATTTTTGGCTTACCTTAGCAAATATGTCATCTTCTGCATGTCCTATTTTTAGCATGCCTCGCAATTTTGGCTAACTCTTGAGTTTATTGTCTCTACACGCAACCTTCCACGCGTCCTTTCCTCATACCTTTATAAGAACTTTTGTACACTTATTTCACTATGAAAATTATTTTTCCATGATTCCATGGGAGCTCTCGTGTGCCCTTATACCTTGGTGCATGTCTACATACTTAGCCATTTCTTCATTCCAGCACTCTTCATCCATGGCTAGGGTTTGAGGTGAAGATCAATACATTTAGAAAGCCTCGTTATATGTGCAACAGCTAGGGTTTAACAGTGACATAAAAATCCAATAAGGTTAACACCACAAAAAGTTTCAAAAGTTGATTTAGAGTAGGTCCAAGGCCATACAGTAGGGTTATGACCATATACTACAGTCCTGGCAGTTTTGTATGGCCCTGCCCTATGTGGATTCACAATTCTGGTCTCTATTGTGAGGTTTATTTTGGTTTTGACCTCCCAATTTTGTTATTGCACAATCATATATCTCTCTAGAAGTCCCATGTAATCAGCTAAGTGCCTCTATACATTTGGTTTTTGTTTTTAATCGCATGTTATCTTGATTGGTATATGTTAAATTCTTTCTATATTGTTTGAGTTACAAATCTAAGTTATTATTTCCATTATAACATATTCCTAATCTATACCTAAGTAAATTGACCACAAAAATTAAGGGTTAAACAGTTTCCAATTATGATATCCTTCATTTTGGCTATTGTTGAATCGCACATGATTTGATAGCTAGGTGAGTTATTCATGTTGTAAGTGCAAGTGAGCTAAGTTTCTATCTCAGTTGAAATGGGAAGTAATGTTATTACATTTCAAATTAGCTCGGATAAAAAGTGAGCTAAGTGAATTGGGTTCTAATGTAGCTCAGTCAGTTTTAAGTAATAAGATCTTAGTTTCGATATAACTAGTTTTAAATACAACGTAATGTGATGAGAGCTAGTTTTAATATAGCTCGATTGCATAATCATATGATCTCAGTTATAATAACACAATTTGAGTTAGTTGTGTATGTTTATTTTTGGAGCTCAATTACTTCAGATAAGCATGCAATATGAAACTTGCTAGAAAATATAGTAACTGACATCAGTTATGGAGGGACCAGCATTGGTCATGCAAGGAGGAACCAGAATTGGTTACCTGTGTGGGAGTGTTTTATTTAACTCTTGGGAATTAGATCTATTTTTAGTATTAAAGTAGATCTATTGATTGTAATTGCATGGCTAAGTGCCCTAAGTTTGTATATGCCTATGTAAGCATGAAAGCTAGGGTTTAGAAGTAAGAATTAAGAAGAAGTTAAAAAAATTGATGATTATTGTGAGAGAGAAAATTCTTGGAGAAGAAGCAAAATCTTGAGTGAAAGAAAGTATTGTACATCTGAGAGGTGTGGAAGATTGTAAATCTTCATTGTATATCTTGTCAAAGCTTTAGATATTAGATTGGCTTATTTCTTAGTGGATGTAGCCCACACTTGATGAACCATGTTAAATCTGGTGTTGATTTATATTTCTTATTTTGTATATTTATTCTAGTAGAAGTCCACTCTTATTTACATGTATGCTTAGATCTAATATATTATCTGTACAACCGGTGTGCTAACCCCAACAACTAGTATCAAAGCTTTGTTTGAGGGTTTTGTGTGTTGACATATTTACTCGCAGAGGGTTTTCTGATTAAGTGGGAGCTACAACAATGGCAAAAGAAAAAAAATACAAGGTAGAGAAGTTTGATGGCCAAAATTATCAATTATGAAATATGCAGATTGAGGATTATTTGTATCAAATATATTTATATTTATCATTGGATGAGAAGTCTAGACCTATGAAGATGAATAATGAAGAATGGAATATTCTTGATAGAAAGGATATTATCCATATTTGGCCCCCCGGGAAAAGTATTGGATTAGCCACGGCCTCACATAGGAAGAACCAGAGAAAACACGTTTAAATCTTGCAAACAAGTCACAAAAGGACTCAATGATGGAGTGGTGGGACCTGCAAAGGACCAAACAACCCTATGCTTGAAGAAAGAAAAGAGATGGATCTGTCAAGTGGATCCATGTCTTAAATATATTTAACAGGTTACTGGTAGTCTCGGAAATGGAACAACAGGGTCAGGGAAAGAGGAGCGGGGTCAAAAAATCTAGGAGCAAGAAGATAAAGAAGAAACGGTGAAGATTTGAAGTCTTCAGACTCAAAAATGTTCAGAATGAGTCCAAAAATCAGATAAGTATGGAGGAGGTAGCAGAGAGAGCCACGTGTCCAAACGGAACTTCTCTAAGGTTATATCCAAAAGGAAAAACTCAAACTCGTGCCAGCCCTCCGTGTAACAAACAGTCAAGAGAGGTCAAAAGACAGACAGGGCGGGCCTTAAAAAAGGCTAAGTATAAAATTGGTTGCGGAAGAAGCCACGTGTCGACTCTGTGCATCTCCAAGAGTAAATCCAAAAATGGAGGCTCAAATAAGTGCCATCATGCCACATAGCCCAAGGTCTAAAAAGGTTAGAGGGGTTGTTGAAAAGTCTAAGAATCTACGAAGGCTTCCAAGTGTCAACTCAACGCTTCTTCAGAGGCCAAATATTAAGCGGTTTCTAACTGAGTGCAAAGCCTCCACGCATCCCATTTTGAAAAGGTACATAGCCAGGTTGAATAGTCAATGTATCATGATAGACCAGTGGAGGGTGCCAAGTGTCAACACGGCGTGAACTCAAGGTTCAAATGAAGAGAGGGTTTTTAGATGAGTGCCAAACCGCCACATGTCCTTGGTCAAGAAATATGATGCCACTGAGCAAAGGACTTAGCCAAAAACATATAAATTAAGAAAGTTGGTGGAGGAAGCCATGTGTCAGCCCCACACCATTTTAAGAACAAAATATAGAAGCTACCCTCGAATAAGTGCCAACCCTCTATGTGTCCCATATTTAAAAGAGAACCCATTTTTCAAACTGGTTTTCCCACCCTATCGTATGGATCTGATACAAACTTTGAAGGGGCATATCTTTCGATGCGGAGCTTGAAATATTGTAAATCTGACACCATTGGAAAGATCTCGGCCTCATCTACACCATGGAGATCTAAAACTTTAAGTTTGGGGAGGTTAGTTTGGGGGAAAATGGAGAAACATCTTCAGGGGCATTAATGCAGGATCTATTTTTACCCCAACAACCAGATCAGATTTGATCTACTCCACCATTTCCTCCCCCTTCAAGGCACCGAATAAGAAATTGATACAGTCAAGACAGATTTGGGGGAAAATTTTACGGGAGGCATTAATAGCAGTGGTTGAGCTTGGAACTATTTTTCCCACTTCTCTCTCTTTCTCCCCTCTATGTTGAATCTATAAAAGCAAGGATTGATACTCATTGTAAAGGGTTGGGCATTCTTTTGTTTTGCAGGCTCCCCTCTTCCCCTTGGCAAGTGAATTCATGGAGTTTCAGACCTCTCATATAGACTGTAAATGTAAATTTACCTTATTACTATTATAATGCATCATATCAAGCCGTGAGAGCAATAATACATGTTCTATGGGTGGTCTTCATCCCTTTCTTTGTTAATTGTTGTCTTCTGATCCTTCATTACAAGCTTGGTTATTTGTGCATTGTTTTTTTTGTTGCATTCTTTTAGTTTCTGTCTACTAGCAAAATAATTGTTCATCACTCCTTTGGTGTATCACCTTGTAGTTTAAGTTTTATTTGCTTTGCATCCCTTCTTTAACTCTGTCTCCTTGGCAAATTAGAGTAGGATTTAGGATAGATCCTCTGCAATTTCATGCATACACCTAAACAGAGGAGTAGGAACCAACCCTAATCTGGATAGTTTTTCCCATTTACAAAGTCCCGCACTTTGGGGAAGACTCAATGTTATGCGAATCACACCAAATGAATCTGCCTTAGAAAAGCAGATCTGACGACTCATTTGGGGGTGCTATGATTTTGCATTAACAGTTTTGGCACACCCGAGTGGGATAAAGAAGTCTCCATTTTATTACAATAAGATCGATGTGAACTTGTTGTGATTCTAGCTTTTAAGAATCTTTTAAGAACTACACATTTGGTGACTCTAAAAGGGAATCCATTAGTTTTAGCAATCTGAGTTCCCCAATTTCATGATAAGGATGCAAACAAGGTCAAGAATGAGAGAAGAGGGACATTTTGTACACCTACACTTGTCTCTAAACAGAAGGAGAAGAGGAAGAAGAGCCCAAAGGTCTCTATCTCTGCCAAACAGAGCCTTATCAACACCTCCTCCTAGTAGGCCATTCTTTCAACCAAGAAGGGTGCTCAGGCTGATCAGGATGGCACAACCAAATCCCTATGTCAATTTCACTTGTAACTACCCCACTCACTCTGAATGCACAAAATCCAGTCCCGGTGGCAGCATTAAAGAGCATCCCATATTTCCACTGGGGAAAACCAGACTTCTCCTGGCGACCACTGTTCAAGATATTGCAAATGCCTGTACAAGCCATGAGATCACTGAGATGGACATTGCAGTCAAGTTGCTAGCCTCTTCATTCAAGGGTAAAGCCTCACAATGGTTTAAGAGCCTAGAAGCAAGCTCTATTCAATCTTGGGACCATCTGTGAACAACTCTTCACAATTAATTTGGAGAAAAAGGAGACAACTTATCCTTGTTGGAGCAGCTGAAAACAATCAAGAGAGCTCCAAACGAGCAGTTGACAGATTTCAACCTCATATTTCAATAGACCTGGGATAGGATTCCAGTAGTAGTAAAACCCACTAATGAAGGTGCATTCTTATACTTTTTTAGAGCTTTAAATTCCATGATATTGCTTTAATGATTCAGTCAATAGGGGGCACAACCTCACCTGACAGCCTATAGTCTTTCCATAGGAGTTGAGAATCATTTAATTCAGGTTGGAAAACTTGCCTCGAGGCCATCCATGCCCCTATACCCCTGAATTAGGAAACCCAAGTACCATCCAAACACCCACATTAGCTCCTATACCCACTCTCAAGAGTCAAAGTTCAGCTGAAGCCTCTACTTCATCATCTACCACCTCGAATGAGGTTCAAGAAATTATGAAACAACTTCAGAACCTGGGGAATGAGTAAGTAACCATCAAAAGACAATAGGCACACAAAGTTCTAGGCCATATCAGCCTCAAGCTCAATATCAGGCTAGACCCCCATATCAGCAAAATAGACCACAAGCCCAGGTTGTGACTTAAAGTCGACACTAAAGATAACCTCAACCTACTAGACCTTTTAAGCCATATGATCCAAACACAACTTCAACATCAAGGGCATTGGTTCCATCCCATAATAACATGGCACAAGAATATGATTGGTGTTTCCCATGCAGTCAGCCACATAATCAATCGATGTTCTTCAATGGTGCACTAAATTAGGATTTGATGGTGCAAACCATTGGTGTGTCACAAGAACCTAGCCAAGAAGAAAATCAACAGCAAGGAGACCAGTAAGAGGGACCTCCAAGTGAAACTATGCTTTTCAATTGGCAAGCTGAAGACTTCTGTGGAATGAATCAGACTCCTCAAAGTATAGCTGCCAATACACGGTCCAAGAAGAGAAATATTGGAGAAGGACATTCACCAAACTCAGGAGATCCTCAATCCTCTATCACTCCATAAGGTATTGGCATCCAAAATACAACTCCCAATGTGTAGAGCCAATCCAAGCCACCTTTCAAATCCACTCAGGCACCAATTTTAGCAACCCATGTGTAAGAAAAAAAATTCCCAGGAAAGGGGCAGCAAAAGGGTAGCTCGCTTAATATCATTGAGCGGATGAAGAGGACTAATGTGAAAATTTCACTATGGGAGTCAGCTGGCCATTCCAAGGTAGAGGGATCTATTATAGACTACCATGCAGAAATTGGTTCAAACTCAAATCAACACCTTAACCAACAAGGGAAAGTTTTGACCAATACAACTGAATCTGGGGGAAACCATCGAGAACAACAAGGTAAGAACTTGACACCTACCCCATTCTATGTTTTATTAATCACTAGGGATAAACTAGTGCACAATTGCATGATTGATTATGAGGCAAGTAGTTTTGTAATGCCCAAACAAATAGCTGATCAAATGGGTCTCCAGTATGAAGTCATCTCTAGAGGGGTAGTACAATTGGATGGGACAGTAGTGACAATTATTGGAATCATCAAGGATCTGAGCCTCACTCTACATGCCTACCCCAATGTGACTATATTGCAGAACATATCAGTCATAGAATTTCCACCACATTTTTCATTGTGTTTGTCCAGGGACTTCACTGTCAAAATTGGAGGCTACTTGTCTGCTAACTGGTCACATATGCTCTTTAGAGACAAGGTATGGGGTGAAGGCCACAATCAAATATGAGCCCATAGCAGATTATCACATTGAGTCTTATGATCCTAGCCCAATCAATGCAAATTGTTTGTCTTTTGATTAGGAATACCTCCTAAACACTTCTGAAGCAGATACCAAGGTGGGGTGTATCCTGGACCTAACTCTCACAAATGGGTGGTCAAAAGACATGCTTTTGATCCATATAAGGAGATGGAAGAATCTGAGCTAGGAGTCTACTACCTACATGAAGAGAATCATCCTCTTCCTAACATCATTAAGCCAAAATATAAGGATGATAATGAAGTATGGAAATTGTTCTTTGATGGCTCAAGAAGTAGGTAAGGAGCCGGAGGTGGAGCTATGATTGTGTCACCCCCAAGGTATGAAGTATTACTCAGACCTTCCATTTCTATTTTTCCTGCTAAAATAACACTATAGAATATGAGGCTTTGGTTCATGGATTACATTTGGCTGGAAGATGAGGAATCAATAACCTGCAAGTGTTTGGTGACAGTGAACTGGATGCCAATCAATTCAAAGGACAAAATGCTATCAAGAATGACCTGCTCAAAATCTACAAGAATAGGGTATGGTATATCATTGAGGATTATCAAAGCCTTCAACGTTGTGTCCATACCCAAGAAGGAGAACAAAGCTGCTGATAAGCTTGCAGCAATTGGAGCAACATTTGATGTGGTTGACAACATCAAGAGGGAAAAAAGATGGCCACATATCCATGTGATTGTAAGGCCAGTAGTGCCAGATAACAACACATGTTGGCAAGTGTTCGAGAATGATCAGCAGATCATCAATTTTTTGCAAGAGGAAGTTGAGTTCTCAGCTAGGAATCAAAACAGATTAGAGCAACAATATGGAGATCAAGTAGTGCAGCTGCATACAAACAAGCTTCCCAAATGATTAGTGACATTGGATTCTATCTTCAATCCTAATGATCAGTTTCGAAAAGAGAAGGTTAATATACAGATCAAAGGAGAAGATTCAAAGTCAATTCTAGTTGGAGAAGGCAAAACACTTCAAATTGGCCAAGTGGCCACTGAAGCAAGAAAGGTATGAATTCATGTAACTTTTCCAAGAGTTTCCAGATGTATTTTTTTGGAGCTACAAAGACCTAAGAGGGTTCAATCCAAAGCTAGCACAACACACAATTGAACTAGATCCAGCTGTTAAGCCCATCAAGCAAAAGTAGAGACCAATTAATCTGCACATTGAACCTCTGATGAAGAAAGAGCTAAACAAGTTAATAAAGGCAAGCATCATATTTCCAATCAAACACTCAATATGTGTTGTAAACTTAGTCCCAGTCAGGAAGAAGAATGGATAGATTAGGTTTTGTGTAGAACTTTCGAGACTTGAACAGAGCCTCCCTCAAAGATCACTACCCACTCCCTTTAATGGAGAAGATCTTACAAGTAGTGTATGTATCAGAGAGATTCTCTCTCCTATATGGCTACTCAGGGTACAACCAGATCATGGTGAAAGAAGATGATCAGTTCAAAACGGATTTCACCACCAAATGGGGCACCTATGCCTACAGAAAAGATGCCATTTGGATTGTCTAATGTTGGAGCCACTTTCCAAAGGGAAATGTATATGGCATTCAAGGGGTTGATCAACAAAATAGTACTGATCTATCTGGATGACATTACTATGTTCGCCAAAAATGCAGCAGACCACCTTTTTCACCTAAGGCAGGTGTTCCAAAGGTGTAGGAGATTTGGGGTATCATTGAACCCTAAAAAATACATATTCTTGGCCCATGAAGGCAAGCTTCTAGGCCATATTGTGTGAAAGGAAGGTTTGGAAATTGACCCAGAGAGAGTTGAAGCAATAAAAGCCTTACCATTTCCAAGCCATAAGAAAGCTCTTCAAAGCTTCTTAGGAAAAATAAATTTTGACTACAGGTTTGTACCAAACTTTACTGCCCTTGTCAAGCCAATAATGTTGATGTTGAAGAAGAGTTTGGCATTTAGGTGGACAGTTGAAGGAAAAGCAAGTTTTGAGGCCATCAAAGAAGCTATATCACAAGCCCTAACTCTTGTGAATCCATATTTTTCTAAGGATTTCATACTATATGCCTTTGGTAGCAGTGACACAATTTCTACAATCCTAGTACAGCAGAACAAAGAGGATATAAAGCAGCCAATTGCTTTCTTCAGCCAGGGACTGGAATATTAGGAAATGAGACACTCCTTTATCGAAAAGAAAGTCTTGGTAGTGATCAGAGGGTTAAATAATTTTAAACATTTGGTTTTAAACAATAAAATCCAATTGTTAGTCTCTCATGCAGGAGTTAAGGACTTCCTTCTCGATAAGGATCTGAATGAAAAATGTGCAACATAGATCACTCGTGTCATGGAGTATGACATTGAGATCAGGGTCACTAAGTCTGGTATGTGGGAAGGGATTGTGTGAAAAACTAGCCTCTAGTCAACAAGATGAGGTAAACAGTGAAAAATAAGTTGTTTTTGTTCTACAAAATAGTCGAGAGGAAGAAAATGATGATGCACCCACTCCTTACTGGACTCAAAGCATGGTGCACTTTCTTCAAATAGGCTTGTGTCCTCTAGAAATGAGCAAAAAAAAAAGGAGACATTTCACAATATAGGCCATCCCATATGTGCTTTTTGATGGTGTCTTGTTCAAGAGGGACATCAATGGCATTTTGTTAAGATGCATTGGAACATATCAGATTGAGAGAGTGTTACAAGAATTCCATGATGAAGCATTTGGAGGCTATTTTGCTCCATGGGTGACAGCACTCAAGGTCATGAAGGTAGGTTATTATTAACCTAGGATGTTTAGCGACTGCTATGCATGGATCAAAAAGTGTAAAAATTATGCATTCTTTAAAGAAAAAGAAAGGCTAACAGCACTTCCATTGCACCCAATTTCAGTTGACTAGCCATTCATGCAATGGAGATTGGATTTCATCAGGGTCATCAATCCAAATGCGAGTCAAGGCCACAAGTGGATTCCGACAGCAATGGACTATTTCACTAAGTAGACCGAGGTAGTGGCACTCAAAGAAGCTAATGAGTCTAGCATACTAGATTTCTATGAAGGGATAGTGACCAGGTTTTGAGTGCCAGCCACCATTATATTAGATAATGCATTGGCATTCATAGGTTCCAAAATCACAGGATGGTCTGTTAGGAATGGGATTTACTTGAGCACTTCATCAAATTATTACCCTCAGGGTAATGGTTAAGCAGAGTCCACAAACAAGAACCTACTAAAGATTGTCAAAAGAACTCTGGATGAAAATCAGATAACTTGACACATGAAACTCAAATCAGCCTTATGGGCTCATAGGACAACACCCAAGAAGTCTACAGGAAGCTCTCCATTCAAACTTGTCTCTATGAAAGAGGCAGTGTTGCCTATATCACTTGAGTTTCTGGCATTGGAACTCATGAAGCAGCTGAAGATGTCTGAGTTTGAACCAATGGAGGCCAGGTATGCAGAATTGATGGAGTTGGAAGAAACCAGAGAACATGCACTTCAAAAAATGGAGAAGGACCAGGTCTTAATCAAGATATGATTTGACAAGAAGGCAAGAATAATGGTCTTCCAGGAAGGTGACCTAGTTTTGAAATGGGATGCAGATCAGGAAAAACCAGGAAGGCATTCCATGTTTGATTCCATTTGGACTGGCCCTTACATGGTCATAAAATGTAAAAGTAGTAATGCTTTCCAATTTTCTACATTGGATGGTGAAGAGTTACAGATTCCAGTGAATGGAATCTATCTTAAACGCTACTACTAGAAGGAAGTTCCCACCTTGTACATATTAGTTTAGTTTCCCATTCCTCTAAGTGCTTGTGCACATTGGCTTGTTGTAGTTTAGGTTGCTTTTCTCCTAAGTGCTTTGCACGCTCTACATGTTCTACTTAGAGCATGTATGCTTTCAAATTTTGTATATAGTTGTGGTGTTGTTTTATTGCTCTTGCATAACCCATTCAGAAATAGATGAAGGCCCCAGGTCAAAACAATTTTCTACTCTCAGAAATCATCATTTCGAGATTTCTTATGAAAATTGAGAGTGCAAACAGTCAGGCTTGTGAATCAGAGGCAGGATCAGCATCAAACCATCATCCTTGACTCCATGCCCAACAGATGTGACAATGTAATTGGTCTTTTCATCTAGCAGGCAGATACCCCTATGATTCACCAAATTTTTATCCATATTTCACCCCCCAGGAAAAGTATTGGATCAACCACGACCCCGCACAGGAAGAACCAGAGAAAACATGGTTAAATCTTACAAATAGGTCGTAGAAGGACTCAACAATGAAGTAGTAGGACCTGCAAAGGACCAAACGACCCTATGCACGAAGAAAGAAAAGAGATGGCTCTGTCGAGCATATCCGTGTCTTAAATCTATTTAACAGGTTACATGCAGGCTCAAAAATGGAATAACAAGGTCAAATAAAGAGGATAAGTGTCAAAAGAGCCAGGAGCAAGAAGAGAAAGAAGAAATGGAAAAGATCCGAAGTCTTCGGGCTCAAAACGGTTCAAAACAAGTCCAAAAATTGGCTAAGTATGGAGGAGGTAGTCAAGAGAGCCATGTGTCCAAATGACACACCTCCAAAGATTAAATTCAAAAGGGGTAGAACTCAAACGAGCGCCGGTCTTCCACGTGTCCAGAGCCCTAAAAGTTACATGGCCATTGAAAAGTCTCTGACTCGGCAGAAAGGGCCAAGTGTCAGCTCAATGCAATTCATAAAGATTCAAACTTATGTAAGCCCTCCACGTATAAAATGGTCAACGGAGGTCAAAATGTAGGCAAGGGGGGGCTAAAAAAAGGCTAAGTTTAAAAGTGGTCGTGGAAGAAGCTACATGTTAACTATGCACATCTCCAAGGGTAAATCCAAAAATCAGAGGCTCAAATAAGTGCCAGCTCAATAGGTAGCCCAGGGTCTAAAAAGGTAAGAAGGGCCATTGAAAATTCTAAGAGCCCGCGGAGGTTTCCAAGTCTCAACCCAACACTCCTCCAGAGGCAAAATCCTAAGTGGGTTTCCAAGTAAGCGCGGAGCCTCCACGCGTCCAATTTCAAAAAAAGGGGACAAATTCAGGTTGAATAGTCAATGTATTGTGACAGACCAGTAGAGGGTGCCAAGTGTTAACACGGTGCAAACTCAAGGGTCAAATAAAGATAGGGTCTTCAGATGAGCGCCAGAACTCCATGTGTCCTCGGTCAAGAAATATGACCCCACCGAGAAAAGGACTTAGCCAAAAAACATAGAAATTGAGCAGGCCGGCAAAGGAAGTCATGTGTCATCCTTGCGCCATTCCAATAGTAAAATAAAGAGGCTGCCCTTAGAACAAGTTCCAGCCCTTCAACATGTCCCATATATAGAAATGGGGAGCCCATTTTTAAACCAGTTTTCCCACCCTTTTGTATGGATCCAATACAAACTTTTAAGGGGCATATCTTTCGACTCAGGGCTTGAAATATTACAAATATGACACCGTTGGAAATATCTCAGCCTCATCTATGCCATGGAGATTTGAAACTTTAAGTTTGGGGAGGTTAGGTGGGGTAAAAATAGAGAAACATCTTCAGGGCCATCAATGCAGGATCTATATTTACCCCAACAACCAGATCAGATTCGATCTGCTCCACCGTTTCCTCCCCCTTTGAGGCACCGAATAAGAAATTGATATAGTCAAGATAGATTTGGGGGCATATTTTACGGGAGGCATTAATAGTAGTGGTTGAGCTTGGAACTATTTTTCCTACTTCTCTCTCTTTCTCTCCTTTGTGTTGAATCTATAAAAGCAGGGTCAAGACTCATTGTAAAGGGTTGGACATTTTTTTGTTTTTGTAGGCTCCCCTTTCCCCCTTGGTGAGTGAATTCATGGAGTTTCAAACCTCCCATATAGACTGTAAATGAAAATTTTCCTTGTTACTATTGTAATGCATCGTATCAAGCTGTGAGAGTAATAATACATGTTCTGTGGGTGATCTTCATCCCTTTATGTGTTAATTATTGTCTTCTAATCCTTCATTACAAGCTTGGTTATTTGTGCATGTTTTTATGTTGCATTCTTCTGGTTTGTGTCTACCAGCACAACAATTGTTCATCACTCCTTTGGTACATCACCTTGTAGCTTAAGTTTTATTTGCTTTGCATCCCTTCTTTAACTCTGTAACTCCTTGGAAAATTAGAGTAGGATGTAGGATATATCCTCTACAATTTCATGCATACACCTAAACAGAGAAGTAGGAACTTTCCTTAGTTTGGAGAGTCTCCCCATTTTCAAACTCCCACACTTTGGGGAATACTCAATGTTATGCAAATCACACCAAATGAATCTTACTTGGAAAATCAGATCTGATGACTCATTTGGGGGTGTTGTGATTTTACATTAACAAAGGCTTTGGGATCTATAAGATTAAGTTTGACAGCATATGTGGCTTCCAATATTACAGAAGTGAATTCTACGGTAGGATTAATTAAATCTCTTGCTAATTTATATGAAAAACCTAGTACTTCAAATAAATTTTATTTGATGAAGAAACTATTTAGTTCTAAGATGCATGAAGGTGGATCTGCATCTAGTCATTTGAATGATTTCAAATCTATTGTAAATCAATTAAAATTGGTTGATATTCCATTTGATGATGAAGTGAAATCACTTTTATTTTTATGTTCTTTGCCTGATAATTGGGATAACTTGGTAATGGTTATTAGTAATATAGTATCTGTTAATAATATTTTGAAGTTTGATGATGTGGTTAGTATAATCTTGAATGAAGAAATTCATACGAAAAGTATAGAGGAATCATCATCTGAGAATGTTTTAAATGTAGAAAGTAGGGGCAGGTAGAAGGAGAGATCCAAGAGTAAGAGTAATGGGAAATCAAATTCAAGGGATAACAGATCTAAATCCATAGGTAAGAGAATTACCTGTTGGAAATGTGGAAAGAAAGGACATGCAAAGAAATACTATTGGTCAAAGGATAAAGAGAACCAACAACTAGACAAAGGTAAATAAGAAAATCTTGCTGCAACAGAGGTAATGCAATATGATCTAATTCTTTCTTTAGATAATAGAATTGAATCATGGATTTTAGATTCAGGGGCTTCTTTCCATTCAACCCCTAATAAGGGTTATTTCAGAAATTATGTCCAGGGAAATTTTGGGCATATTTATTTGGGTGATGATGAACCATGCAGTATTACTAGTAAAGGGGAATTTTATCTAAAATTTTAGAATGGAAATACATGAGTATTGAAATATGTGAGGCATGTGCCGAGCCTCGGGAGTAATCTTATTTTTGTAGGGCAACTAGGTGAATCTAGCTCCATGGTTACATTTATAGGAGACTCTTGGAAATTCACCAAGGGTTCTTTTGTTGTGGAAAGAGGTAAGAAGGTAGGAACATTATATTTATCTACCTGTGTTCCTGATTCCTTTTCTTCTTTGTCTACTTCAGATTCAAATGCATGTATGTGGCATAATTGGTTGGGCCATATGATTCAAAAAGGAATGTAGATCTTAAAGGCTAAGGGTAAGTTATTATATTTGAAATATTTAGATCTTGATTTCTGTGAGCATTATGTCTTTGGAAATCAAAAGAGAGTGACATTTCTCAAATTTAGGGAAACTAAGAAGGATCATAAATTGGAGCTTGTACACTCATATGTGTGGGGACCAGCTCAGGTAGCTTCACATGGAGGATCTTAGTATTATTGATGATGCTATAAGAAAGGTATGTGTTTATTGTATTAAATGTAAATCTAATGTTTTGAGACTTTTAAAAGATGGAAAATCCTTGTTGAGATTGAATCAAATTTAAATTTAAAGTGTCTTAGATCTGACAATGGTGGTGAATATTGTATCAAGGATTTCAATTATTATTGTTCAGTGAATGGGATACGTAGAGAAATAATTGTCCCAAGAATACCACAAGAGAATGGTGTTGCAAAAAGAATGAACAGGACAATCAAGGAACATGTTAGAAGTATGAGGATACATTTTGGATTGCCTTTGCAGTTTTGGGTAGAAGTAGTTGATACCACGGTTTATTTGATTAACTGTGGGCCTTCAAGTTCACTAGATGGAGGAATACCATAGGAAGATTGGACCAGAAAAGAGGTAGATCTTTCTTTTCTTAAAATTTTTGGTTCGGAAGATTTTGTGCATATTGATAAGGAAAATAGGAAAAAGTTAGATGCAAAATCCAAGAGATGCACTTTCATTGGTTATGGATCTAGTGATTACGGATTCTATTTTTGGGATTTAGAGAATTCTAAAATTATTAGGAGTCGTGATATTGAATGAAATGAAAATAGAATGTACAGCAATCAAATTTTGGTACCCAAGGATGAACCGGTTGAGAATTTTGTGAATGAAAATGAACTCTCAGATTTAAAAGTAATACCGACAGGGTTACATAGTAACCAATGTCTGTTAACCCCTGATCGGCATCGATCAGCAGAATTGGTATTGGTTATAGAAGAGCTGAAACCGGCATTGGTTAGCAGAAATGACATCGGTTATAGGTGACCGGTGTCGATCACTGAAAGATTTGGATACAAATGTCCAAGAGGTCCAGACTGCGCCTCTGATACCCCAAACTCCTGTGAGAAGGTCTCAAATGGTAAGTAAACCTCCAGAAATATTTACACCTTCTCTATTTTATTTATTTTTGACTGATAATGGTGAGCTAGAAATTTTTGAAGAAGCAATGTCGAATAAGACCCACGTCCAGTGGGAGCATGGCATGGATGAGGAGATGGACTCCTTGAAATAGAACCAAACTTGGTATTTGGTTAAGTTTCCAGTAGGTAAGAGGAAATTATAGAACAAGTGGGTTTACATGAACAAGGAAGAAGAGGGTAGAAAGAAAAGGTACAAGGCAAGGCTTGTAGTAAAGGGATTTACACAGAAAGCAGGTATTGAATTTGGTGAAATATTTTCTCCTGTTATAAAGATGACTTCTATTCGTATTGTATTGAGTTTAGTTGTAGTAGAGCATTTACATTTAGAGCACCTACATGTGAAGACAGATTTCCTTTATGGTGATTTGGATGAAGAGATTTATATGCAACAACCACTTGGGTATGAAGTCAAGGGTAAGGAGAAATTAGTGTGCAGGTTGAAAAAGAGCCTATATGGGCTCAAGCAAGCTCCAAGGAAATGGTACATGAGGTTTGATAGTTTAATGCATGAACATGTTTACTTGAGATGTGAATCTAACCATTGTGTTTATTTCAAGAAGCTTGAGAATGGGAGCTATCTTATTTTTTTATTGTATGTGGATGATATGTTTATTGCAAGATCTAGTATGCAGTACATTGGTGAGCTTAAGGGAAAGCTATCTCATACATTTGTTATGAAGGATTTAAAAGCTGCAAAAAGAATTCTCGGCATGCAAATACACAGATACATGAAGAACAAGAAATTTTATTTGTCTCAGGAGGATTATATCTACAAGGTGTTAGAAAGGTTCAAGATGCAGAATGCAAAACCTATTAGTACACCTATGGCTAGACACTTCAAACTGAGAAAAGATCAGTTTCCTTCATCACATGAGGAGGTCAAACACATGACATGAGTTCCATATGCTTCAGTAGTTGGAAGTCTCATGTATTCTATGGTTTTCACCAGACTATACATTGCACAGGTAGTGGGAGTTGTGAGTAGATATATCGTTAATCCAAGTAAAGAACATTGGAAAGCAGTCCAATGGATACTCAGGTATTTGAAAGGGACATCTAGCATGCAGTTATGTTATGGAGGTTTAGATATTTCATTATGTGGATATTTTGATTCGGATATGGCTCTAGATCTAGAAGGTAGGAGGGGCACTACTAGATATATTTTCATAGTAGGGGGGATGACAGTTAGTTATATTTCAAGATTGTGGCTTTGTCTACTACAGAGGCAGAGTATGTTGCAGCTACAGAGGCTAGAAAAGAGATAATTTGGATGAGTAGGTTCACGAAAGAGTTGGGAAAGGAGCAAGATGATTGTAAATTATTTAGTGACAGTCAGAGTGCAATTCCTTTAGCAAAGAACTCAGTGTTTCATTCAAGAATGAAACACATGTAGTTGACGTATCACTTCATATGGCAGGTATTAGAGGATGGGTAGTTGAATCTAGAAAAGATTCATATGAGTGAGAACCTTGTGGATATGCTAACGAATCCATTAGCAAAGGAGAAGTTGGAGCTACACTCCACTTATGTTGGTCTTCAAGTTTGATACTTGAAGAGGAAGAAACAAAGCTAAGGAAGGATCCAAGAATGACATTGTACAGGTATGGTGCAGTAATTAATCTCCAAGTGGGAGATTATTGAGTTGTGGAGCTCAATTACTTTGGTTAGCATGCAATATGAAACTTTCTGGAAAATATAGTAGCTGACATCGGTTAAGGCTAACTAGCTTCGGTTACCTGTGCGGGAGTGTTTTATTTAACTCTTGGGAGTTAGATCTATTTTTAGTATTAAAGTAGACCTATTGATTGTAATTGAATGGCTAAGTGCCCTAAGTTTGTATACGCCTATATAAGCATGAAAGTTAGGTTTAGAAGTAAGAATTAAGAAAAACTTGCAACAGTTGATGATTATTGTGAGAATAATTGTGAGAGAGAGAATTCTTGGAGAAGAAGCAAAAGCTTGAGTGAAAAAAAGTATTGTACATCTGAGAGGTGTGAAAGATTGTAAATCTTCATTGTATATCTTGTTAAAGCTTTGGATAATAGATTGGCTTGTTTCTTGGTGGACGTAGCCCACAGTGGGTGAACCACATTAAATTTGGTGTTGATTTATATTTCATATTTTTTATATTTCTTCTGGTGGAATATCCACTTTTTTTTGCATGTATGTTTAGATCTGATATATTATTTGTACAACCAATGTGTTAACCCCAACAATGTGAGCTTATTACACATCCATTTTAGTGAAACTCTAAATAACTTCTTTTTCCTCGATAGCACTATTATTGTAACGTTCTACAAATACATAACGCAACACATAAGATAATGATGTCATGTAAGTTCTTCATTGTCATAAAGTGATAATGTGTTGTTTTCAAGCGCATATCATGACATTGTGATTCTCACCACAATGAGAGCACACAACCTATTTTTTGCTATCACAAAGTGACCAATGAATATGCTACCCTACATAAAGTGACAACAAATAAGAAAACGAATGACCATGCTTATGGTTTTGACACTATTTCGTGTGCATTATATCACAGATGGAAAATATCTCTATCCATACCCATTTCTACATATTTCTACCTCTCCTCAATGATACCCTTTCTCAAGATAGATAACACCTTTACATATGCAAACAAGAACACCTAGTGAATTGTCCATTCCAAATAATCAAATCAATTGAAATGAACTAAAAGCAATATATATAAATAGTAATCAAAACTGTAATATGAATCCATTATATCATTTATTACTAATCAATCAACCGATAATAATGTTTTTACTCCCAAAACATGTCATAATGCTAAATAAATAAAATCAAAGCAATACAATGTGTTGTATCAATGTGGCAGTAGCAACCTACTCCTCATAATGTCACCAAAATAATAAATGTATGAACACGGGATATGAAATCTAATGTTATTATTAGTTTTATTGAGACTCCATTTTGAACATGATATTTATATACCTTGTGTGATAGGTACATGTCCAAATGCAGTCCTAATCTAAGTTAGGCATTCATTTCATATGGAACCTTGAGCGCAATAATGAAAAGTCTTTTTATTTTTATTTTTATCTCTCTCTTCATAAATATGTGTAGATGTCGCTTAAAGATATGTTTTTTATTTTGTAAATTTTATTAGCAACATCAAGTTGCTTGTCTTTTGCATGTTGTGATGTGTTTGAGGATGATAAGATCTATTTCTTAGTGTTTTTTTGGGATAAACCACACAATGAGGCACTATTTATATTTTGATCATCCATATTAGGGGATAGCATCATATGATTCTAATTTACTTGGTTTAGAGTAAGGTTTGATTACTTTTTGATGGGTAATAAATATATTAAAGAAATAAGAATTTTAGTTATACCTATATAAAACGTATAGTAAAGTATGTGGGTATGAAATTAATTTAAGCATTCATAAAGGGGCATGAGGAAACATGTTTTGGTAACGATGACCTACTTGGACTTTGGAGAATAATTATTACTTTGATATTGGAAGAAATGGAAAAAAAAATTACATGTTGCATGAGTGGGTATGCACTTTTTGACATTGTTTGGTGGAGTTGAGTCTCCCTCTTAGGTTGGCTACCTAAAAAATAGGTTAATAGTGAAACATGGCAAAGATAATAGGGAAATTCAATAGATAGACTTTGTAACTACCTTAATGAGTATTTTTGGAATTAGTTATGGGAAAATCAAGGAGAAAAAATAAAAATATAAGAAGATGATAGTAGAGAATAAATCACACATAAGGAATTGGCAAAAGAAGAAGACAAAAATGGATTAAAGAGTATGAATAATTGTAGGAAATTTGTAAGAATAATTGCAGGAAATTGGTATGTACATTGATCTTGTTATTGGTATGTTTACGATATGAATTTAAATGGATATAATAGGACTCTTGATGTACATATGCACTCACTCAAGAAATGTCAAGTGAATTCACTCATACATTATACCTATTTATAAATCCCAATATCATATATGTCATGGTTTTTGTGTATGGATTTTTGTTCAATCCTATTGTTTCCAATTTATTTTGACAAGATAGATAATTTGTTATAAATTATCATAAACATTTATACAATATGGAAAAATGAAGAATAGACTAAGGGTTCTAATTTAATCTAGACACTTTCAAAATGTGGAAAATTAGAAAATGAATTTTGTGTCATAATTAACCCTTAAGGGTTACAAAAAACAATTGTGTATTAAGGTATGTGTCTAGCCCTTAGATGGCTATAAGGTATAGATATTAATGTTATAATTTATACTTATCCCATAGATGGTTGTAAGGTTCAAATATTTATAATATTGTACCTAGCCAATAGATAGTTGTAAAATACAAGGATTTACTATATTGTACTCAAGCCATAGATGGTTGTAAGGTATAAAGATTTATAATATTGTTCTTAGCCCTCATATGGCTATATACAATAATGGTCAAGATAACTTTATGTACTATGTACACATTTTGTGAATGTTTGTGTGTTTTATTTTGTGTTGTGTTTAGAGAGAAAATAATATTTTTTGTTTTAATCCTTATTGATGTCTCCCTTGAGACTCCATGTGCCATGAATTTTGATAGTTGGGGAGGGTAGTGAATAAAAAAATACTTTCATGGAAGGGTCGTTCTTTTCTTATTTTGGGGTAAAGTGAATGTTACCAATAGTTAGACCTTATTGAAGCTATTAGGCATTATATCCTTTCTAGAAGAACTCAGAAGTGTTCTATTTTGACATAGTGCTAAGAATGATCCTCTTGTAGAGTGAACTTACTGAAAGCTATGTTTATTCATTAAATATACTATTTTTGTAATCAGATAGGTCCATCTCTTCCTTTAATGGGTGTAAATTGTAAATTTGTTTATATTTATAAAATACTCTGTAGGAAAAGAGTGGTTATGGATTTGGAATGAAGTGTGCTATAATTTGACTATTGGGAAATAGTTACAATTGATTTTTCCTCATTAGTGTAGTGATTTGAATGATCATATATGGTTACTTGTTCTAAGAGTTTAATAACACTTTTAATCAATGAAACTTTTACTATTGAATAGATATGGAAAGACTGCTAATATCTTGGCGTAGTTTAGACTACCAAATATCTTGGTATAGTTTAGTCCTTGGGAATGTTATATACTTGATGTTGATAGCTTTACTACATTGTGAACTTCTCTTTGGCTATGCCATAGTAACTCACCAATTTAATATGTTTTATAATGTGAATAAATCATTGATGGTAATTGTTGATTGCTCAAACATACACCCACATCTTGGATTCGGAAGGATCAAGGTGTTTGAGACCACAATGGAACCGTCCCCAAGGTATGGGACCTCGCGCACTTGGGACGGATCTCCAAAGAAGGCCGATTCCTCTATCTATTTCTACTGCTACTGCTACTCCTAGTGTTATAAGGGAAAACTAAGCTAATACATCCAAGGGACTAGGGATAGAAGTACAACATTAAAGGAAACTACACTAAAAGGTGATAGCACCAGAAAAAAAGGGGGATGAACACTATCTGTTCTGAGTGGAAATGACAGGAAACGGATGAAAGGAGGCTAAGCACAAGTAGCATAGCTAAACACGTATTTACCATATCATTCTCATAGAACACAACCAAATAAGGCACTGCAAGGAACCTGAAATGGCACAACCAGAACACAATGAAAAATAAAAGGCAAGAAGAAGGAATGCAAACATGTTAGGATAGAGAATGGTCATAAAACAATGTTTCTATTACTTCCATAAATTCAAAAAGTTGTTATAATGGCGTAGGAGGCCAATATCCACATGCAAGAGCTAGATCTAGAGGTCTGCAACTCAAAATAAAGAAAATATGAAGTTCTTAGCAAAATGCGTAAGGATCCAAAGTTTCCAACATAACAAATGAGCCTAGCTCTTAAATTTATAGATGAATCTATGGAAGAAGAAGGGAGGGAAAACTCAAATTTGAAATACAACCACCAACAAGAAGCATTCAATGCCTACAAATCCACCTAGTGATCTGTGAATTAAGCTTCAACAAGATTGTTTGGAATGTTCAAGAAGGAAGGAGAGTGGATCATATCAAATCAGGTGGTTGGAGCAATCAAATCTACTCATTAATGCTTAGAGAGACATTTTCCCATTTCTCACCTGCCAAATTTGTCAAGAATTTAAATTTGAATATCTAGCATTGTAGCTAATGTCACCAGCTCTCTAACAAGTCCAGGTACGTGCTAATTTGAGATCTGTAAAAAAATATGGCTGTAAGAAGATGTCAGAGTCATCGGCATACACAAAACATGTGGAACATGCAGATTGGCTGAAATGATGGACAACTATGTGAATATTTGTCATTTATGCCATGTGTCAATCATTGATTTGTTGTAAGGATCTGGTGCCCTGTTGGTGCGCTTTGACTGGTTGCGTGTGGCACACTCAAGCATGTAAGAAGATGACCTGACACAAAAGGGTGCAAAGGAGGGCACAAGGAAAAGGCGCGCGAAAGAAAACAGAGGAAGACCGAGAAGCACCCGTGCACAACTCAAGCGGGGAAATGGAAAAAAAGTGAGCAAAGGACGCATGGTAAAGGTGAAACTATTACAAAGTAATGGGTGTGGCATGTGAGAGGGCTAGGAACTTAGCTAATTGAAAGTATGAGACCTACGCAAGGTGAAGAAGTTGCTTAGGAAGAAAGCGAATGCGTAGAAGGTGGGCGTGATGGAAGAGTGGAACAAAGAGGAAAAGGAAAATGGAAGGAGAGAATAAAAAGTTTGTGAGGGTGCATGAGAAAAAGAAGGGGCACCAAGGGGAAACTACAACCAAGGATTTATGCCAATTGATCTTGAGCACGTGCAACATTTAAGAGGAATTGAGAGCCAGAATGTGTATACAAATTACCCAAATAACTAGGAGAGTTATTTGGATAGCAGTTTTGACAACTTTCAGGGCCATCTGCTTGTTAGATGAAGGACAGTAGTACCCTACAGCATCCATTGGGCATGGAGTACGCTTATGCAATCATGAAGTTGCCCATGTAGTCACTTAAAATATCATTTCTTAACTCTCATTCTAAATCTTACAACTACTGAAAGAAGCTATGCATTCTGGAAGCATAGAAGAGTGTACGCAAATATCACACGAGAAGAAATAACTGCGCATAAACTGATAATGTGCATGTAACACACTTGGAGGAATTAAAACTACTCTAATATATACAACATGATGTATCAAACTTAATGGAAGAGTTTGAGATAGATCCCATTTACTGGGATTTACAACGCACCTCCATTAAGATGAGTTAACTCAAAAGAGTTATCCTCCTTACAAGAACTGATGATGTATGGGCCGGGCCAATCCAAAGTGCATCAAAATTTGAATGGTGCCCTGGTTTAGTTCTGTCAACATTCCATTTTAGAACCAAGTTCCCAACTTTGAAATTTTGAGGCCTAGCCTTTCTGTCGAACCATTTCTTTGTTGCTTGTTGATGTTGTTCTAGCTTGATCATGGCAAATTTCCTAAATTCTTCAAGATCAACCAGCTCTACCATTATGATTTCTCTTTGGTATGCAAATTCAAATTCTAGTTTTTGGGAAAGTGCTAATGAATTCAATTCTAGTGTCAAAGGAAGGGTAGCCTCCTTACCATAGACAAGCTTGTAAGGAAAAATTCCTATTGCCTTTTTTATTGTGATTTTATCTTCCCAGAGCGAGCGCGAGACCTTTGTATGCCACTTTCTTTGGCTGATGTTCATTGTGTGCTTCATAATTCTGATCAGGTTCTTGTTTGTTAACTCTTCCAAAACATTTCCCTGAGGGTAATATTGGAATAATTCTTTAGATAAATGCCCAGATTTAGAGCCCAATCAGTGATTTTTTACCAAGTACGGCTTTTGCATTATTAGAGATAATGGTTTTAGGAACGCAAACCTTGTGACTATACCTTCAAGAAAGTCAAGGATGACTGACTCAGTTGATTCCTTGAATGCGATAGCTCTGTCCATTTGGTGAAGTAATCTATAGCTATTAGCACCCATTTGTGTCTAGCACTTGAAGGTAGAGTGATCATGCCTATGAAGTCGAAACCCCACTGCGTAAAAGGTTGATCTACCTGGATTGGTCTAAAGGCAAGTGCTGCCAATCTTTTCTTACCTACAAAGAAAGTTCATTCCTTGCATTTTTTGACCCACATGTGTGCTTATGTAAACAAATTAGGCCAAAAGATATCAGTCATTATGATTTTCATTGTTGTAGTTTTGGCAGAGAAGTTTCCACCAGAGAATCCATCGTTAAATTCTACTAACACTTTTTCAGTCCGTTCGTCATTGATACATCTTAACAGCATGCCATCAAAATTCCTCTTGAAGATAAGTTAATCAATCAACACATAAGGAATAGATTGTAACCTCAAATGTCTTCTCTTTGCTTTATTTAAACCAGGAGGGTATTTACCCTCGGAAAGGAATGTGATCATGTCTTTCATCCAGTCATGTGTGCCAGGATCTGTATTCTACTCAAGTTTTATGTGCGGGAGGTCATCATCCAGAAATAATGAAGCCTCTAATTCACTTTGCATTTCCTCAGCAATCTGCCTACAGAGCGCACTACCTCTTACCAGCTTTGTGGCCTTGATAGTCACATTGTACTCCATGATTTTGGTTACCCACAGTGTTATTCTCTCACTAATTTTTTCTCCCGTGATGAAGTCTCTGACAGAAGAGTGGGAGACTAGCACCTTGATATGATTGGTGGAAAGCATACTCTAGAATTTCTTGAGCGCATACATGATGGTGAAGACCTACTTCTCTGTGTGATTGTATTTTAGTTCATAATCCTTCAGCATCTGGATGAAGAAGGCCACTGGTTGTTTTGACCTATTTTCTTTTATTAGGACAGTAGCAACACTCACATCAGCTCCATAAGCATAAAGAATGAAATCCTTTGAATAATCTAGATTAATGAGTGTTGGTGTGCAGGCAATCTCTTTCTTGATTTTGTTGAATCTTTCTCTTCCTTGTGTTTTCCATCTGAAGGTTGTGTTGTTCTTGAGCATCAAGGTGATGGGCCGAACAAGTCCTACAAAGTTAGGGATAAAAATCCTAACAAAGTTGATCTTGCCAAGGAAGGATTGTAGGGCCTTTTTGTGCACCAACAGGGAAAGGGCTAAGATGGTTGAGACACACTTAGGATCAGTTACGATACCATCCCTTAAAACCACATGGCCCAAAAGCTTTTCGTGTGCCACTGGAAAATTTCACTTCTTAGGGTTAAGAGACACCCCAAATTCTTTGCATCTCTCAAATACTTTCTCCAGGTGCATCATGTGATTTGCGCACTATTTTGATAAGATTGTTAAGTCATCAAGGTAAAGCAGGATGAACTCATTAATGTAACCTTTGAAGGCAATATCCATGGCACGTTGAAATGTGGCACCCGCATTTGACAGACCAAAGGGAATTTACTGATATGCATATGTTCCCCACTTGGTTGTAAACATTGTTTTAAATTGATCCTCTTCCTTAACCAGGATCTGATTGAAACCGAAGTACCCATATCGCGTGGAGAATGTCTACGCACTGGCCACAGTCTGTAGAATATTCTCCATTGAAGGCAAAGGATAATGATCCTTTAGAGATGCCTTGTTCAAATCTTTGAAATCAACATAAAGTCTAATTTCACCATTCTTCTTTCGCACTGGAACTAGATTCGCGACCCAAGTAGAGTACTTGATGGGAAAAATATTTTTTTCCTCAATGAGTTTGGATGACTCCTTTCTCATGTGGGGCTCTATCTTTGGATTGACTGGTCGATGCTTCTATCTGACGGGCTTGATACCAAGATCAAGGTCAATGGAATGTTGAGCAACACTTGGATTAACACCTTTGAGGTCTTCATACTTCCATGAGAATATATCACTGTATTTTTGATAGAGAGAGATGAAGGCATGTTTCTCTTCATGTGCAAGCTTTACTGAGTAACAAATCCTTTCCACATGTAATAGTGAATGGGGAGAAGTCTTCTTACATGGTGCATATGTACCTTTCTTGACCCTTGAACTCATCATCAGGGCTAAAAATTTTCTCTAAGGAGACCAACCCTTTATGCAATTTTTTTTTCTTTAGTTGAATCACTTGGTCATCATAGCTATCATATAAGTCAGCTTTCATACTTGATGAAAATTCAGCTTCATTCTAAATAAATTGGATGATCTGTGTGTCACTGTCAAACACTTGTTAGCTGGTGTTGTTGTCTAAAATGGATGGTCTGATCACCATCTTGATGTGTTGAATGTTTCCTTAGATAAATTCCTTAGCAGGAGAGAAATGTGAACCAAGCACAACCATCTGGTAAATATCCTTGTTCATTTTGCGTGGCACCACCTACAAATTTAGAGCATCAAATCTCTCAAGGAGGTCCCAAATTCTATGCTTATAAGCTTTGAGAAGATTATTATTTTTATGCAACTTGTTGGTAACCTCGTGGATAACCAATTCTATGTCCCCAAAGATTTGCAATGCCTTAATTTTCTTCTTCTCAACAATGAGCAATCCAAGCACCAGCGCTTCATACCCTACCACATTGTTAGAACATGTGAACTATAGCCTGTGCATGAAGAATAATTTTTCATCATTAGGGGAAATGAGAACCACTCCTACTCTTGTGCCATTTCTACTTTTGAATCCATCAAAGTACAACTTCCACATAACCATATCAACTTTTTCTTTCTTAAGTGTGCGTGGCAACACAGCTTTTTCTTCAAGAATGCAGTAAGTACCAAGCCCAGTTTCATAAGCTTCTAATTCTTCAGCATATGGATCAAATTTATGGTGCCTCTCCACCCATTCATCAAGTACTAGTTCAAAAACACATGGTGGAAGAGACTGCTCCTCAGGAACTGAAGCTTGTTCTTCTTGGATTAAATAGTTGGTCTAGATAGGGGATGGGACATATCACTCTACATGATAGGAAAATATAGGATTAGCTTATATGGTAAACCGGGTACCATTCCTTGTCTTGAGTAACATATTGGACCATTTTGAAGACAAGTAACCACCCATGTTAGTAGTAAAGTCTCTTGATAGACATGGGGAAAATAAAGGAGGGAGGTCAATGATTGACACATCTTGAGTTATGGTCAGACTTGGACATGCATGGAGGGTTAACTCAAGATCCTTGATGACTCCTAAGGTGGTGACAGTTGAGCCATCAATTTTTTGGACTCCTTTAGACAAGGGGCTATATTTCAGACCTAAGACATTAGCAATTTTCTTAAGCAAAATAGAAGTACTAGCGCCTGAGTCAATCATGTAATTATGCACTAGGTGCTTACCTATGATCAAGGACATGTAGAAGGGTGGGGTCTTAACATCTTTACTCATTTGCTTCTCCTCTTCTTATTAGAAAATATTGATAGAAGCATTTGGCTTCTGCACAACTAGATCAGAACGCAGGAGTTGTGCTAGAGCTTCATACAACAAATCCCGTTGAGATGGAATAGTCAGGGCATCCCACATTATGACATTTATGTTTGTCTCCTTCATCTGGTCCACAATACTAAATGAAAGGCCCCCCATTTTTATGCATTTGGGGAACAAGATCCATTTTTTACTGTTCAGGTGCGAAAGCCTAGAATTTAGCTAAAGCAGAGGCTTGACCTACCAAAGGAGGGATGTGCGTTACTTGAGAAGGAGCTTTACGGAAGATCTCTCATGTAGGTATTTGGGCACTTTTACCACTGGATGCCTTGGCTGCATCTTTCTGCTTCTATGATCATCTTGCGTTACTGGGAGTGTGACCTACATGCCTATATACAACATTCTCTTCTTATATCTTGTGTTGTCCGCAACTTGGGCACACGGTCTATTTATTTCATTTGTTGCTTGGTTGATTGCATAGAAGTCCTCCATGCCAAAGAACATCAATTTTTTCTCCGGAGGAGCTTCTGGTCTTTCTTGGTTATCTACTTCAGGGGAACTTATTGAAGGCTCACAGATTAAAGCATTCTAGACCATGAAAGCTTGGGTGTGCATGGCATTTGCATAATGATATTGATTACAAGGCATGCTGTAAGGGAAGCACCATTCTAACTCTTACACCAAATTTTTCTGAACTGGAACAAGTGTCTAACTCACACTGGGTGTTGGAAGAGAATGCGGAGGAGGAACAGCTTGCAAGGAAAGATGTGCATTGGGATGTCATATATCATTCTGTTGGTTGGGCATGTATCTTTGATTTCCATATTGATTCCGCTAAGGTTGATTATTCTGGCCATGCACCTGATTATAACTACCTCTATAGGCTTGCGTTTGTTTCTTTCCTAATGATATGAATTTGTTTGATAAATTTCTAGTTAGGTCCTTTAACTCTTCATCTTCCTTCCACTGCACTAGAGAGTAGGACGTTGAGGAAATTGGTTGTGCACTTTACTCAGGAACAAGAATGGGGGCCACAAAAGGCTAGGGTGCTTGTGACATTTCTACGAACAAGGGCATAGGCAGTCTAGGAGCTATCTTTCCCACCTGAATAAGACTATTTTTTGCCCTTACTGCAATATTATAAGAAGCTGGTAAAGTCCTACCTCCCATGGATTGGATCATAACTGAAATATTGTTGTTGAGCTCCTTCAGATAATACAGATAAGCATGATGGGTTGTAGGTCTTACCACAAGAGAGATTTTGTCCCAAGTCTTATGAAAACTGATGATGAAATTAGTCATATGCTCATTAGGATCCCTCCTTGTTGTTTTAAGTTGCTCCACTAGAGATAGGTGATCTGAATTATCTTCAAAGTAATTGCAAAGAGTTTTCACCATGTAGTAATAGATCCTAGTCTCAGGCCTCAATACCATTGAAGCACTTTACCTTTGAAAGAGGTTGCAAGTATCCTGACTACTACATCATCATATGTGATCAGATAGAGTGAACACATGTTTGCTACATCCTAGATATGCTCCTGAGGGGTGAATTTATTCTCACCAGTAAAGTATTGAATACTCTTGAGCACGTCATTTAGCATATCATGTTGTATAGCCAAAACCAAGGGACTTCCTCCAGTGAATTTTGTAAAGTTTGTAAGTGGAGGAGGTGGCTAATGCACCATTATAGGGCACGCATGTTGTCTATTAAGAGGAGGAATTGAATGGGCATGGTGCGCTGGAGATGGGGATGTGCGCATGGACTTCCTGGAATGAACTCTTCTCAGGGATAGCTAGAGGTACTCAAAAGAATATTCATATGCCACACTTTTTCTTGTGTGTACTCAAAATTGTTAGTGCAAAATCATAGCACCCCAAAATGAGTTGTGGATCTACTCTTCTAAGGCAGGGTCATTTGGTGTGATTTTCATAACATTGGATCATTCCTCAAGCTGTGGGACATGCAAATGGGAATGATCCTCCATAGAAGGTTGGTTCCTCTTCCTAATCCTAGCACTAAACTACTTCTAAGGAAGGAAATGCGACTATCTACTCCTAATATAACAATTCCAAGGGACCAAGGAGAGAGAGAGAGAGAGAGAGAGCATGAAAATAAATAAATCCTACACTACTGAGGTGATAACACCGAGAAAAGGGAATGATATATTCTATTGAGGGAGAAAGAAACAGAGAAAATGGAGATGAGGGAGGTCAGATAGAAGTGACACGGCCCAGATCTTCAAATTCACCATTAAAATCCATGAAACATAACATCCTGCACCTGCAAATGTGAAATACATGCACAGAAAAACAAATCTGGAAGGGGAGAGGCACGGAGAAACAATAAAACGATGCAAAGGGTTGAAGAACACCACAAAAACACGTTTTTATTGCTCTAAAAGGTGCACAGACCATTATATTTCTAGAATAGAGGCAGAAATACATTTTCTAGGCATGGGAGAAGGTTCGCTGCTCAAAAACTGTGTCAAGAAAAAAAATTGACAGAGTTTCTCTATGCCCAGAATGTCTCTCCTTTTCAAAATGAGAAGTGTTATAATATATAGAAAGAATAAGAGAGAGAGAGAAGAGGGAAAAAATCAAATCCTGGTTCAACCACCCCAAGATAAGCATCGAATCCCACTTTGAAAGCTCAACCACTAAATATTAATGCCTTCTGCAAATTCACCCACAATATGTCACTTCTGGTTTCCCAGCGGATTGAATCAAATCAGATCTAGTAGTTGAAGAGATTGGATTCTACGTTAATGGCCTAGAAGACTCTTCTTCATTTTTTACCTACCACGGCCTGAAAAATGATTTTTAATCCTTTCATGGCATAGAGGACGTTGAGACACTTCCAATGGTGTCAAATTCACAATATTTTGATCCCTGAGTTAAAAGATATGCCCCTTCGAAGTTTGTATTAGGTCTGTACAGGAGGGTGGGGAAACAGCTTGAAAAATAGGTCCCCTTTGATATGGGACATGTGGCAGTCAAATTAGAGAAAAAATTGGGCTTGCGGGTCTATAATTTATCTTTTCCCCTTTTCACAAAACGTAAATCTCAGAAAACCCCCATGGCCCTGAAGCTCTACCTTTTGACTTTGCTTGACCATTTGCCCCTACCTCCGTTTTGTCCTGAGACACGTGGAGATACGACGCTTGTTTGAGCTTCTCTTTTTTCTCGCATAGGGTTGTTTAAACTTTCGTAGGCCCCGCCATTCCATTGTAGAGTCTCCCTGCAACCTTGTTTGTCATCCTGGAATGTGAGCTTGCGGGTCTAAGTTGTTTCCTTCATAATTTCCTTATGTGCAGGAGTTGTTTTGACCAAATTTTCCGAGGGGGTGAATTTGGGAGAACAATTTGGAAACTCACAGGGATATCTTCCTGCTAGATGAAGAGACCAATGGCCTTGGAGTATCTATTGGGCATGGAGTCAAGAATGATGGCCTGACACTGATCCTTCTTATAAAATGGACTCTCTGACTCCCTGCACTTTGTTGACCTCTGAATCATTTGGAAACCTGCTGAAACTTGAAGTTGAACTTCACCAAAATCCAACTGAATGTATTGTGCAAGAGCAATAGAACAGCACCAAAAACTATGTACAAAATAAAAATCATACATGCTCCAAATGGAACATGCAGAGTGTGCAAAAGTACTTCTTCTGCTGAAAACAAACCTACTGATTCTACTCTAACCAAGAGCAAAGGGAACTCAAACAAAACATGCAACTAGCAGGGAGAAATAGCTTCCCTTCCTCAAAAATGACAGCCATGCAACTGATTTAGAATTGAACATGGCTGGTTGGATGAGTGAAAAACTAACTACAAGATGATCTTCCACCCAAATCACCAAAGTATCAACTGAATACAAAACCAATACCTCTTTTATTTGCTCTACATTTGGATTCAAAAGGTATGGCAGTTGATCCTTGGTGCTTTGTAGCTCATCCTCATGCCCTGAAATGGGCATGACTGGTTCTGCTATTGGGTATGGGCATCTAGTCCAGTTATTATTTTTTATTGACTGGGTTTCTCCTTTGGCTCCAAAGAAGCCAAGTACCTAATTGGGCATGGTCTGATCTTTTGGATGTGCCCATTTCTCTAAAATTCAACTCCAAAAATGGAGTCTTCTTGTGGACAGGGCTGTTTTACTACTTGAGTGGAAGGTGTGAGGGAGATGATGACATCCTCCTGCCTTTTCTCTTCCTCCTCCTTTGAAGAACATGGAAGATCAAGATCTTCCAACCTTGGTTCCAGAGAGCCATTATGTTCGCTGCCCTAGATGTACTTTTCTGTATAAAATCTGCAAAAATCAGATTTGGTTCCAGAGAGCCATTGTGAGATGTAGGTTGTTGTCCTTGGATGTTCTCCTTCATGGCAGCAGGTTCGTGTGATTGGAAGGTTGAAGATAAAGGAAAAAATGATGTTATCTCCTCAGGCTCCTCTTCATTAAATCAATCTTCCAAGTCTGATAGGCAGTCTACCTCCTTGTTGTCCTATTGCATGTGCTCTACCTCCTCCATGGTGCCTTCCTGATCTGCAACTTGATCATCATGGCTCCCTTCACTTTCAAACATGAATTTTGAAATATCAAACTCTTCTTCAACATCAGAGATTGAAGGGGATGAAGTGGAAGGAAGAACTGAAGGTTCGTCTATAGCCTGCTCCACAGTTGGGGCCTCTTAAACTATATGGTCCTCCTCCCCTGCTGCAAATTCAAACTCAGCCACCACTGGCTATTCAACCTTGACCTCCTCTATTGGCTTGATCATCAAGGGGATCTTTGTAAACCCAAATTTAGCAGCCCAACTCATCAGATTGTTTTTTATTTCTTTTATGTTGCGCTCCTTTTCTTGTTGTTCTTAATTGGATTCTTGAGTATCTTCCCAACATGGACTTGGGAAAGTAAGAGGAGTGGTAGGTTGGGGTTCAACCAGCTTTGTAATTTTTTTTGGTGGGGAGGGAGGTGGAACTTCTTGTTTGTTTAGAGGGGATGACTATTTGGAAGGGAAAAGGGTGGAAGAACTAAAATGGGATAGTAGACTAGGGGATGGAGAAATGGATTTCACACTTGGGGCAGCATACAATGGGAAGCTTGGAAATTGAAGCTCAAATTGAGATGGTGTTGCTTAAGGAGTGGAGAGAAAATTACCAGATAATGGTGTAGGATTTACCCATTGACAAGGTTGTCTGGCACCAAATTCATAGGCCTTGATCTCCTGAGTCCATTGTGCAAGTTGGGGCAACACTTCAACCATGAAGTCAAGCTTCTCTTGAGGGTTGTAATTTCTTGGAAAAGGTGCCCTGCAACCAATCTTGAATGCCTTCATTCGTGTTATGCCCCATGACTGAACCATGTCAGCCTCCATTTTTTGAATCTTCTCCAGTAGACCAGCATCTTTCATTCAGTTGTTGTCATTATATGCATATCCCTGTTCCTGATAAGCTTTATGGCCAAACTGGTTTTGGCATTGCTGTTGTGGATAGGTATAGTGATTTTGAATATGCTCATAATGCCGATTTGGAGGAGTTGTGAAAATCATTAGAGGTGGAATGTACTGTTGTTGCTACAAATGTGAGTTTCATGAAGGGAATGAAGTAATGATTGCACAACCTCATGGAATGGGAGAAAATGAAAGAGATGGAATAATAAAATGGATGAAAATGATTGGAAATGGATGGAAAAGGTTTGCAACTCATAGGATGGGTTGTTAACCAGATGGAGTCGCTAGATGTGCTTGAAATTGCCTCTAAAGGTTGAAACCGTCACCAAGAGCACATAGGACCTAATGAAGTGAAGTGGTAAGGTGCTTTAAACCTCTCCCACCGGGCGTGCTAAAACTGTTAGTGCAAAATCACATCACCCCCAACTGAGTTATGGATCTACTTTTCTAAGGTAGGGTCATTTGGTGTAAATTTACATAATATTGGATCATTCCCCAAGCTGTGGGACTTGCAAATGGGAATGAGCCTCCAGAGAAGGTTGGTTCCTCTTCCTAATCCTATCACTAAACTACTTCTAAGGAAGGAAATGTGACTATCTACTCCTAATCTAACAATTCTAAGGGACCAAGGAGAGAGAGAGAGAGAGAGAGAGGGCATGAAAATAAAGAAATCCTACACTACAGAGGTGATAACACCAAGAAAAGGGAATGAGATATTCTATTAAGGGAGAAAGAAATAGTGAAAATGGAGATGAGGGAGGTCAGACAGAAGTGACACGCCCAAAATCTTCAAATTCACCATTAAAATCCATGAAACATAATATCTTGCACCTGCAAATGTGAAATACATGCACAGAAAAATAAATCTGGAAGGGAGAGGCACGGAGAAACAAAAAAATGATGCAAAGGGTTGAAGAACACCACAAAAAACACATTTTTATTGCTCTAGAAGGTGCACAGACCATTACATTTCTAGAATAGGGGCAAAAATAAAAATTTTCAGGCATGGGAGAAGGTTCGCTACTCAAAAATGGTGTCGAGAAACAAATTTGACAGAGTTTCTCTATGCCCAAAATGTCTCTCCTTTTCAAAATGAGAAGTATTACAATATATAGAAAGAATAAGAGAGAGAGAAGAGGGGAAAAAATCAAATCCTGCTTCAACCACCCCGAGATATGCATCGAATCCCACTTTGAAATCTCAACCACTGAATATCAATGCCTTCTATAAATTCACCCACAATATGTCGCTTTTGGTTTCCCAGCGGATTGAATCGAATCAGATTTGGTAGTTGAAGAGATTGGATTTTGCATTAATGGCCTGAAAGACTCTTCTTCATTTTTTACCTACCAGGGCCTAAAAAATGATTTTTAATCCTTTCATGGCGTAGAGGACATAGACGCTTCCAACAGTGTCAAATTCGCAATATTTCGAGCCCTGAGTCGAAAGATATGCCCCTTCGAAGTTTATATCGGGTCCGTACAGGAGGGTGGGAAAATAGCTTGAAAAATGGGTCCCCTTTGATATGGGACATGTGGCAGTCATATTAGAGAAAAAATTGGGCTCGCGGGTCCATAATTTATCTTTTCCCCTTTTCACGAAACGCAAAACTCAGAAAACCCCCGTGGCCCCAAAGCTCCGCCTTTTGACTATGCTTGACCATTTTCCCCTGCCTCTGTTTCGTCCTAAGACACGTGGAGATGCGGCACTTGTTTGAGCTTCTCTTTTTTCTCGCACAAGGTCATTTAAACTTTCGTAGGCCCCGTCATTCCATTGTAGAGTCTCCCTATAACCTTGTTTGTCATCCTGGAATGTGAGCTCGCGGGTCTGAGTCGTTTCCTTCATAATTTCCTTATGTGCAGGAGTTGTCTTGACCAAATTTTCCAGGGGTGAATTTCAGATAACATACTCTTCTCATGAAAGGTGCTCAAGACTACTAAAACAGAGATCTGAAAATGTTGGGAATCGCTAGATGTGTTGAAATGAGCCTCCAAAGGCTGAAATACTAAGTCCACACACCAAAACTTAGAGATATGAAATGTGAGATTTTAATGCTTGTCCCAATGGGCATGCCAGAAACTATTGGTTGCTCAAACGTGCACCCACATCTTGGATCCGAAAGGATCAAGGTGTTTGAGACCACAATGGAACCGTCCCCAAGTTGTGGAACCTTGCGCACTTAGGACGGATCTCTGGAGAATGCCAATTCCTCTATCTATTTCTACTATTACTACTACTCCTAGTGCTGGAAGGGGAAACCAAGCTAATAAAGCCAAGGGGCCAAGGATAGAATGATAAAATAAAAGGAAACTACACTAAAATGTGATAACACTGGAAAAAAAAAAGGGATGAACACTATTTTTTGTGAGCGGAAGTGACAAGAAACACGTGAAAGGAGGCTAGGCATAAGTAGCACAGCTAAACACGTATTTACCAGATCATTCTCATGGAACACAACCAAATAAGGAACTGCAAGGGACCTGAAATGGCACAACCAGAACACAACGTAAAAGAAAAGGCAAGAAGAAGGAATGCAAACACATTAGGATAAAGAATAGTCATAAAACGATGCTTCCATTACTTCCAGAAATGCACAGAGCTATTACAATGGTGCAAGAGGCCAATATCCACATGCAAGAGCCATATCTAGAGGTATACAACTCAAAATAAAGAAAATATGAAGTCCTTGGCAGAATTTGTAAGGATCTAGAGTGTCCAACATAACAAATGAGCCTAGCTCTTACATTTATAGATGAATCTATGGAAGAAGAAGGGGAGCAGGAGGGAAAACTCAAATTTGAATTACAACCACCAACAAGAAGCATTCAATGCCTGTAAATCCACCTAGATATATATGAATTATGCTTCCCCAAGCATGTTTGGCATGTTCAAGAAGGAAGGAGGGTGGATCATATCAAATTGGGTGGTTGGAGCAATCAGATCTGCTCAGAGAGACATTTTCCCATTTCTCACCAACCATATCTACCAAGAATTTGAATTTGAATATCTAGCATTGTAGCTAATGTCAACAGCTCTTTGATAAGTCCATGCACGCGTCGATATGAGCTCTGTAGAAAAAGATACAACTATCAAAAGATGTCAAAGTCGTCAGTGCATGCAAAATACGTGGCACGCGCAAATAAGCTGAAATGATGGCCAACTGTGTAAATATTTTTTATTTCTGCCACGTGTCAGTCATTGATATGTTGCAAGGATTCAACAACCTATTGGCACACTTCAAGTGGTTGCACATTGCACACTCAAACATGTCAGAAGATGACCTCACACAGAAGGGTGCAAAGGAGGGTGCGCGGAAGAAAACAAAGGAAGGTGCATAGAGATGTGTGCGCAATGCGCATTGGGAAATGGAAAATAGGTGAGCAAAGGACGCATGGTCAAGGCACAACTATTGAAAGTAATGGGTGTGGCACGCAAGATGGATAGGAACTTAGCTTATTGAAGCAAGTATGAGACGCACGCAAGGTGAAGAAGCCGTTTAGGAAGAAAGCAAATGCGCAAAAGGTGGGCACGAGGGAAGAGTGGAACAAAGAAGAAAAGGAAAATAGAAGGATATAATAGAAAGCATGCAAGGGCATGTGAGGAAAAAAAGGGGTGCCAAGAGAAAATTGCAACCAAGGAGTTATGTCAATTGAGCTTGAGCACGTGTAACCTTCAATGAGGAACTGAGAGCCAAAATGTGTATACAAGTTACCTAAATAACTAGGAGAGTTACTTGGATAATAATAATACCCAAACTATTAAATGTTGTGCACTTGTATTGTTTTTTTTTTACTCTTATCTACTCTTGTATACATTTAATAGACATAATTGTTGATGTGTTCAAATTGGTTTGATATGTTAGTCATGCTCTGTAGTATCTAACTTTTATTGTATTGATTTGATATCTTAGTTAATTCACTTTTATAATTTTAAAAAAGGGGCTCAAATATTTTTGTGTATGGAGATTGTATATGTGATTTATTAAAGTTCTATGTTTGAATGGATTCATTGTCTTGATTGTGCATCAAGTCAGAGAATCAATGAAGAATTGGTTAAGTTTTTTTATTTCCCTCTACTCGATATTTAATTCTTTTGGTTAGTGGTTGACTAAGTACTTTATTATAATTCTAATATTTTCTAAGTCTTAATAAAGCTAAGTGAGAAGAAAAGAGGATGGGAATCCATGATAGTGTCATGTGGCACTATCTTGTATTCCCAGCCTTTTGTGACTATGTAAAAAAAAAAAATTAGTCTACATTTTTGTGGACTTTAGTAATCCATAATTTTGATACGTGACGTAAATCCTTAAAAACGGACTTGCGGAGGAAATAAATGTTTTTCTTAGAATTCGATTAAATTTTGTATTTATATGGATTTGTAGACACCAATATTCGGTATCGCTCCTCTTTCCACCCCACATCCACTCTCTTTCATCATGGCCATCCATTCAAATTTCATATTCCCTCCTAAAATTCAATTTATCCCATCAATTATTGTTTTCCACCTTTAACCATTTCATTACTCCATATATGTTAATCATTCTTAATTAACTCTAATCCTCATCTCATTATTTTATTTTCCCTAAATTATCATTAATTAATCTTAATTACATCATCAATTTCATCTAATCCCAGTTCCATCCCTAAATATTATAATTTACTATCCTTAGGCGATCATTTAATGATTTTACCCATCTATGGCCTTTACTTACTCATTTCAACCATCCACCTGCCCATTTATCTTCCCTAGACACTCTAGCTCATCCCTATCTATCTAAACCCTAATCCCACTTCTTATGGGCTCCTTTTCTTGATTTCATTATCTTCCCACCATCAAAATGGGGTCCTCGTAGTCAATGGAGACCCATCTGGGTCATTGTCGACCCTATAAAGCCACCTTCACCCCTCCTTATTCAAGGATACAACTTTGAAATCTTTAACTCTCTTAAGAGTTGGTCTTCATCTGTGAGTGCCTTTTGTAGTTGTCTACCTATCATGGAGTCTTCTTAGAGATTTTGGATATCAACTTGGTATATTTTTGGGAGTTATCTTTCCCTCTTTTCATTCTTCATTTCTTTGTTGCATCTTTCATCCATTTTCATCTCTAACATCTTGTGTAGGTTCAGGTAGTCATCACCAGGGACTTCATTCTTATCTTTCAGCCTTTGTCTTCATCTATAGGTATCATTTTCAACCCATCTCAATTTTCATCCAAGACCTCTCAACCCTCAGCGTTGTTGACCAACCCTTGTCGTCACCATCGACCCAACCTCCATTACATGATTTTCTTTGGTATTCAAATCTAGAGCCATCTGCTTTTTGTTTCTGTATTCACCCAGTCTCAGATCCAATCATTATGTCCCTTTGTCATCCCATATCCATTCTTCAAGCCCTCGGTCACCGTTGATCCATCATATTTTTCGTCGACCCAATCTATTTTTATCATTTACCATCATTTTCCTGATTTTCTTGCATCCTTTTTGTTTCCTCTTATTCAGACCTTCTGCAAGTTCTTGTTTATCATCACAGTGCATCATCCAAATCTACCATCAAAGCTTCATATTATTTTACATTTTCTTCTCATCCAGCCTCAACTCCATCGACTAGATCCCACTGTCTTGGGTCGCCATCGACCTTGTACAGGTTTGATTTATTTAGCATCTATTTAGATCATATATCAACTTTCCTTACTTTTTACATTTTATTTCAGTTTCTCTTTCACTCAGATTATCTAGATCTTAACTTATCAAATGTTATCTATCTATTTTATATTATCTTATCACAAGAGGGTTGATATCCATCTTAGGAAGTTCTTGCTTCTTGGGACTAAATTTGTAAGGAAACTCTCCCATCCTATCTACTAATCCAATCTTTTTTTGTTGAGTTTTCTTGATTTTTAGGTCACTTAGCTTTCTTCAGAAAAGGATCCCTCATTTGCACCCTTCCACATCATTATTCCATCTCAAGGTACCATAAACCCTTCATATTCTGAGTTTCTTTATTTTCTTTAGTACTAGTTCACTAATCTGAGCAGGAAAGAGGAAACTTTTCCAACATTCTGGAACGCCCGGTGGGACCCACCTTTTCTAGGTGAGTCTTGTTATTTGTTTTTATTTTCATCTTCTTTCTTCCATTTTATACTAACCTGCAAGGAAAGGAACATGTGCATTGGATCTTTGTTTTCTTTCTTGCTTTGTAGATTCATGGATTTCTTGGATTTTATTTTTCACTTGCTTTCTTTCTTTGAAGATCAGATAAAAAGGAAAAACATATTCCAGGTATTCCTTGTTTTTACTCCCCATCTCTTTCTTTATCGCATTGCATCACTTGTTTGTTGCCCTCATCAAATCTCCATATTTTGTTTTGGATCTAAAAATAACCCTTGTCATCCTTGCTTGGAAATTTAGTTTAACTAGGGGGTTTAAAATGTCACATACACACTTCATCACACACATCCAAACACATAAACCAATTTACACATCTAAACATCCCTTACCAGGTGGAACTATTGGGATTTCATCACCCAATAGGAAATCCTCTGATGTTCTGGCCGCATTATAAATTTATACAGATTTGGGCCTCATGTACCTTTGGGTATATCAAGGACTCCACATCCAAAACCACCTGAAACCAGCCTTAGATTGGCCATTTTCCTAGGTTCCCCTTTGAGCCTTTTTATTTTCTTTTCTCACACTCTTTTAATAATCATGATGATAAAAAATTTGTTGCTTGATTTGTTTGTTAATAAACTACATAAAAAATGTTTATCTACTTCATGCCTATTATCACTTCTTCTCAGGCCAAGAAAACACAACAATCCACCTCATCCAATGACATCCCTTCTTCCAATGATCTTTCCCAACAAGCTTATGAACTTGAGACCACACCTTTGATCTCCCAACCTTGTGTTTCTATGGTCTTGCTTCATGAAGACCATGTCATCCAAAATGATCCTCATATTGAAACCAATCCTTCTAGACCAACTTCGTCTCATTCCATTTCTTCTAGATCAGCTTCACCTCCATCTGATGCTCCTTTAGAGACTCTTGGACCTCCTACTATCCCTCATGGATTCTTGGAGTTTTAGGAACTCCTTGATGTTAATCCTATCACCCTTTATGACTACCTATTTCATAAGTCCTCCACAATCCCTCAATCCCATCAATCTACTCAATTGGTGGATCCCATTCCACCCAACTTACCTCATATCAACACTATCCCCACTTCATCTACTACTATCACTAGTATGCCTATTCAACCATCTCAACAATCGCACTTGCTTCCTCCCATATCCAAACAACATAACACAACCTTACCCCTTATCTCTACTTCACATGTCCATTGTTAATATAATCATCTCACAACCGCATCCATCTGAATCAATGCAAACTCATCAAACCTCTTCAAGGTGCTTATCATTACATACTTCCCACTCAACCAACTCAAGTATCCCAACCACCTATCACTTACATCCCAACCAACCCCATAGAAAATCAATCAAACATTCCTATTTCACAACAACCAACTCAATCTAACCAATCTTACCACATCCCCATATCTCAACATCAAGATTTATCTCAACCAATCCAATCACAACCCCTTAATTATATTCCCCCTTATCAACCACTTCCACCAACACCAACACATCCCCAAACTTATCAAACATATCAACAACCCAACCCATCCACCTCATATGCATAAACATATCATCCTTCAACATCTCAACCATCTAATGATCCCTTACAAACATTATTGAGTAGAATGGCTAACCTTGAAGCCACAACCTTGGGATCTAAGACCACATTTTCATATGAACAAATCTGTAATGAACCCATCAATCCATCCTTCCCTGTGAAACCATATCCTCCTCATTGGGAATTTACCAAAATTATCCAAGTTCAATAAACAGGAGGATCCCCAACAACACCTTCGATATTTTTGACATGCATGTTACCTTATCACCCATGATCAAGATATCATGCTTCACACATTTCCCATGTCATTAGTTCAGTCCGCATTGGATTGGTACAACAAGTATCCCACAACACTCATTATTCACCTTCACTCAACTTGTGCAATTATTCCTTGAACATTTCTTGATCAACATTGCATGTAATATTACCATCACTGACCTTTATGCCATTCGACAATATGATGACAAATCTATCACATATTTCATCACATGATGGTGTAACATTATTAACCAACTATCATTCACCCTTCCACATACTGAACTCATTGAAATTTTCTCACGGTCTTGTGCAAATCACATCTCCTCAACTCTTCAAATTCAATCTTTTCAAACCTTTGAAGAGGCATTCACCATGGCTTGCAAACTTGAACTCCATGCGTCCTTGAGCAAGGCCACCTTAAGCTTAGATCAAACAAACCCAAAACTGAGTTCACTAAATCCTCCATGCATGGTGACAAATCCAAAAATGCCACCAATACCATCATGGTTCAATCTTCATCCACATCCACTTCTCACACGGAGCCTCCACAAAGAGCTCCTATATCATCTCCTAACTATACCCCCCTTGGGGAATCATATAGTTCCGTATTTGACAAGTTGATGATAGTCCACCTCATTTAACTTCCCCCCATTTGGCTCGTTGATGACTTGTAAACCAAACCGGTATGGTATCATGAGGGGCATTATTGTAAATATCATCAAGTCCAAGGTCATGACATTGAGAGGTTTCGTTCCTTCAAGATCATGTCCAACAACTTATAAATCAAGGGGATCTCCAAGTAGACAATCCTAACACATCACCTAATCAACCCCTTGATGTCTCTAAACAACCATTCCCCAATCATCCATCAACAAATCAGATTCCACCCCCCACATCTTATGAACCTAATGCTCACACAATTAACACCATAAATCAAGAGCCTACATTATTACCTACATCCACTACCCCATTATCTACCACATCTACCTTTACTTTAGACACTTCTTCTACAACAATAACCTCATTGATATCCATGCCTATCTCTACACCTACCACATCTCAACCTATCACATCTAGTCCTTCATCCACATCTATATCAAATATACCTACTACTACATCTACACCACCTATATCTACAACCATCTCAACTATACCCACTACCACTACATCCCAATCTATCATATCTAATTCTTCATCAACATCTACCATTCCTACATTTATACCCACTTCCACATCAATCACATCTACTAGCATAACCATACCTACATCTACATCTCAATCTACACATATATATATGCTACCCCTTGAAACATTTCTTACACAAACACCCCCACTTAAGAAAACCACAAATGATATTCATACCCCATCTACAAAACCAATCACCCCTACACCAATCAATCCTAGACCTATACAATCTACAACCCCTTTTGATCTCATCAAGTGCATCATCCAAAAACCCCTTCCATCCTCAATATCACTCATCCCAACACAATCCACATCATCTGGTTCTTCTTCTAAGAGACCCCCTAGTTGAAATAGTCATCATTCCTACCAAAGGAAAATCCTTACAACCAAAGTCTAAGAACCTTGGCATACCTATCCAAAAATCCCTTACACATCCTCACAAAAAGTTGGAGCTCCCTCCTCCCAAGCCTAAGAAAACCAATGTTACATCATCACTCTTGGGAGCATCTCCCTCCATCTTAGGACCAGGCCCTTCATCTAAGACACCCATCATCAACCAATCCAAATCCAAGAAATCTAACCCTCCTTCTAGATCTAATCCTCCTTCAAAATCATCTAAGTCCCAAATCATCAAAACCAAATCACAGCTACCCACTTCTCCTTCCAACTCTAAATTTGAACCAAAGGCTCTCATGAAGCCTCATCAAAGAGAATCATCTTTTACCTTCATCTACCATTTGTAAATCCACTTCATCTATAACCTCTTCTTCAACAACCCCCATTGGGTCCTATACTGAAATATTTCAACGCTTACTCCAAACCTCAACAATCACGCTTCCTCCTATCAAACCTTTTGATCCACATGCTCCAAGACCTTCTTGGTTTGATTCTAACATCGTTTGTACTTATCATCACACCTCAGGCCATGACACCAAACATTGTAAGGCCCTCCAAACTCTCATCCATAATTTAATGACAGAAGATGACCTTCTCATCCACAAAGATCATCCTCTTCCTTCCATCTCATCCACATCCAAATCCAATCCCCCAATCGAACTCTCACCTCCTAAGGAATCTAAGTTAGGTTCTCCATCCAAATCATTTGTCACAATCCCTCCTCTAAGATTTGTTTCTCCTAAGGGGAGGCCCCCTCTCTTCATCGATGCCATCCACATTACTAATCCTCCTCGCCCTCACGATCCTCAATTGTCTATCCAATCAAAACCTAGAGGCATCATCACTTCTCCTTCTAACAATCCTACCCAATCTCCTTCGACATCTGCTAGCTTATCCATATGTATATCTAAGTTTCCTAATGTGATGCAACATCTCTCATTGGGAGAGAATCCACTCCTCTCTCTTAGTCCTCTCACATCTCCTCCTTCATCCAACCATCCCATGGACATCAATGACACTATGTCTCTTCACCATGACTTCTTTAAATCTCCACGATCATTTTAGGACCAGTCTATTATCAAGCTAGTCCTCTTCCTCTTAATCCATGCATTGTCTCATTTAATATCACCTAATCCCATCTAGATCTACTTATCCTTCATCTAATTTGTTATCTCATCTTATCTAATCTACTTATATATTATTGCATCTCATCATAAGTCCACCTTTGTGGCCATCTTTGTGCCTCTCTCACTGGCACCTTACCTCATCCTAAGCCCAATTTTGTGGCCATCTTCATCTCACCATACATATTTTCTCGCTATTCGAAAATAATGCATAATATTCTACCCCCTCTTATCTATCTCACTCAATCTAATCTTCCATAAGCTATCATATTAACCTATCCACTCTCACCTCTAAAATAGCATGACTGTAACATCGATGATGTTGTCCTTAAAGAAAATAAAAAATGTCACTACCCTAGAAAGGAGTCAACGTGGAAATTTTTCTCCCAACTAGATTGGACCTTATATTATCACGCATAAGTATGGGTCTGGGACCTTTCATTTGGCTTCCCTTAATGGTAACCGAAAATGGAACCTCTTAACACATTGCACTTGTGGCCTTTCTACTATTAGCATATCTACCATGTGAACTTAGTCATCCCAGTGGTCATCCATCCATCATTAGCCTCTTCCATCTTTCATCGTAATGATTTGGAATTATGTGGTCTACCATCACTTTCCTAGTTGTGACCTTGAATATGGGCACCATGGCTCTGCTCATAGCATATTCCTTATGGATAGGTTCTTCCTTCTTGGTGAGAACTCCATGATCATTACATCCATCACCCTCTTATTTACCTATTGGAACCACGCTAAGGGTCCATAGGTGTCACTTGTACATTCATTATCCCCTCCTAAGTGGTCTACCTAACTATCCCCAGCTCTTCCCTAAAAATTCAAAATTCCATGGATGCTCATATCAAAAATCTATCATATCCAAAAACAGAGAGCTCCCTCAAAGGACAGTTGTTCATAAAAGCATAAAAAAATCAAAAGTATAGATTGGTCCCTTGAAGGATAGCTATCATGCATTTATTATCTCCCTACCATCTATAAAAAGAAAAAAACCAAAGTCAAAAAGCATAAAAGAAAAAGTAGACCACTCCCTCAAAGGATGGATACCATCTCATATCATTGCAATGAAGGCTTCCCACATTGATCAACCTTCTATCTCATAAATCAAATCATAAAAATAAAAAGAAAACATCCTATGAAAGCTTCCCACATTGATCAAATTTCTCATGTTATAGAAAACTTCCCACATTGATCAGTTTGCATCACATTACCTAGAGCTGGGACATAGACCTAGGTACATCCACCTACGTAGAACCTATATTCTTACGTACAAGTCACATATAAACCCCTTTTTTGTGTTGACATTAGGTTCATAAGTTCACTTTCCATATTTTTCTTATGATCCTTGGAATAACTAACTATTGTTGGTTATGTGTTAACACCTGCTATTGGCTACAAGTGCATTGCCTTAAGTGGTTCCTTTTCTTGTTTACCTCCAATCTGGTTTGAAACATAATTTCTTGTATCCAGCTCCTTACTATGATGATGTGTATGTTTCCTATAAAATCTTGGTCAGATTCTATTGAAATCACATCCTTTCTCTCACACCATCCACATATCATTCATATCTATCCATTTTATCCATGTTTATGTGTTTACTTTTCATACAACACTTATTTCCCTCATTCCATATCATCCATAATTAAATATCAAATCTTTTCATCCCATCATCCATTGTGTCCATTATCTCATTCGATCAATCCATCTTATTCAAAATATATTTTCTATCAACTCTATTTTATTCCTTAGTGGTCTTCATCTCACACCTTTCATTGTGTCCATCCGGGTTTTCATTATCTATCCATCTTTATCCTTTATCATCTCATAGCCCATTATGGCCATCTTTGTTCCCTCTTGGGGAACCATTATTTTAACCCTCCATTGTGGCCATTTCACAGTCCTACCTAGACACTTTTTGATTCCTCATCCTGAAGGATAACGCATTCTCTTTTTCCCACCCCTATACTTTTGTCGCAACCCTTGTCCTAACCATTTTTAAATTTTTTTACACATATTTTGATGTCTGCCTTTGACCCATTGGTCCCACAACTTACACATCCATTTAAGCGGATTCCCCTTGGTTTCTCTCCATTTTGCAGTGGTTTTTTCTGACTCACAGGTCTACAGGTCATTGTCGTCGTGTCCTTGAAGACCGTACTTTGTTCCCTACCAAAGTGATTCTAAAATCACCACCATGTTTTTATTTACCTTTTAGTTTCTTTATCCTGGTCCTTCCCCTGTGTCTGGGATATCTTATCCCATCATTTCTTTTCTCATCATTTCCATCCTTTCTTCATCTATCTCTTTCAAACTCGTGATCGACTTCCTTTGTGTCGTCGACCCCAAGTTTGAGGGGGAACACCTAATCAATCATATTTTCATCTCTTTCATTTTTGTCTTATGGATTTCCCAACAAAAACCACTCCACAAAAAGGGGAAAATGTAGACACCAATTTTGGTATCGCGACCCTCTTTACCCCGTATTGGCTCTTTTTTATCATAATCACCCATTCAAATTTATCTTTCCTCCTAAATTCAATTTATCCCATTAATTACCATTTCCCACCTTTAATCTTATATTATCCATCTTATTATTCCATTCCATTTATGTTAATTATTCTTAATTAGCTCTAATCCTCATCTCATTATTTTATTCACCCTTAATCATCCCTAATCCTCATTTAATTTATTTATCCTCCCTAAATCCTCAATTTTACTGATCCTCTAGGCCGTCATTTAATGATTTTGCCCATATATGTTCTTTATTTACTCATTTCAACCATCCACCTACCCATTTATCTTCCCTATACAACCCTAGCTTGTCCCTATCTATCTAAACCCTAATCTCGCTTCCTATGGGCTCCTTGTCTCAAGCTCATCATCTTCCCACCGTCCAAATGGACGAATACCTGCAGTCGGCGGAAACCCATCTGGTTCGCCATCGACCCTATAAAGCCACCTTCACCCCTCCTTGTTCAAGGATGCAACTTTGAAATCTTTAGCTCTCTTGCGATCTTGTCTTCATCTCTGAGTGCCTTTTACATCTATCTACCTATCATATAGTCTTCTGAGAGCTTTCGAATATCAACTTGGGAGATTTTTGGGAGTTATCTTTCCCCCTTTTCATTCTTTATTTCTTTGTTGCATCTTTCATCCAGTTTCATCTCTAACATTCTTGTGTAGGTTCACAGTGTCACCAGGAACTTCATCTTTGACCTGTTCATCCCTCTGTTTCCATTTGCAGGTCTCTATTTCCAACCTATCCATTTTTGTTCAAGTCTAGGTCAGCCCAGTCGATCGTCGACCCTGTCCATTTGGTCCGTCGAACCTAGCCTCCATTGCATCAGTTTCTATGACATTCATATCTACATCCATCTGCTTTCTATTTCTGCATTCATCCATGCCTCAGATCCAGTCATTCTCTCCCTCTGTCATCTCAGATCCATTCTGCCAGCCCCCAGTTGTCGCTGACCCATCCTAATCACCAGTCGACCTAATCTATTTTTAGCATTTACCCTTAGATCTCTAATTTTCTTACATCCTTTCTGTTTCATCTTGTTTCATCCCTTATACAGGTTTCTGTTTATCACTCACAATGCTACACCACCTCCAGATAAACTTCCATCAGGCATCTCAGATATGCATTTTTCATCACTTTTCATTCTCACCTACTGTTAGTCTCTGTCGACTAACCCTCTGCAGTCTCGGGTCATCGTTGACCCTGATGTACCAGGTTTGGTTTATTTAGCATCTATTTAGATCAGATATGTACTATCCTTACATCTTTACATTTTTTGGTTTATCTCAGATTCTGCATCATATCTAGATCTTCGCTACATCCAATTTATCAATATCCATTTTATCTTATCATATCAAAATGAGGGTTGACATCCATCTTAAGAAGTTCTTACTTCTCAGGACTGACTTTTTCTGGAAAGCCTCTCATCCTATCTACTAATCCAATATTTTTTGTTGAGTTATCTTGATTTGTAGGTCACTTATCTCACTACGGAAAAGGATCCATCATTTGTGCCGATCGACATCATTATTCCATCTCAAGGTACCATAAACCCTTCATATTCTGAATTGCTTTATTTTCTTTAGCAATAGTTCACTAATCTGAGCAAGAAAGGGGAAATTTTGTCCAACAGGATTACTGACAATTTTCACAATCCCATATAAAGGGCTATAGCAATAATTATTATGTAAGAAATTAAATCCAATACTTAAAAATACAACTGTATAGTTTTATCATACATGGTGATCTTTAGTGAACTCTTAATATTACAATTGTAAGGCCTAGCTAAGAGGCTAAGTATACAACAACATCAAAGGCCGCCATCTCTCGCCAAACTATGTAATTCATAAATTTGTCCTTTAAAAAGTTATTGGAAGCTGACTCTTTTTTTTAGGCAACAGCTATCCTCCCAAAAGAATGCATCGCATACATTAAACTACCCATGTCATGCCTCATCATGACCATCACGACGTCTGTTGCCACATGTCGCGAACTTTAGGACTTGGTTTTTTTCAGGGTTTTGTTTGTGTTGAAAAACACATTTTATTTTGCAACCTTGTGTTTAATCACACCATAGGCACCCAGCAAAATTTGAACCTACGACCTGCGGGTTACAAGCACATGCTCCCACCAATCCGCCTACCACCAATCGCATCCTCCTATCCGATTACAAACCACTTTGTTCAAAAAACAAAAAAAAACATTGATGTGACCACTGACGCACGGGTCCCACCAATGCATGCACATGCATGTAATTGATGGTTTTTTATGGGTGGATTCGAGGCATGAGGTGCATCCTTTGGGGAGAATAGATTCCGGCTTCTTTTACACTAAATGAGAAGGTGTGTCATTAATTTGTAATAAGTTCACTAAGTACTTTTCTTTGCAAATTTTTGGAAAGCCTCAAGATACGGTTATATGGACAAGGGACACTTGTCCCAATCCTAAGTAAACTTGTTTTGTGGCTCCACAAAAGAATTTTTTAGGAAAAGTGGTAAACGAATATAAGTTGGCCATTTTGTTTGTAATATGATAAATTATTAACTTAGGTCAAAATATAAATATTAATATTAAAAATATTTTTTTTAAATGAATGAATAAATGTATTATTCTTGAGTACAGATGACTGTAAATTGAGATAAAGATATTGTTTAAATTTTGAACTAGTGTTTGGGTCGTTCTATCTGGAAATTGGTAATCTTTCCACTAAAATTATCAATGCAATTTGGAGATCGGTAATCTTTCCACTAAAATTATCAATGCAATTTGGAGATCAAAAACACATTTACATACATATATACATGCATATTAGTGATGCGTTCGTATTATTACAATATATGATTTTAAACTGTGACAAAGCACCGATGAACTTTGAATGGGGTGCTCGACTAAAGTATCCAGACTAGCTTTTAATTGATGAGAAATAAAAAGGGTTTGGTTACTTATGAACTCTACATTGATAATGTGGGTTTTCTGATAGAAATGTGAAAATTGTATTTGCCTAATTGGATTTAATTTTGTGAGTGTTGTATTAAAAAAAAATCTTTTTATTCAAAATATATATGATTGTTATTATAAGTTGGTTACAAAATAGCTAGGAATGAGTATTTGTGAGTCTTATTGGTATGTTATTTTAACAATATGGGAATATTGGATGAATTTTTGAGTGTAGCATTCCTTATAGGTGAAACAAAATATTTTCTATTAAGTTATTATTACTTTAGGACTTTTTTATATTCAAGCTCAAAATTATTATGCAAAGATGAATTATTCTATAATTATGATGGCATATTTTGAATGAAAATGTGGGGGGAAAATGGGTTGGATTTTTAGGGATGTTACATAAAGCCCAAGTATACAAATTCTTCATTTAGAAAATTGTATTTCTTCAAGTTTATGATAAACTTCTCATATCACAATCTCATCAATACTTTACACAATTTTTGCAATTGTTCTTCTCATATCTCAATCTCAATGAATAATCACAAGCTTACCCATATATAGTTTCAAAATTTCTTTCATCAAATACATGAATGTACTCGGTGCATTCATCAACCAAAGTAATATAGCCAACCATCCATAAATCCATCATTGTGTTAGGGCGTGTAGGTTAGGAAGTGTGGTTGTGGAATATTGAGGGGAGGAGGATGAACCAATAAATAGGGATACAAAAGAGGAGGAAGAATGTGGTGAGTATACAAGGAAATGGAGAAAAAATAAGGGGAATATTGTTTGAAAAGTTCTATGGATGATAATGATTTGAGATGAGTTGAGGACAAAGTTGGCTACAAAATATTTGCATGACAAAGTTATGGAGGAACATTGACTACTGTTATAGAATTGAATTCTGGGTCAAATCATAACGAAGTTTTTTAATGGGCTACATATTTCATTTTCTCAATGTCCCTTGGTAGGGATGCTAGAAAAGGGAATAATTTGGTAGTGGATAGGTCAAAAGAGGTGGATCATTAGGTAAAGGTTTTTTGTATTAATATCATCGAATGGATAAAGGCAGCATTGGTGAAAGAGAATATAAATGAAAGTCAAGTTTGGGGGATAAGGGGACTACATTTGGGTTATCACAACTACAAAGTGATTTTAAACACTAAGTTTTGTCTAAAGAATATGATGAATCAAAGAGCATTTCATTGGGGTGGATAGCTTTTTAATATTACAAAGGTAGATATCAAGAATGTAAGAGAAATATTCATAACATCTACATATGGGTTAAGGAAATACAGGTGATTGTTTTGGATCTCAAGGAAATTCATGAAAATATCCTACAAAATGTTATGAATACATAGTTGTATTTTCACATAAACTTCGATTCCCTTTGGTGTGATGGTGTGCTCTCAAGTTTAGAATTTATCATTTGGAAGATCATTTTCTAAAACTAGACAAAATGTTGGGGTAATTGTGGATCCAAAGGATAATAAGGTTCTCTATGTTATTTTTAATGACGAACTCAAAAATCAAGACTAGATGCAATATTTTCTTCTCTAGTGAAAATTTGTGATGAAGAAATGATTGAATGGATAAGAAAAATACAAAATATTGTTTCTTTTTCCATTGTGATGGATGATTTGTTTCAAGATTTGGAATTTCTACTTCTAATTAAAGTAACACCACTCTTTCTTGGTTTCTCTACAACTCGATTGTTTAATTTTAAAAACAAAAATTAATGATAGGTTTCAATAAATTTAAATAAAGTATTACAAATATTTTAAGGGTGGATTGCAAAAGAATAAACGAGGGAGGGAATGGATAATGGTGCATAATCACAAGTGGCCATGATAGCTCCAATGGAAGAGAAGATAGAAGAAGAGATTCCTCAAAAAGGACATTCTTTGCCCCCATATGCAAAAAATATTTGTGGATGGGAGGGCCTCTTTTGGTAAAAAAAATATTGTAAGATTACATAAGGGTAATGGTCCTAATACAACAGCAGCCAATACAGAATCATTTACTAGATCCAGTAATGGGAGAAGGTATAACTTAGGGATAGTATAATTGGTACATGTAGTTCAGACTATTAAGAGTGAGTTCAGAAAAAATATGCTCTCCCATGGATTAGAGGGGAAAAATCAAGGAGAAAGAATCCATGTCCCCCAATTAAATGCATGGTTAAACCTTTTCCTTCATATCGAAAGCATTCTTTGGATTATTTTTTGAATCCATGGAAGCTAAGGAAATAATTTTAAGAACAAAATGGAATTTTCCTTATCAAACCATCAATTTAGAACCATGGAGGTATATTTTTTTATTACAAGGTAAAAAGTCTGGTGTTTATATAGGTATGGATTACTTTATACCCCTTACCTATTAAATACTGGCGTCAAGGAATTTTTCAGAATATTGGAAACTTTGTGGGAGAATTCAATTCACTAGATCCTAGAATGAGGAAAATACAATCTGCAATATATAGTAGGATTAATATTTGGGTGAATTTATGTGAGCTGCTTACAGGGTATATCCAGTTTTCTTCTAGGGGTAGTTTGTTTATTCAACGGGTGGAGTATGAAGACCTTGGGCACAAATTTTATAAAAGGTAATCGCTTAATCGTGCTATAAAGTTTTTACCATATAACACCTTTCAGGTAGGGGAAAGATCTTATAATTCAAATATTATAGGTGGAGAGAATACTATGTAGCAACAAGAGATTATAACTAGGAGAGAAGAATTCAGAGGATTTGGGTAGAAATTGGAACAATATACCCCCAAAAGTTACAACCTCAAGGCAGAAATTAAACTAGGATATGAACTCATCTAGAGTTGGAGATGAATCAGAACAAGGAAGATTAAGTAAAGGCTATTTTATTGAATATCTAATGTATCTGTGGATATGTACAAAGGATAGGGCCCCTTCTAAAACCCTTGTTCCAGGGCACACAAACATCCATAATTCTTGAAAAAAAAATACCATCACTCATCCTAATGAAATAGAGATAATACACAGAAAAATTAGCTGTGCAGCCATGGATAGTCTCCTGCCAGCACTCTAAAATCTCATTTCACAAGAGAAGCTCACCCAAAATAAGCTCCACGTGCCCCAAATGTGACAAGTGCCAAGCCTCAAAACCCCTGCAAGATCCCCAACTCTTAGAGACGGTGGCCATCAAACTGTGAGTTGCTCCCAGCACGGCAGCTCAAAGTCACTAGCCTAATTGTGGATGATCTACAAAATTTTGTCCCCCTTTGAATTGCCCGACTTCCTTCTCAGCCTTCACTGAAATGGTGACACTGACATTTTCTAAAGATTGTGATTGTGCAACGACATCCTCCACACACGGCACCAAGCAGCTAGGGTTTCACTTGCCCTCAATGAACAAAGGCCAATTCAGAATGAGCAAGGTTTTGGCATAATTAGGGCACCTACTACAATCGACGGTTGAAACCCCGCCGGACATCGACAACCACCAGTGGCAGATTGTGACCATCCATCCGCCGGCCACCTGTCAACCCCAGCCACCTTTGCTCCCATTTGTAAACACCTTTTGGCATAAAAAAAAAATTCCTCAAGGTCTTTCGGTGGCTTTATTCATTACAAACAATCCACGAAATTTCAAAAATATATGTGGCATACTCAGGCTGGGTACCAATCTGTTATCTCCAGAACCCAAAGAATGGCTCTAAAAAACCTTGAAATAACTTATGTAATTTTATCATTCATACATCCAACCACATGCATGCTCAAACTTAAAGCCATCAAGCAATATAAATTATTGGCAATGAAGGAATTGTCCTAGTTTTTAAACGAGGTTTGCACTGCAATGTCATTTATTAAGCGGATCAATTTACTTCTGCCTCTCCAACTTGGGACTGCCTGAGTTTGGTATAGCACTAATAGTTTTTGAAATTATGTTTGCCTCTGCAAGTTCCTTCCTAACGTTATGCTTTGTGCTGAACAAAAACTTGGCATCTCAAATTGGGTTTCACTTTCCGGTAGGAAAGTTGGGTTTATCAATAAAATACTCATGGTTTATTTATGGATACTAAGCGCCTAAGAAATTTCTTATATTGCTTTCAATGTATCATTGTCAACTTGAGTGTCTATGCCAAGGGTTGAGAATCTTGTGACTCATAAGAATAATAATAAATGTTACATGAAATTCACTGCTCACATGGAGAATGGAGGAACGTGCAGTCTGCCATTTACCTTGTAGAGGCATACTACAATTGACGTCTTCAAGCCTGTCAGACATCAAGGACCACCAGCAGCAGATCATGACCATCCATCCGCTGCATCCTTTCAGCCCCAGCCACCTTCACTCCTATTTGTAAGCACCTTTCTACATAAATAGCTTTTGATGAATTTAAGTTAGTAGATTCCTTGACACCGTGAAAACAGTGCACCTATCAAAATTTGTCATTCAAGTATTCATGAGTTGACAACTGAGCAAATAGCTCTTATATCAGGAGTTTTTGGTGTGGGCATGACTGAGATAGCTTTAGTCATCAAAACAGGATTAATCCGCATGCAACTTCTTAAGTATTTCTATTATATCTTTATCTTATATCATATGAGAGCTCTAGCCATAGATACATGGTCGGGTATATTATTACCCAAGTTTACTCTGCATTCATGGATTGCTCTCTGGCCTAATTCCCACCTTATACCTTTTACAGTCAACTTAATAATATTTTCACCTGCTGTATGTTTTCAAGAATAGGAATATGGAACAAAGCATAAGGAACAATCACACCCAAAAAGCTTCTGCACACATTCATTAACAGGCATAAGGATAAAAATAAGAAGGGGTTTTTGGCCATATATCAATCCACACTCACCAGAAATTAGAATTTCTCCCATAAGCTTATACTCACCAGAAACTAGAATTTCTCCCATAGGCCTATACTCACCAGAAACTAGAATTTCTCCCATAGCCTGGCAACACTAAATGATATAATCATCCTACGCCTATAAACTGCAAGTGCCGGTACAAAATATATATACAAAGAATGATTAAAAAGCCTACTACAATAACTCTACCAAATCTTTGCGGCTCTACCAAATCTTTGCTGGCCATTACAATATGAGTACAGAGATAATAGTGCAACTAATGAGTCCTTACGTGAAGCCCAGTTAAAGATCCAAAAGAGTGCCATAGTTAAGAGACTTAATAATCATATATCAATGAAATTAAATAAAAACAAATCCCAAAACTCTAATTGATAAATGATAGTCCGCATTGGATAAAAACAAACACAAATAGTTCAATAATTGACAGTTGAGTTACCAATGCATGTTGCAGGAGATAGTTACAGTAGACATTTATTCAGTAGCCCAAATCTTTGCCGGCCATTAAATTAATAATAGAGATAATTGTGCAACTAAAGAGTCCTTATGTTAAGCCCAATTAAAGATCCAAAAGAGTGCCAAAATTTAAGAGACTTCTAAACATATATCCATGAAATTAAATTAAAAAAACCAAATAACCCTGTAATTGATAAATGATAGTCAGCATTAGATAAAAACAAACACAAATAGTTCCATGATTGACAGCTGAGTTACCAAAACATGCTGTATGAGATGGTTACCAAGGACAATCCATTAAGTATCCCAAATTCCTACAAGATAATACCCCGCTCCCCCTTCCCTCATCCAAATGAGGCAAATAAGATACAAAGCCAACCACAATAAATGGACCAAATACTTGCCATATGCCGGAATTGAAGAGAGTTATTATTGCTCATCTAGCGTTGACGTTGAATAAAAGTAAAGCGAAATAGTGCTGTAATTAACAGATGAATTACCTACTACATGCTGTAGTAGAAAGTTACAAAAGACAATCTATTAAGTAGCCCTAATTTAGAAAGTTACAAAAGACAATCTATTAAGTAGCCCTGATTCCTAGCACCTACCACATAACATCCCCTCATGGTCCAATGGTAAAGCAATCCCAAAATTGTGTGCTGCTACTTGTGTACTCTTCAAAATGAAGCAAACCAATGGTAGAAGATATCGATTTAGTTTAGTTTAAATGCCCATTATTTAGACTTATCCCAAAACAGAAAAATGTAATAAATGACATTACATCATATTTCCTATGATGAATTTTCAGCCACTTGTACCATACTCATGACTCAGTCACTCAACTAGATGAAACTAAAATATCAACTCCAAGATCAAGTGAGCCTTGGTGGGTAAGAAAAATATTATGTTTCAAACAAGAGTCATGAAGGTTTGGTTTTGTAAATCGATCACTTGAAGCTTTGTGGCAATTTTGATCTCAGAGGAAGGTTAACGAGCCAGAGAGTCCAAGACTAATCATCACCTGATCCTGGCTTGCTGGTAGTATGCCAGAAAAGTATACAAATATACAAAGACAGACAGAGAATTACATTCTTCAAAGACAACTTGGGTGTATGTGTGTGCAGGGCACAAGGGCTGTGCACGATGAGGACCGCCAAAACTTGGGTGTGCATATAGTATAGGGCACTTTCAAAGGCCGTTTAAAGTTCAAATGGTGATCATGGTTCAGTTTTAAGGAATACCATTTTCTGAAGGGCTCTTGCCCATGCTTATTTTGGGAGAGTAAATAGTATGCTTTACAAGAAACTTCTTACAAAGAATAGTAAGTGTACAGGGGCTGCACGCAATTAGAACCTCTTGGGTGCACATAGTAGAGGGCACAATTGTATCTTCTAGAGTAAGGATGAGACCAGATGCAGGCACCTTAGTAATCATTAAAAGTTCAAATGGTGGTGATCATGGTTCAGTTTTAAGGAATACTATTTTCTTAGGGACCATTGCCCCCATTATGGAGGCAGACAAAGCAATACAAGAAAATTCTTTAAATCGTTTGGATACAAAGAATGGACGCAAGATGTGATTCTGCAGCCCATTAATTTTCTATATTAGTCCTTAATAAAGCATTTATGCTAACATTTTTGCTGTAATCTGTTTTTAAATCCTAAATTCAAATACTGAAATGCCTCAACTTTGAAATCTCTCCTTTCACACAAATTAATCAACGAACAAAGTATTTTAAACCAGGACACAACAATAAAGTAAGAAAAACCAATGGTGAAATTGAATAAAAAACTTTTACATTGAAAAGAATTTGCAGCTTCCGTTTAGATAGCAGTAATTCAATTCAGATTTGAACTGTTTTTTAAATTTACAGTCAACCTGAACAAAACAGTTCAAACCAGCATACAATATCTCCTTTTGTGGAGTTCAATATTATAAGATGCACTCATCTTAAGCCCACCACAAATAGAGAGCATCTGTCAAAATGACGTACCGACTTTCCAAGAAGCCTATTGATCAAATCCATGGGCCATGCATTCTGGGAGATGTGAAACATGATTCAGAAGCCTGACAAAATGTGTGTTAGATCTCGACAAGGCATTGCTTCATCCATCCAATCAAAGAGGCATTCTTGGTTGCAGGACAAATAAATACTAGAGAGCACCATCACAAATAAGCATCAATAAATTCAAGATCAAAGAAAGCTTCAATAGGTATACATTTATGTACACTGCATAATGTTGAATCAAAGATGGTGGAAGACCATCTTAGTTCCCTTAGGCCTCCATTCTGTCCTTGCCTTGAGAATTTCTGACCCTTGATCTTGCAGTCGAAGCAAATGCGCATACTGTGATGCAGGCGAGGAAATACATGTGTCTGGAGGCTCTTCTGCATGCATAAACGATGCAGGACCCATATTGTCACCCACATGTGGACTTGCTAATGATTGAAGAATGTGTGATGGCCCACATTCACGCCTATACTCCAAAGTTATACTAGCAAGCTCATTGACCTCCAGAATGGACGTGGGCAGACTCTGGAAATAGAATCCAGAAAACAATAAGATTGAAAAATATTCTGCTCTTGAACCAGTATCTGCTATAGTTCTCCTCAAAGTGGAGTAAAAACTAAATTATTTTCTTTAAACGGATAATTAGATAATCAAAAGCTATCATCAGCATCTAATAGCAAATCATTATTGGCGTGAAACAACCAAGAAATGCAGATAACATATTCAAACAAATATTCAGCTCCCCAAAACAAAATCTTAAGATGGTCGATTTTTACAGTTCTCATATTGCCAGCCATCTTGCAAAAAATACTCAAACTTTACCTCTAAAATCCAGCCAATGTATTTGACATTGTTGACATGTTGATTCACATCCAAATCATTCCAGCGTGGCTGAAACATACCCAAGAAAAAGTGTCACAAACCTACAGGGTGTGCACATTTTAAAGTTCATGATCTCTTTCTGGAAGCTCGGCAGGATACAAATGCTTTGTATTGTTCTCAGAATCAGTACTTACAGTTAAATTTGAGCAGATATACCGAGAATTGTCATCATCAAGCTTGGGCAACTTTCGAGTATCTTCTGCCACAATAACTTGCCTGTTGGTGAAATAAGGCTGTATTTCTTCTCTCACAGCATCTGGAATTTTGGACAATTTTCTCGTATTTCTATTCATCATCACCCAGGTACTGAATAAAAGAAGATCAAATGAGACTCAAAATGATAGCTCGTCTATCCACCAAAACCAATACATGCTAACAAAAAAACCACAAGAGTACAACAAATGGAGATTTGTGCTAATTTCACCTGGTTGCTCGTGTAAGAACTGCATTTGTCTTTATATCACGGACAAGCCAATCACGCCGCATACCATTTTTACCTGATGCGTCAACCCACGTATCTATCTCCACAACATCACCCCTGTAGAATGCAAATGCTAGTCTTGAGAACATAACACATTGCAGTGTTAAGTGAAAGCAACCCTTCTCTCTCACAATTTCAGCTAGTGTTTTGCATATGGCCACCTTACAAATGAACCAGGTCATTCCAAGAGAGAATTTGTTATGTTGCTCTTATTTTATTTTTATTTAAATGCTAGAATCCATAGTATAATACTAGGAAGTTAATGGCGTCAAGCTCCTTTGGAATTGTGAGTAGACCAGGACTACTATAAGTTTTCTTGACAAACACAGAATTTAATTCATAAAACTGATACCATTCAAGTAAAAGTACCGTGTCTGAAATGCTCCAGGTCTGACCTCTAATGACAGTTTTTTAAACCAGTGATACTTCTATTTTGTAAGCTCAGCATAAACTTCAAAGTAATGCATTGCCAAGATTCAAAATGGATATTGAGAATTTCGAAAACATGGCAATCCAACTCTCAAACAAAATGTGAATGATATAACTCAAATGAATGGAGATTCCACACTAGAGAACTTATTTTTTACATTATTCTAAATCTCAGATCTGCAGTTCTATAAGGCAGTCATAAAATATTCCATACACTGATTAAATTCCAAACAATGGAGATTATATAGTGCTAAATAATGGCTCAATCATCCCCACCCAGCCACAAAACCACACACTGAGCCTTGCATATTTTAAAAGACTAGATCAAATCTGCGAATTTGCAACATCAGATTTTTTTTATTTTTACAAATCTGCGAATTTGCAACATCAGATTTTTTTTATTTTTTTACCATTTTCTCGTGATAAAATTGCATAATACTCATAATTGCACTATAAAAGACACTACTGTATAGAGAAAGATTCTTCACTATTAAAAATCTAAAAAACCAGATGGTGGAAGCTCCATTACTTACCCAACCCAAAAGGTATTGGGTTGTGATTATTCCAGATAGATAATAATTGCTAGACAGGGAGTCTCAAAAGGCATTACAGGCACTAAAAGTTCTTCCAATCAGGATCAGGCTTTGGGGTGAGCATATGTTAATAACTTGATGTGTTCACATCTTTCTTCTCTCCAGTAGTAACACGGCTTAGCAGTACTTGTGTGCTTTACGAGTCCCATTGCCTTGAGATTATTAAGGCATATATGAGAGAGGTCATTAACAAATGACTACTCAGGGAAATTGGTTCCAATCCCTCAAACAATAAAAATCTAATCACAATTAACAGTGGAAGTTCCACTTATTTACCAAAGATGCTTCACTCTTACATAAAATATAGAGTTAAGACATTAGAATATCATGTAAATAATCTACTGAACTATTACTTAAGATATTAGAAGATCGTGTAAATAATCTATTGAACTTACAATCCATGAACATATGACAAGTAAGGAAATACTACAAATGATCCACAGTCAAGCTCATTCATTCAGAAAAGAAAGGCAAGTGTACAGCATCAATCTAACATATAGACTCCGGGAAAACCATAGCAGGGTAAACATTTAAATGGGCAGACTATATTTACAACTTCATTCTGACACAGAGCGGCTATCAAACCCACAGTTACAAAGTACGGTGTTTAAAACAGGAAAACACTCGGAATTTTTTACAGTATGAGAGTTACATGCAGGCCATAAAAGGACATTTATTGGGCTTTAAATCAAACACAGGCTACGCTATTGAGTCAGAAGTCAGTGACCCAAGCTAAGACAGTATGCGATATTATTACTTTAATTGCTTCGGTATAAGCACCAAAAGAGTATACACACTCAAATCTCAGCAGCCTTGGATTCAGTACCACATGATTTTTTTGTCTAAAGAAAATATTTCTAAAAGACACCTAGAAGATGTTCAAACTTGACTAATAACATAAACTAGTTCATGCAATAAGGCATCCAATGTTTCCCAAGAGACAATTAAGAATGCATTCAACAGTCTGGCAGTATGCAAATCAAAGAGGATAACATATGAGGCCTGCAGGGTAACTAGATAATAGGATGAATCGTGAGAGGCCAATACAAAACCTAAGTATTCTAGAATGAGAAAGAATAGAAAAATATAAGGAAAAGATAACTTTTTTTTCTATTTTTAAAATCATTTCCAAGAATTGCCAAGCTTTTCCCATTTTAAAACAAGTGAATGCGAAACAATCTGACCACACCGTCTCATTGCCATGTAAGTTTAGTGCTACTATGATGAAAACATCAAGAGCGTCAGACTGCCTAAAGTTAAACAAACTCGTTATGATGAATAGGTCTACAGAACTATCAAGTGTTGGCATTTTATATCATTTAGAAATGTTCATGTAAGAGTATCAGGCATTAAAGCATATATATGCTAAGTTATTGAGGAATAAAAAATCAGAGTGACTGGAGGCAAAATAGTATTTGATGTTGAAATAACCAGGATATGCATGTCCTAGTACCTGGGACATGTCTCAGGTTCAAAATCTCATGTATCTCCTCTGGGCATATCCTAAAAAACACCATCTCCTGCCTAAAAAAAATTATAAATAATAATAATATTAAAACTTTAAAAAATTTGAGCTTAAAGGTGAAATTGAATAATAAAATGTAAAATTTAGAAGTTAGTAATAGAGACTTAAAGTTTATAGTTTAGAGTTACAAGTGAAATCTAAAACGTTAAACTAAAATGAACCCCATTCAATGTTTATGGGATCAGAATCTGATGTATTTTGATTTTTACTTAAAAGAAATTTTAATAAAGAATCTCCAAGTTGGTGTCACCGTCTCATGATGACTATGCTATTGCGACAATAACAGTAACAATAAAGCATAAATGCTCAACTTTCAACAGCCTTGGATCCAGGATCACATGGTAGGGAATAAAAAGGAAAATTAAATAATCCTCTTTTCAAAATCGCCCAGATTTTGTCCAAAGGACGGTGGCTAAAAAGGTGCATTTGTAAAAGAGAATGACTCAAGTTCAAAATGCCACACTGCAATAAGGCAAGCCATAACTTCGAGGACATGGGCCTGTTCCTCCTAGGAGCAATCTAAGAGCAATCTAAAGGCAATCTTCCTAGTTAAACCCTCAACCAAAGAAGAAAAATGGTTGCCAAGGTCTTCCCACAATGAACCCAAATAATTGAAAGGCACTTACACTGTGCCAACGCCATGCCATTGCCACGTCAGTGTACAGCTACTATGATTAAAAACAGCAAGAGCATCATGGCCTCAAAAGAAATCAATGTGATGAATACGTCTACAAAACTGTTGAGTGCTTATGCTTTAGATCATTTAGGAATACTCATTTTACAGTATTGTGCGATAAAGCAAACACAGGCTAAGTTATTGAGGGGGTGCAAATCACAGGGATGGAACTATCAACTAAGTTAGAATTAGGCGTGTTTACTTAAACTGCTTCACTAAAACCAACAATAGGAGCATACACAGTCAACTCTCAGCAGCCTTGAATCCAGTAACGACTTTCTAGTCTTAAAAAACATTTCCAAAGGGCATCCAAAAGATGTTCAAACTTAACAAACAACATGAACTAGTTAATGAAATAAGGTTCTCAATGTTTCCCATGAGAAGATAAGCAATAGCATTGAACAGGTTGGCAGTATGAAAAATCATAAAGTAAAACCTGCAGGGTGACTAGTTAATATGATAGATCGTGGACTTCACAATAATGTTGACTAGTTAATGAAATAAGGCACCCAATGTTTCCCATGAGAGGTCAAGCAATTGCATTGAAGGAAACCTATAAAACGTGCAGGGTCACTAGTTTAAATTGATAGATCGTGAACTTAACAAACAACGTTGACTAGTTAATGAAATGAGGCACCCAATGTTTCCCATGAGAAGACAAGCAATTGCGTTGAACAGGTTGGCAGTATACAAAATCATAAAGGAGAACCTATAAAACCTGCAGGGTAACTAATTAATAGTATATATAACGAGAAGAACCCCCATAATGCTTAAGCAGTTGAGATTGTAGAGGTGATGAAAGGAGATCCAGCCCGCTGAAATTTTGAGGCTAGTTGTGTTCTTTGAAACATTTTCATGCTGGCCAAAGCCTGCTTAAAATTTGATGCTAGTTTTATTCTATGAAAGATGTTCATGATGGCTAAGATAGGAGGAGAGTTTTTGGTACTTGAAAGTCACCCAAAGTTTAGGAGCAACTTTTGAAACATTAAGACCATACAGTGATACTCAACTGCTAACTGGCATTATTGAGAATTCTTCTAATCGAACTCAACAAAAGAGAATACCATGAAGGATATCTTTCCACTTGAATTTGCATGCGAGCAACAACCCACATAAGATTTCTCCTACTCATCTCAAGGGTAGCACCAAACCCATCCCCTGCTAGCCCAGAAAGCCGAACATGGTTCAAAGCTGTTTCCTGCATACAAGATGTGAATAGTTTTAAAGAACTTAGATTTCAAACCAAGGTACAAAAACTAAAATTGTCAAGTTCTTTAAACTCCACTACAATCTTTCAAGCCCTGCAGCTCCTCCTACTATACACCACTAAAACCTTAGAACTACTAAATCTTTGAAAACAACCATACAACCATCTTATACCATTGATAAGTACAATAAAGGTGAGTAGCCACTTACCTGAAGATGGTTCATCAGAGTTTCAATAGATGCCGTTTTATCTGCACCAACCTCATACGACCTTATTGCAAAATTCTGCCTGAACACCAAACTGTCTTCCACAAATCTGCCCAGCCTAAACACCTCACCAAACATGTCCGGTTTCCTCGGCTTCCAATCGAAATCGGTCCACTGTTTCTCAGCTGCTAAAATAATAGTAGCAATAGCTGCGAGAAGCACACTCCAATCTGGTAGCATATTGATCCTGCTTTTTGCAGTGCTCTCTTCTTCAACATATTCCTTCAAGCCAACATTATTTTTCATGTTCAAGCTATCAAGAGCAGTTCCATTGACCTTGATACCATTGATCTTTGCACCACCCTGGGCATTTCCATTAGTTTGAACTCCCTTGTAGCCTGATGATGATGATGATTTCTTTGGCTTGACTTCAACACTGTCAGGAGCACTCACTCGCATTGTTGCATTCCCGGAAGAAGACGCAGAGATCTTGTTCTGTGTAGCGCAGTGAGGACTTGAAGAAGACATCATCATTGCCGCTGTTGCAACTACCATTTTGGCTTCCTTCACAGATCACAACATAAACACTCAAAAAAATTAGGGTGTTTGATTTTTTTTTAAGGGTGTTTTCGTCTTTTAGAAAATTTTATCCCCTACAGATCAGGGTAGAAAAAGACTCCACTGGCAAGTGGGTATGTTATGATTCATAAATAAAATGCCCTAACGGACAACCCAATCAACTAATATTGCACACAGACGAAAGAGAAGAGAATGATGGTCTTCATCAACAAATCCTCCGATTAAAAAACACGCTGATCTGAACCGCATACAAATTCAAAGGAAAACAGAATCCATATATTTGAGGATACCAGATAAACATAGACTAAAACAAAACAAAATTAAAATAACTCACCTTGAAAAACGATTCAGATCCGTTGAGAAAGTGCAGTATTAAACCCTCAAATCAAACCTTGTTGGAGCCCATGGGTGGTCTGTCTGCAGCGGAAAATTCAAAATCAAAACAAAGTCTCTAAACAGTAAATGCAGAACACCCACTTTGAAAAAATATCAAATCAAACAACACCCACATGGAGGGCTATTGTGCTCTAGGTCCCAATCCCATAGTCCAATCGTCATGACATGACATAAGATAAATTATGTGTATACCTCCTCCAGCTCAAAAGGAAGAATAAACACACGAAAACGAATGGAAACGATAAAAGAGAAACCCCAGGCTTACCTTGTTTAGGTTGATAGTATTTGAATAGACGAAGAAAGGCCTTATTCTACAGAATAATATATACTAGACAAATCTCCCAGCTTAGACCAATCTGGCAAACCATGTTGTTTTAAAATAAAGGATAAAAAAAGCAAAGAAAGAAAGATTTACCGAACCACTCTGGAAGTTGCCAACATGCCCACAATCATAGGATTTTCATTACAACACACAATCCCACCCCCACACGCTATTTCTTATTCCAAATGGAAGAAAAATTGTACATAACTTATATTCCACCATATATAATCAATGAGGCCATTCAAAGAAAAAATGTACATAACTTAACTTGCACTACGCATAATCAATGAGAACATTGAAAAGGCCTCAAAAAAACCTGCGCTGAGAATGAGGATGTGAGCAATGAGGGGAAGGGAAAAAATAAAATTTTAAAGGTTGGAAATTGAACGCCTAAAGTGAAGCACAACTACCTCCATCTTGTTGGGTGTTCGTGATTTTCAACTTAATCTTGGAAGTTGAGTTCCTCACATCCTTATCATATAATATAAGGGTATGTCACAAGTCTTTATTAGGGTGGTGGAAAATTCCACCATTTTAGAAATCTATGCCTTTCAAGCATTAGTTGTATGTGTTTGTGTTGTTGAAAAGAGTCATTAAAACACCACCTAAGTCCTTTCATCTAACAATTGATTGCATTTAAGGATTTTATGAGGGCTTAGGCAATAGTTTCGTATTATTCATTGTTCCCTAACACACAACAAACCACCGCTGCAATTCAGCAACCTTGATGAAGTGGCTCAATCCAATCACACACTTTTGAAAGGTGTCCATGTGTGTTGTGTTTATGATTCTTGTGAGATCCACCAATGCATTTCGGAATGAAATGGCAAAGAAAGGAAAAGGAGGCTTTATGTTTTGTCTTTATGATTTTTGTGACTCCCACCAACGCACTTTATAAGGAACCATAAAGCTTGGTACCAAATTAATACAGGGTATGCTAAAAATAATTGTGGGGGAAAAGAAATTCGGTAACATTAAGATGTGTCAATTTTAAAGTATTATTCAATTGGAAATTATTTGAATTGATAAACATAAAAGTATGATATGATTTATTAATAAAATTATTAGTGAAAACAGTTAATTTTACATAGAATATATGATTGGGTTGTAATTAGTTTAATTCTATGTTGGTAATAATTATTATTTTTGGTGTTTATTATGTTAATTTTAAATTCTACTTAAAAAATAGCTTATTTGCTTCAATCTAATTCTCTGTTATAACGTCTAACCTCAATCTAATTTCTCCCCTACATTAACTCTAAACTCTTATAATAAATTCATCATTTCCACTTGTTAGCTTCTAACTCTACTCCAAAATACGTTATTTACCTTAATCTAATAATTTGTTATAATGTCTCACCATAATCTAATTGCCCAACTACATTAGTTCTAAACTCTTATCATAAATTCATCATTTCTCCCTTATTGCCCCACTATTTTAACTCTAAACTCTACTCAACAATACATTGTTGCCCCATTATCTTAAGTATGAACTCTACTCAATAATATATTATTTATTTCAATTTAGTTCTTTGTAATTTTGTTTCGCCTCAATTTAATTAGCTCATATGCATTATTGCCCCATTATGTTAAGTATGAACTCTACTCAATAATACATTATTTATTTCAATTTAGTTCTTTCTTATATTGTCTCGCCTCAATTTAATTAGCTCCAAACTCTACCATAATTCATCATTCTCCTTATGTTGCCCCACTACGTTAGCTCCAAACTCTACCTCAGTCTAATTGCGTGTTATATTGTCTTGCCTCAATTTAATTGCCCCACTACATTAACTCCAAACTCTGCCATAAATTCGCCCCCTCTTGACCCATTATGCTCAATTTAATTGGCCCACGACATTAATTCCAAACTCTACCATAAATTCACCATTCCTCCCCCTCTTACCTCACTATATAACCTCTACCCAAAACACATTATTTACCTCCATTTAATTGCTTGTATCATCTTAATATTTCCATAACTTCCTCTTTAAAAATAACCCTTTTTTATTTTAAAAAAATATTAAAATTAACCTTTTTTTTATTATTAATAAAATATTTTAGTGGTGGTGAGAAATACTCATTCCTAAATAAAATTACACTTAGATGTCTCATCTTCCCATCCCCCATTAAGACTCAACATAACATTTATAATGGTTTATACCCATCAAAACCATTTTTAAGTTATAATGAAAATGAAGTGGGATTTAATGAATTCGCTTTCTTCATGTGATTTTTGTTTTTATAATAGCTGTATTAGGTATCTCCTCCACCATTGGGATGGGGTGTTTCTCATGACTCCTCTTTCTATCATAAATTCTATGGTAAAAATAAATGTATTATTCACTTTGACCCGTAACAAAGAGTACTTATATAATGAGTAGTATAGGTTATAGAGGTAGTGTCCTTATTTGGAAATTACATTAATGAAAGCCTCCTCTTTATTGGTGAGCCTTGAATTTTATTTATTGTGCCTAATTGAGTGTAACAAACATCTTTCGGTACTTGAACTAAGCTCCCCGTCTATTTCAATTGTTTAATGGAATTTCCTCTGGGTAATGTCTTTTCGGTGTCTTCTTTGAACACAAAATCACATCTTGACTCATCAAATCATTTTCAATTTAATACATTTTACGGTGGTCTCTAATATAGTTAGACATGTGGAGCCATGGGACTATGTGTAAAAATAATACTCTAGATTAGCTATTTTTTAGAGTTATGAACTAAATACTTTAATTCTCTAAAAAAGAAAAATCTCCAAACTATCAGCAAAAGGTCAACAAATAACACTTACTAAAGTTGCACCAAAATGCATATATATTTCTAGCCTATTCTTAGTTATATGTGTCATTCGTATAATATGCTAATCCATATTCTTTTAGAATTAATTAAATTAATTTTATCACTAGCAATCGCATATGTTTCATGAGATGTGAACGCCGAACGGTATATGTTATTTGATTTAGAGGCATAGTTATTACTTTTGTACTTGATGTTGTTAAGGGGTTTGAGTGATGTTGTAATTGTAGAAATATAGTTGATCCACTTAATTTGAAGGTTGTTTCTACATTTCAAACTTGTTATATATTCATACATGATTACTTGTGATACCGTTTTCGATAGTTAATCAATTTTATAGTTGATGTTGTTAGTTGTGCATCAGTTGTTCAGTTGGTGTTTTGTTGGAGAAACATTTATTATACAATTGATAATGTGTGTGATTGATAGTTGTAGTGTAGGACTTTAGTTGAAACATTACATTGTAATGTTGTATGTGTACATTTAATTATGTTATAGATTCGTACATTTAAAGTTGCATATCATATTTGGAAACATCAAATAAATGAAGGTATACGTACACGTAATGAGACATGTATACGTTTGCAGTATTTATATCATGAGTGGTAGCCTTTAGTGGGCAATTTTAGTTTCAATAAACTTGATTACATTTGATATCCCTTGAATGACTTTGCCGCTTTCGATAGAAGAAATGTTGAGTATAGTAGTATTTGAGGTGCTATGAAAGCAGAAGCTAGTATTTACGATGGGTTGAGTGATAGTAGTCTTGCTTCCTCCTTTCTTCTTGCTTCGAGTGCTGGTACGTGCACCATATTTGAGTATCTCTCGAATGAAAAAGCGGGTGAAATGCGCAGATTTGCAAGCGAGGGTACTCTGGAGAAAGCTGTGAATGTCAGACCCTGCCTTTCAGTGGTTCCAATGTCGACGGTTGCTCTGTGCAAAGTAAGTCCCTGCGACTTGTGGATAGTTAATCCCCAGGCCATTTTAATCGGCAACTGTCTTCGATTCCCTCTGGAAATAGGGGGTATGGGAATATGTAAGGGGTTGGAGGGATCCCAACATGGGTCGTTGTATCTATCAAATTTTACGACAACAAATAAAGGTAATGTTGGTGGTTGCATTGATGCGTCGTAGACAATGTCTGTGATTGTTCCTGTGGCACCACTCACGAGGCTTGCATCAACCCATAGATTTGCAATAAGCATGATTTTTTGTTGTTTGCATAACAAAACGTTGTGTTGCAACTGATCATCATCAGGATTTCCTGGTCCAGTCCACCTGTTACTTTCAACAATGGATTGGGCGATCGGAACGTTCAATGCCTTCAACATCTGTAGGTTGTGGCATGCCACTTGATCATTTTTTGCAAACAAATGTGGTGCATCCTTAAAAATGTTGAGCTCCTGCTGAGTTAGGTGTGTGTCTGTGCGAGACATCAAGAGTTCCCAATCCTCAATTAGAGGGGTCGAATCTCGCATGTGGAGCAGTAAATTCCGGAATGAAACCTGTGCATTGGTTGTTCCTTGTTGCCGAAATATTGTTCGCAATGTAATGGAAGATTGAAATCCCTTCCAAAGGGTTGCTCCGTAGGAATTACTTGCGTAAAGAGGACTGTCCAAAACCGGCGGTAATTGCCCGAGGTCACCAAGGAGGATGATTGATCTGTTCCCAAATTCAGATGTTCTTGAGTGTGGGAAAGCTTCGCGGAGCCTACTGTCAATTTTGCTTAGCAACTTTGGCCCGATGAAACTCATTTCATCAATAAGAACATATTCTATATGTTTCAACGATTCTTGAAAAGACGATAATGCACTACCTTCAAGGGGTTTTAGTTCTTTGATTGGAATATGCATGGCTGCGTGGATTGTGGATGCAGAGATGTTGAATGCTGAAACACCGGTAGGGGCGAGCACAAGTAGAGGAGAGGGAGATATGGTTGATGCTGTGAATGAATTCCAGATTTTATTTATCAGAAATGATTTTCCTGTGCCAGCCGTTCCTTGAATTATCAATCTTAGTGGAGGTAGAAGGGATTTGTTTGTTGAATGGTGTAGTATGGTATCAAGAGCTATTTGTTGTTCTGGAGACAAAGGAAGTGTGGAAGATGGTGGTGTGGCATGTATGTTGTTGTTAATTGTGTCTGCCTTCTCTCTCTCGATGAATGATGAACCAATTATCTGCAAATCATGGGGAACGTCGTGTATGGTCCAATTATTGTGTATGTCAAAATCTCGTTTCCCCAACATTTCAAGACTGTCTAGACCCGTGTTGTTTCCGGGGTGAAGTTGTGCAAAGACCTGCCATTCTTGTAATGGTTCTTGTTGAATACTGCATTCGGGCTCTGAGTCAGAACTAACATCTGTTGCAAGTCCTGTGTCTGCGGTAGTGCGTAGAACATGCCACGGTCTGTAGTTGTGCTTGTACATGTCCCAAGTGACATTGATGTCATGTGGGGTTGAGCCAAATTCAAACGCGATATTTCTGAAAGGCTTGTATAATAGGAGTTCTGACCAACAGAAAAGGTCATATGACGTTGATTCTTGAGCAGGGACATCCACAAATCTCGGGTGGACCCGTACAATTGCTTGTATCGGTCATTTTTTCCATTTATCACCTTTACGGTGCTTGTTGTAGCTCCAATCTCGAGCAACTTGAATAAGTGGTAGGTGTTCCATGGTTGTTGGACGAACTTTATATGCATCCAAGAAAGCGGTGGTTTGTTGTGCATCGGCGTCACTTTCAACGACACGTCTCAGAATCTTTTTTCCAACATTTAATGATACGAATGGACGGCTGCACATAACAAGTGGCATTTTTTGCAGCATGTGGCATGTTTCTTGTGCGCTTATGTCATGTTCAACAACGCTTTCTGTGAGCATTTTACGGATCGCGATATGTGCTGGAGAATCTGCGTCTGCATCTCTTGAAACTCTGGATAGCATTTGGTGATATGTTTCTGAACGTTGCTCGACTTTTGAAGCATATTTTGCAATATACTTAAGAACGGCATGGCGGGAAAGTACCGGTTGGCAATCGACATTTGCTCTCCATATGTATATCATTGTTCGATTGTGGATGTTCAATCTGTCATCGTTTCTGGAAGGGAGGTACTTTATTTTCCTGTCACCTTCAATGTGTAAGGAAGAAGTAGGTTGCATGGCCCAAGGAGCGTTGTACCTGCACTGCAGCTGTGATTGCTTTCTACGCAGGCATGTCTACTCTGAACATTTAGTGTGGCGCTGAACTCGATTAAGTAGTTCTTCAAGGTCCGCATGCGGGGAGGTGGATAGAATTTGTGTTGTATCTAGCAAGCAAGGGTCATCTAGGAGTGACCTGCGAACGAAATCCAAGCGGTTGCAAGCCGGGCGGGGGTTCCAGGCAGACACGAACTTATCAAAGTATTGTTTTGTCGCCTCAATAACTGTTGTGTCCTCCCAGTCCAGTTCGTCTACCTTTGGTGCATTCTCGAGCCACAATAAACCGTGGACATGTGCAGAGCCTCTATGTTGCCATTCGTACCTGCGAGACGAGGGAACATAAATATTAGATATGTAGTTTGGGAAAAACTTTAAAATAAGTAGATTTGATTACCTGTACCAAAAGTCTACTGCTCCAAGTTCCTTCTGCAATATTTCTTCCTGAAATATTGTGAATCTGTGATGCAGGTATGCTGATACTCGATGAGGGTTAGAGACAATGTTAAGTGTTCTCCAACGTTGGGCGGCTCGAGGATCTGTTGGGCATTCACCAGACATAATATTGTGGAGATCTGGCCATTTAGTGTCTGCAACACTTAGAGTGAAGAATAAGGTTGGTGTCCCTAATTGTTCCACCATATCTGAAAGCTCGCTTCTACTTTTTGCCCAGAATGAACGTGTCCCTCGAAGGCTCGATCCAAAGTGCATTAAGCTATCTGGGAGGTTGTCTTTGGGGCATTCCAGTAGTTGTCTTCGTAGCTCTCTAATTGTTGGAGGGATTCCAGATTCGGTGTTCTGTTTCATAAAAACTGCTGCCGTGGACTGGCTTCTGTGTCACATTATGAGGTTTAGAAGGAAGTAACGAAATCTTGGGTGGGAACCGAAACGCCCATCATGGTAACGCATCAAATGAAGTGCGTATTCATGCATTGGAACTTCTTTAATGCGGGGTTGTTGCCACATTGCTTTTCCTGTCGGAAATAAAGTTGGGAAAGCCATTGAGAATAGGCCTTCCGTATTATATTCATTTATTGGCGAAAGCCCAAGCTCTGGCCATGGCATGGTAAATGGAGTGTTACCATCGTGGTTGAGCAAGAACTGTTCGATTTCCTCTTCTTCTGTTCCTGTATTGTGAGGTGTTGGCACGAAAGACGATGAGTGTTCATATGTTTCATCAAAGTGGGTGGGAACACCACTACCATGAGTTGTAGAGCAAGTTTGCATTTGGGGAAGTTCCATTGTGGCTGTGTTGAGAGAGGAGGAAACATTTGACGATTCAGATGGTAGTGAGGAAAGGGCGTCATCGTCGATTAAGACATCTTTGTAATAGGGGTCGTGTTGGATTTTATATTGCAAGGCTGCACAAACACGAGATCTACTGACGTAGAAATCATAATTTTTTAAATTAGATCCTTCCCTTTGTATGAGAACTATGTCCAAATCTCCAAGGTGGCGGGGTAGGGTCTTTGCTATTGAAGTAATGTTTTGCGGGAAGCTTATGGTGTGTCCTGAGTATTTGTATTGCCCGCCACGTACTTGGGTGACTTGCATGAATGGATTAACTCGTGCGATAAGTATCTTCTCGATTTGGGTTAAAGACGCAAGAACGATAGGTTGTTTTTCAGGGTCCATGTTGTTCCATGAAGAGAAGCGGTGGCCTTGTTTTTCACTTTTGCATCTGTTACACGAGGGAAAGCCTTCGGAAAAAATTGTTTTAATTCCAGGGTAATTTTCTAAACATATTGAGCAAGTTTGGATGTTCGCCAACAAATCTATTCTTTTGCGAAACCGACGTTGGGCTTCTAAATTCAGTGAAGAGAGCGGGAATATGGGAAATCTCTATGTATTAGAAGGGGTGGGGTGTTCTGTTTCAGTCGTTTGTGGATTGCAAGGTGAAAAGCAGTCTGAAGGAGAGGAGAAACCGGTTGTATATGTGGGATGAACTGAAGAGAGGTCAGTACTTGAGACAGTTTCATGTGGCATCCCAGACATTTGGGGCAAAGTGACAGTTGCTAGCAAAGATGGGTTCGTACGGAAGGAAGTGGCATGCTCTTGAAAGGTTTTTTCCATGGAAGTTACATGCGGAATGTTGGTTGGCAATTCTTCAGTAGTTGTATTTGATGGCAAGATTGGAATGTTGGGGGATCGTAGGTTGTTGGTCGTTGTAAGTTGAAAGATATTAGAGATTTTCGTTGTTCTATGCTCTAATTTACGACGCCGTTGCTCAGCAGTTATGTGTACTTTATTTTTTGCATAGTTTTCTCTTCGTTGGGCTCGTTTTGCAGGAGTCGACATGATTGCGAAGTCACAGGATTATGGAGTACCACCTGTTGGATAAAGATCATTTTGGGTTAGCAAGGAACGATACATAGTTTGATGACAAACAAATGCAGAAATACATGAAAATGTAAAACTAAATTCAATTGTAATGCATGTGGAGTTCCAATGGGAAATACGCATAAGAGGTAACAATTTGAGTTTTGAGAAACTACTTTTTTATTAAGGAAAAGAGTATTAGATATATAGAAACATACAATGTGTTCACATACTACAGAAGGATGTAAATACGTACATAACAAAATTGAATATTTTTTATATTTATTTTCTTAAAAGTACTAACAATCCGCATAATAGAAGGAGACAATAGTATGTCAGTGTATAAGGGAATTCAACAGTTTTCTTTTGAAGCAGGGAAAAAAGTGAAACATAGATATGAAATAAGAAACATAGCAGTGATAGTTCAAAGTATAGAATGGGATGAGTGAGGGTGTAATGTTTGAAGGGACGGGTGGGTTGGAAATGCTTGCGTAAAGGTTATGGAGGAGTTGCACTATTTTCTGCTTTCTTTGAACTGAGGATGACACATTTCAATCTGTTGTTTCCGCAATATGTCTCTTTTTTCAGTGAAAGTGTGAAGCAGTATTCGTTTCCGATGACATTACTTATAATTTCACTAGTCGCATCTTCGTCTATAGTCAATATATGGAGGTCGCTAGCTGCAACACCCATGATTAACTCAGCTATCTCATCAAAAGCGGTAACTGATTGAAGTTCTCCTGTTGGGTCCTTTAGATCGATTCTGAGTGCATATCTATAATCATAGTTTTGCACTTGTCTGTTGCAACTTGAACATAACCATGAACCATTACCATTCTCTTTCACCTTTTTCCTGCATTGTTTGTCACCTTTTTGAAGAGGACATGCCTTGTAAAAAAAGTTGTCCATGCTAATATTCGTGATTTCTGCAGTAACCATGGCCCATTCATTTCTCTCAGTGTTCCCCATGTTTAGTACCTCCGAAATCGTCGTTACAGAGGTCATGCTTTTTGGAGGGCCTAGAAATTGGGTTGTGATAGAGGGCGCCGGAAGGAAGTAGTCATCGGAATCAACCCAGCCATGAAGTGTATTTGTTTCTGAAATTTTAGGGTTGACGTAACATTTGGTTCTTGAAACAGTGTCCACTGAGCTTCCATTGAAACTGGAGACGCGGGCAGCTTTCAAGGCGAGGACCGGAAGAGGCGGTATAGAAAGCATGTCTTCAAGTTCGTTGCTTATATCATCTAAGTGATGTCCCCACAATGTGACACTTACACTGAAACCCGACATGTCCTTTAATTGCAGTGTTCTTCTCTTTGTTTCAGACTTGTCATACCGACGAATTGTTGAGCATGGTGACATCGTAACAACAATTCCAATCAAATCAACTATAGAACCTTCAGCGCTTGCAGGTAATTCCTTGATTTTGGTGAAGTGAAAGTTATGGGAAGGTATTGTATCTTCATTTTCTATGAGTGGAGATATGGTTGAGGAAGGTTGCAGGAAAATCTCCAAAGCATTGTTCAAATGGTTATAACATAGCTTTGCATCAGCAATCCTCGCAATCCTCCCATTGGAAATTGTATATAGCTTCCCATTCTCAATCTGCTCATAGAATGCTTCCGCGGCCTCGTTGAAACAAGTGATGTGGATTTCTCCTCCTTCCTGATCAACAAAATCAAACCCAAACACTGATCCATTTCCCCTTGCATTGTTATATTGGCGAAGGGTTGTTTTTGCTAGGGCACGGCCCTCTACGGACCACATGTGCATAGATGTATTCAAAGCACTTATTTTAGTTGGTGTTCTCGTAAAATATTTGTTAACCCGATTTGCACTTGCATCTGTTTGTGGCAACTGACTGTGTTTGAGAGCATTTGTTGGTAGTCGGATTGGAGCACCGATTACTAAATGTGTTTCAACAACAACATCCATTTCAATGATAAGAACGGTGCTGCAATGGAAAAGAAAAACAGGATATAATTAGAACTGAGCAACGGATGGAAAAAATAAACAGAATTAAATTTTAATTGATATAGCGAGTTTATGTACATTGCTAATTGAGCAAGAGATGAAGCTTACAGTTCACTTTTGATCATTCTAACGAGGGATTTGTGTAAGCACACGATGGAGCCTTCTTGTATTGAATTGTTGGTTACACGACTTGCAAATTTGGAGGGTAGAAGTGCTGTCTGAAAATGTATCCCATCTGAAAGGTCAACACGATGTTGGGCTCCCGTGTTGAGAATGGACCTTAGAGAGCTCAAGTGCAGTATCTGAAATGTGGGGTCAACATTGGAACCACCCTCAATCAATTGAGAAATGCCTTCGTGTGTCAAAGTTATTTCCATGGCAACTAAAAGATGCTCGAGATTGTGAGAATTCTGCAAATATATGGTGGAAAATGTAAACTTGTAGGGCAGTCAATCATGAAATGAAGGATTTGTTCAGGAAATCATGCATTTGTAAAGAATGAGAACCTTTAAAGTTGACTTCCTTATTATTTCATATTTTCTAAAAAGTGCAAACATGAAGTCTAACCCTTTAACAATTCAATATGCAAAAAAGTGATATAATGTACAAAGCTTTGGTTGAAAACAACTAAAATTTGTATGGTTGTTTGTCGGCATTTTAAAACTATATGTATTTGTGTGCAAATATTATGAAGTACACATTAAAATTGCGTCGTTGGTTTACATAAAGAAGCGAGCAATTGTATAAAGGAAAGATATAATGAATAACTCATTAAAAATGTGTTGTTGTTGTTGTTGTTTGTTGAAAAGTTAGATTCTGTGCCCCATATGTTCCGCCGCAATATATACATGCATTTATTTGAAATGAATTACATATTATTATGTTAAGCAAACAGAATGGAATACAATAAGAACAATATGTACACTTGAAGTGAGAAGACAATAGGTATTTGTATGGAAACACAAAGATAAAGAAATTAGGAAAGCATAGTTGTTGGATAACAAAAACTGAACATGTGTTTGATAAGTTTGATTCTCCGTCGGATATATACTGCGATAATACATACATGGAATATTTGGAACGAGTTACAGTTTATTTCAAAAATACTTATAAACAAACACTTATAAACTAACCACTACAAGCTATTTTTTAAAATCAAATTTCTTGCTTTTTGCTTGTGCAATTTTCTTTGCACGTTTCTTGTAGTTTTGTCCAGTTGCAGATGCCTCGATTGGAATTCCCATTCTCCTCAATTTGTGGGGTGGTTCATATTTCAGTGCATCTTCGTTCGAATCATAAATCAAGCAAAAGCCTCGTGAATGATCTACAATCGTTCGGATTTTGGAGAGAAAAATTGGGGATGTTGGCATCAGGTGGAGGCGATCTCTGATCATTTCAGCTATCACTGTTTTAGGTGGTTTCGGTTGCCTACAATGCAAAACATTAACAACACATTGAATACACTTAAAATTTTCCTCCCTCTGCAAGTGAGGCGTAGTTAATGTCAATCCCGTTGTGGGGAGGGGAATTGTGTTTCTAGTCTGCATCATATTAAACTGGAGAGGGAAAATAAGTATGTTAGTCCACCAAGATGTTCTTAGGTATGACGGGCAGCTTTAAAAGCCTTGTCGTTGATCAGTCTAACGTCCAACTTGGGACGCTTCGAAATGGCCTCATTGGGGAACGAACCCCTCAGCACATAACGAATCCTACAAGGAATTAGAAGATATATGTCATTGACGAAGGCACGTGCCCCCACATGTCACTTCGGAAAAAGGATTGGAGTCTAAATATAAATGTAACAATCAAAAGAATATAACATGAAAGCTCTCTAAAATAATTTTTTAAACCATAGCATGCAATAAACGAAACAAATGAATAAGCACTTGAATCAATATTAAAACCCACCTCAATTTTGTTTAGAGACGACGCTCTTCTTTACCGCGGGAGAATGAGAATCACAAATAACCTACAAAAAAGTGAAAAAGAAGTTAATAAAACTAAATATATCTACACTGCCAATGTCATATTCACTACATAACGCTACCACTCATGATATAAAATTGGTAAATGTATATGCATGAATTTGTAACAAGTTAGAAATGTAGAGATAGAACATTTAAAACATCCCAATATGTATATTCATTATCACAATATGACAGTGGATCGTTTTCTTCTCCCAATATGTGTTTAGGATTTTATTGTATAGTTCTTTAAAATCTTTTGATCTGTAAATCTCCATTTCTACTGTTTGACTATTCGCACGTGTATTAATATATATCTATATCTACATATGTACCATATATATGTTATATTCTGTTTAGGCGTCCTATGTGGCTATATAGACTTTGATTTTAATAAAGTTACCATAATTTGAGCCTGAGTTTTATCAGTTAAGAATAACAACTTGAAATCAATGGGGGGAAAAAAGAAAAATCTACCTGCACTTAGTTCAAACGCCCCAACACCCCTATATATATGGTTCTCATTAAAAGAAATACACCGTAGACTTGGATCTTACTTTTTTGGCTTGTATTATTCCTCTTGTTTGTGGAAATGATAATATTCCTCATCAGAAACTATAAAATTATATGTTTTGGTATTAATAATATCTTGGTTGTGTAACAATTGGTTAAGTATCACTATTTATATAGCCTAAACATTAAGATGAACTGTCCAATAGTTGACAAAAGAACTCATAGAAAAAATATTCTACCCTATTCGGTAGTGTAGTGTATACATAAATTAAGTCAGTTTATTGAGAAAAAATATTAATATAACAAATAGAAAGTAAAAGATTAAAAGGAATTTCTTCTCCCTCTGGTTGCAGCAGCCATGGACGTTCAAGCCAGGGCTGAGTTCTGTGGAGGAGATGCCACATTTATACCAACACCGGCTCATGAAATTGCAGACATGGAGGAATACACTTGATACCCCACAGGCTGGAGAGAAGACTGCCTCCCTTTCATGAAAGCAACTCAAGCGCTCTTCTGATTTTGGCATGAATTTCTGATTCATTAGAGCAAAACAATCGCGCATGCATAGATGGGCAATACATCGAGCATGCTTACTCAGTATGATATTGAGGAGGTTCAAGAGCACTGCAATAACATGTGTATGTTCCATAATACTTCCTCTATTCCTTATTTGGATTTTTATTTGTCGAGGGTCGGTGAAAATTCTGTTTTTGGTGGCTTCTAATCTGTCCCCTGTTACCAGACCTCCTCAATATTTAGTGGGTAATTGAGTAAAGCTGCCTTTACAGACTTTTCCAAATGAGACTATGAAACTGATATTGTGGCAGCTTAGCAGAAAACGACTCTCAGAGTAGTATATGGTAGGTACGGTAGCTTTGCAAAGGCGTATTCTAACTATTTTATACGATTTTTTCCCAAAAACTTCACTGGCATACATCATAATAATATCCTAAGTTCCATAAAATAATTTCCATGATTCTTTCAAAACATCTTTTTATTATAATCATTTTATATTGATTTTTTATTAATATAATGATGTTTTCCAACCAAAAAAATATATCCTACCTTATATTCCTGTGCAAATTTCTACAGAAGCTCAGCGAAAAACCAAAAAAATATATCCTACCTTATATTCCTGTAGCAGATTTCTGCAGAAGCTCGGCGAAAATCGGATGGTTGAGAAACCGCGCGTTGATGACGAATCTGGTGAGATCTTTTCCCACATACACAGGCAAAAATCCTTCCGGCACATCTACAGAATTAAACCCTCATCCTCTTCTGCGAACTTATAACAGAGTTCTATTCCAATTTATAGAAAAACGGTTTCAAATCAGGGGCGCGGTGGCGAGAAAGACGGCGTGAATCTAAAACAGGGCGGAATCTAAAAAACAACAGTTAAAAATAGGATTTTAAAAATAGAAACTCAAAAATTGCATGCAAAGTAAAAACGACATGCAAACAGCTGTCAAATTTAATCCCGTTTGAAAAACGTCTAAAAGGCTGTCAAATTTAGGACAGTCGTAGAAACGTCCGGAGGTCCTCTACCATAGGGGGAACGCCTTCTGGCTTAGTGCTCCAAAGTATTCAATCCCTCACATTTAATTCAATTAAATATATGAAGAAAAACCCCATTTAGAATTTAATTAAAGTAATTCATAGAGCTCATCAATTAAATGACTTCAACACACTATGGTCCATGACTGATCCAATTAAAAAAATATTTAGTTAAAATTGTTCATTGACCTACACATCCTCAAGTTAGACTCCACTTAAGTTATCCTAGTCACCCTAATTTAACTCCACTTGTTTATATATAGAAGCTCCTATAAAGGTCAAGGAGGAGGCCACAAATCCTTATACGTACAACCACCTTCCCAAATACAAACTTATTGCCAACTAAAAATTTATTGCCCCTTAATGGATATTCAATCCATTCGAACTGCTATAACCTCCTCCAAATGTTATTTTAAGAATGTGTATTCATGATCTCATTAAAAACATTCAACCACTCCAGGGCCTCTCCTTCAATTATAAATAAAAGGCCATATCATCCTCTTATGATCCCTAGAAGCTTTGTGCAATTACAGCCAACCTCTGCTCATTTGTCATTCAAATTCGCATCCTTGTGTCCAATTTGCTCATAACATTATTCCTTCATTTGGAGATCAATTTAGAGCATTCACAATCCAACAACCATTAGAAAGTCAATAAGGGTGTGTGTACTTTAGCAATTTCATCATTGAGGTTCCAAGAGAAGCTTAGAGAAAGGTTTGTTGTTGTTTATTTGTTTGTCTTTCACTTTGCTAAGTTTTTCTTGTATACACACACCACGAGAGAAGATCATTTAACGTCCTCTAAGAGTCAACATTTAGCATCGCCTCAGCTTCTAATCTTGGCCTTTTTACCTTCGATTTGTAGCCTTTACATTTAGCAATAGCTCACAGCTCCTCTAAGGATAACTTTTACACAGTTTGATGGGGCGTGGAATCCAACCTACAAGCACTAGGTGAAACAACCTCCTCCCTGCTACATGTCGTAACCCCGTCAAAAAAGGGAATATCTGAGATAGCCGTTGTCGCATGGGGGGACTCCAACTTAGCGTCTAACTCCTTAATGCACCGCATGCATCAAGCAAAGGGAGAGGAGAAGGGCATAAGGCAAAATGATATGCAAAAAAGTGACCATGGTTGCACTGCAAAAATTCAATATCTAAGAACCAATCCTCCTCCAAACTAGTTGAGAGGGGACAAAGAAGGGCGATATGCCACGTGAAGAACATAAAGAAGCCCCGTGGCTAAAAAGGTTGCAACAAAAGCATTTAAAAGCTAGAAGTTGATTAATTGACCCTATAACCCCCTAAAAGAAACCAATTTGATCACATGGAAGATGAGCTTGGACAAGTAAATGATAGCACAAACTCTCACAAATATCCCCCCAAGGAATTAACATTTATCTTAGCAAAGGACCCCACCCAATTAGCCAATATTTTAAAATGATCCTCCTAACATTACAATATTTTGACCAATTAATGATGTAGCCTTAAGTCACTTTTAAGTCACGGGAGGAAAATTTTGAGCCCTAAAGTCAAAATTAAAGTTTCATATGTTAGTTGACTATACTTGGGGATGTTAGGGTGTCTTTACTAAGCCCCAACATTAGGGTGACTGTATTAAGGATGTTATGATGACTTAAATGATGAATTTATCAGTCTCTTAAGTTGTAATGTTAAGGTGACTTTAATGGGTATGTTAAGATGACTTTCATAGTGTCTTCTTTCCCATCCTCGATTTCATTTTAAAGAAATGACCTTAAGGTGTCTTAAAATACATCTGTGTTTTTGACTTTAACCTAACTTATTTTATGACTTAAGGGTATCTTTATCAAAGTCATAAATTAATTCAATTATAAAAGTAAATTGTGTATTTAGATATAAAATTATCATTTGGAATAGATGTTCATGTCGAAGAAGAATATTTTCATGAAGATGAAGAATACTTGTTGTCCAAAATAACCCCCCCGGGCTATTTTGACAACCTACAAACTCAATTTAGAACTTAGAAAAAATATTTTCTCAAAAAGTCGTGGAACACTAGGACTTAGTCTCCCGCAGACTTAAGGAACTCAGTGTTCTGCCGACTCTCCAAGTCCATGGAACAAAGGGGAAATTGAACTCAAGAGTTAGGAAAAATTTGGGCTTTGCAAAGGCCGCAATGCAAATGCGAAGGTCTAAAGCCCGCAGAACATTGTGAAAGCCGCACAATAAGATATTAGTGTTATGCAGTATAACAAGAGACGTATAAGTCCACCAAACAAAAGGTCAATGTTCCATGGGTTTTACTTCAAACGGAGGCCATGAAACATTAAAATTCTGCCAAAAAAAGAAAATTCAAATATTTTTTGTGAAGCAAAGAATAAACACTTGAAATCCGCAGGATAAAGCGATAATGGTTTTTTAGGCTATATCTTTCGTAAAGGAGGTCCAAAATACATAAGATCAATGGCATTTGAATCGTTTCTTCTAGGGAAACATTTTGGCATAAGAAAACATAGGATTTGATGTCATTTTGAGGATCAAAATGTAAACACAGGAGAGGTGAGAGCTTTGAAAATCCACAAAGCATCCAATGGAACTTGCAAAGGTCTTAACAAACAAACAAATGTCCTAAAATGAACAAGGATTGAAAATGGGATCCGTTGAATTTATAAAAGCTATGAAATGTTAAGAAGAGGCCACATAGTACACAAACCATCATTTTAAGCTGCGGAACATGGAGAGTAGCCACATAACGTTGTTAAAAGCCGCATCACAAAGAAACTTTACATATGAGGAAGGAGAAGTTGCGAGAAACTATGAAGACCATCTGAAGCTTGTAGATTTCACACAGGAGTCACACTTAATTTGAAATCAAACACTCAACTACTTCGCCAACAAGAATTTAATGAAGTATGGGTGCCATCCTCTTTCCCCTACAAATACAATGGCATGTGATTGGAGCCATGTGGCTGCCCATATCCATCTGCATACATCTATGGCGATTGGTCCTTGGTGGTGGAATCTCTCTTCTATTGGTGCCTCTCTCTCATTCACTCTTCTCTTATTTTTTTATAAATATGTAACTCATGCTTTAAAAAAGAGATCCTCTTTGTTGTAATGCCACCATGCCAAAATGGTGGCCAACTTCCTACGAGTTTCAAACCTTGGACTTGGTCTCTACAATGTATTTTTGAATTCTATCAATCAATGTAATGGTTTGTACATCTTTTAAGTAATGACATCTTATCTTCATGGCTCTTCCCTACCCCATACTCATGTTTATTGCACCTTGCCTCTTCATTTTTATCTTGTATGTTTTGTGTGTTTCTACTTGCAGGGTTTACATTTTTTTGTGTTTCAAATGCGTAGAAAGGGTTAGAAAACACAGTTTTGGGTTTATAACACATATGTATACCCTTCCTCTTGTGTTTCCTTCCCTTTCTCCCCCTCATGGATAGTGATCACAGTTCTTTTCTAGTGTTATCATTGCCCCTTTAGCTTAGGTTTTATTTTTGCATCCTTATCTCCATCTCTCTCTCCCTGGTCCCTTGGATGTGTTATTTTAGGTTAGCTTAGAGGTATTTTAGTGTTAGCATTAGGAATAGGTAGAGGAACCAACCTTCTATGGAGGTTGTCTCAATTTATAAGTCCCACATTATTGAGATCATCAAATGTTAGCCAAAAGTATTGATCTTCCATTATCAAATCGATGGTGTTACCTGTTGGTGATAACAAGACCCACAAAATGAATATATTATAGAAGTTAGAGAGCATCGACAAGATGAAGATGTTGATGCAAAAGATGAGGATGTTTGAGAAGATGAAATGAATAATTTGAAGCACATGTGCTCTTATAAATAAAATGTGATGATCAAAAAATGGGTGAATTGGGACAAAGGAAACTTAAGGCTACTAAAAGATGACATTAGATGACATTGGAAATGTTTAGAATGAAGAATCATAATTTTTGGAATGCCTAATTTTGGCGTGTGTTGTAATTTTGATGTTTATGTATGTGTTTTGTGTATGCCTTGATTTTGATGTGTATTGTAATTTGGTGTTCATAAATGTGTAATGGATACACCCTACTTTTGTTGTGTATTGTAATTTTTTGTTTATGAATGTGTAATGATTACGCCATGCTTTTTATTTGTATTATTATTTTGGTGTTTATGGATGTGTAATGGTTAAGTCTTAAATTTGATGTGACAATTTATGTGTTTATGAATGTCTAATGGATACACCCTAATTTTGACTCATTTTCCCTAATTTGACCTAATTTCTCTTAATTGGACATCATTTACCCAAATTTCTCCTAGTTTGACCTAAGTTTTCCTAATGTCACCTAATTTGACCTAATGAAACTTGATTTGATGCCCAAATTTAACAACTTAGAATTACACACTAACATGACACCCTTTCCCCTAATATTGACTCGTTTTCCAAAATTTGACCTAATTTCCACACCCTAACACGACACACTAATGTGATATCTTGACACGACACCCTAACGTGACACATTAACATGACACATTAACAGAACACCCTAACACAACACCCTATATATGACACACTAACATAAAACCCTCATGTGACACACTAACACTACACCTTGACACGACACACTAAATCAACACACTAATGTGACACCCTAACATGACACATTGATGTGACGCCCTAATATGACACATTGACGTGACAAAGATTTCCCTAATTTTGACTCATTTCCCCTAATTTGACCTAATTTCCTCAAACTCGATATAATTTCTCTTAATTGGACATAATTTACCCAAATTTATCCTAGTTTGATATAAGCTACCCTAATGTCCCCTAATTTGACCTAATGAAACTTGAATCCACACTTGAATTTGATAACTCAGAACGACACACTGATGACACTTGAGTTTGAAAACTCATAACAACACATTAATGACACTTGAATTTGACAACTTATCACAACAAACTAACACAACACCCTTTTCTCCTAATTTTGACTCGTTTCTCCTAATTTTGATTCGTTTCCCCTAATTTGACTAAATTTCCCCAAATTTGAACCAATTTTCCCAAAAATGAACAAATTTACTTAATTTTGACTTTAATTCCCCTAGTTTGACCTAGTTTCACAAAAAAATACTTTATTTCCCCAAAATTGACATAACTTCCACACATTAACGTGACATGTTAACACGACACCTATACACAACACAATAACATGAACCCTAACATGACATCTTTACATGACACACTAATGTAACACCCTAACATGACATCATAATACCACACACACACACACACACACAACACACACTAATTTACCTAATTTCCCAAATTTGACCTAATGAAACCTTGTAATGCCCCCCTTTTACAGTACTAGAAGTCAACGTAAAACCTGCTAAAAATTCGGTCATTTTTTTATCGTATTTAAAACTTATCTCATTTACTTATCCTAACGTTGTCAAGTTTGGTTATGACCTTAGTTTGTTTTAATTTTATTTAACAAATTTATTAATGACCGAAGCACTATTTTATCTTCCCAAATTATTTAATTCAAACTCTTCCAAGGTTACTATTGTTTATTCCCTTAGTAAATAAAAGGTTTACTTTATTTAAAATATTCCCTAAGAAATTAAGGATACTCTTTTAAAATATAATAATAGGTTAATTTCCACACAACTAAGATAAGGCACTTTTTTTTTTTAAAATTCCTAAGGTCTTCCGATATATTTATCTATCCCCAAGTAATAAATGCATCCCATCAAATACTCACCCAGACCCATTTAATTATTTTACCCCATCCCACTTAAATCTCATAGCTAAAGGAAATGTGTAGGGATCATTCTTGGCCCTTGGATCAATTAAATCCAAGCAATTGATCCTAGGGATCTTAGAGATGCCCTAATCCTCCCCTAAAGCCTTTCCTTTCATTGTTTGTTTTCTATTGTTCTTTCCTCTTTTTTTGCAGGCAAGGTTTAGAAGGAGGAGGAAGGAGAATGGAGTAGAAATCATGAAGGATTGTAGAACCCCATTCTATGGAGGAGACTAATCTTTTTTTTTGTTGGGGATTATTCTACCCTACCGAGGTTTACTTATTTTTCACACACACACACACACACACACATATGTGATTTCAGCTATACAAAACATAACACATGGTTTTTTTTATAGCAGCCTATAGAGAGTGACATTATATGTTTATATAGGTGTATATATGTTTATATATATATAATTATAGTTATATATGTCAATGAACAAATGAAATAAAAGACTATTCTTCAAATCTGATCTACAACTTTCAACAACAATAATAGAGAAAGGAATTTACTAAATAAATGACATTATGTTTAATTTCTCATCTTTATATAACACCCCCACAAACAATATTTTTCCCTGAATCAAAGAAAACCAACTCATGGAATGCAATGAAGTGCAATAGCTTTCAAATTAGAGAATAGTTTCCATTTATTCACCTTCATGGTTTGAAGGAAGGGATTTCAAATTAAGGGAATGTATATGTATTCTTTTGAAATTGAAAGAGCAATGTAATAGATTTTAATTCAACATTTTAAGTAAGAAACTAAGCAATGTCTCAAAACAAATTTCTAATGCACCCCATTGCTAAATGGAGCTAATTTTCTTCTAAACTCATTTCCTTCACCAAGAGAGGCACAACAAAACTCTTGTTCCCAATATATAGATTTAACCATACTCCTATAAGGGAGTGATCTTAACTAAGATTCACATTAAATAATCACTATGAAACAAATGGAAAATTCCTTCAATATGCATCCTACATGAATACAATCCTACCCTCTACCTTTCAATTCACAATGTTTGCAACAAATACATAGGCTAGAATAAAAACTTCTTCAATCATGAAAGATCAAGATTACTATGCAGCAAGACTACTTTTTTAAAAAGAGTTTTCAAAACATACTTTGCTCATCCATTTGGCAAATTTTACACCATGTTCTCAAAAGTAGAAATAAGAAAACTTTTACATCATATTAGAGTAGGATTTCAGCATACTTTATAGCAAAAATAAGAACATTACAAAAAAATACAACAAGCTAACAAAGACCCTCATTCCTTCACAAGAGGATGGCTCAACACAATCCCTACAAGTACAAAATATACATAGTTTTATCCCAAGAATAGGAACTCTTTACAATGGACATTACATCAATTACAAATCCCATTAAAACCATGTGAATAAACCTCTCAAAAGTTGAGAACAACATAACAAAGTCTTCAATCTTCTCCAACAATCTTCAAGCTAAAATCTGCATGTTTTCCATTCCATAAGGTCTTCAAAACACAAGGAGATAGGGCCCGGTTACCTCCCAACCTATTGACATCATTACATGCCATCTCCAAAGAGTGGAGGACATGCTAGCCTCCCTCTAATCCCATGGGAGAGAGAGTAAGCAATCCTCAAGTATGCACAAGTGGGTAGGGAAAAGAACAAGAAACAACAACACAATGCAACAACTTTTAACACACAAAACACCAAAAAGGACCACCAAACACAAGGGGAGAAAACTCCATGTTTTCCCTCCAATGGGGAAGAGTGGATGAGAAATCCAAGTATGCCAAAAGTGTGATCCAACCATAGGAAACACACACAAAAATAACTCCATAAGCCCTCCTTATCCCTCCATGCAAACACACCCTCCTTATTTCTCCTCCCAAGCACCAAAATTCCTCCTTGGAAGGATTTTCAAACCTCATTGGGTTTCCTTTCCAAGGATGGGGAAGGAGGTTCAAACCATATGAACAACCTTCCCCACCTCAAACCATATGAGGGGACAAATATGAATAATTGCCAAAATGGCTTGTCCATCAAGCCATGTGGTAAAGAGGGAAATTCCCTCCCTCTTCCCCCACACTACTCTTAAATCCATCACTACACATGATGGATGGAGACAATAAATTTAACACATAAAATCATAACCATACAACAACATTCAAAACACATAGCCACACACAACATCCATTTTCTTCTTCAAATTCATACAATAAAACAAAAGAAGGCACAAGAATCCTACCTCAAATATCTCTCCAAGTCTCTAAGCTATCCAATCCACTCCAAAGCCAAAGCTCCAAGCTCAACTCCCAAATCCAAAATGCAAAAATGACAAGCTAAAACTCTTTTCCTCCTCCATGAGGAGGTATATGAAGAGAAGCAAGGAAAATATCCTCCCAAATGAGAGGGTGACATGTGTCACCCCTCTCTTTTCCCCAACCCAAGATTCCAAAAAATAAAAGAGAGTAAAACAAAATCATTTTAAGAACTAATCCTCCAAATTCCCTTAAATGTTAATAAGTAAAACACCAAACAAATTTTTAGAAACACATAACCCAACTATTCTTACAAGAATGGTGACTTGTGAGAGGTCAAATGGGAGGGAAAACTCCTATTTTACCAAGAAATGAATCCCCCTACCCATAGGTAAGGTCCAAGGGCTCTTTTCCATGAAAAGAGAACCCCCAAAGATAAAAGGGGTCCCAAAATTGCCATTATTAGCCCAATTTCGGGTTTGGCTAAATGACACAAGAGTTGAGGTTGTGGGGCCCACCCAAGGGGTTTTTATGTGACCCCAACCTCCTAAAAACAAATTTAATTAATAAAATACACTTCTAATACAAGTGGGGACCATTAGGTCCCCTAAACTAGTTTACAAAAGACTAATAAAAAACAATTACATTAATTACAAATTTTAGAGTCACCCATGGTGCCCCTTTAAAATTTATGTCACAAAACATGCACACAAGGCTACAATCAATCATGTAAGGCTTGAAGGCTTGGCCTAGTTGGTCGCTTGTGCATCTTGAGTTGTCGCCCTGAAACCCATGTTCTCCTATACCCTATAATCTGCACACTCACTGCAAACATTAAACATACCTGTATATATATATATATATATATATATATATATATATATATATCTGATAAATAATGACAATAAATAATCATGGTTAGCATGTTAACAATGCAATAATAAATATCAACCCACGATGGTCATATACTATCAACGTGCATCCATAATTAAGCAAGATATGAGCTCCAACTACAATAATCATGATAATATGCTATAGCCAAAATACACCAATGTTATCAAAGTATGAAATGATAACATAAATCCATCATAGGTCAAATAGGATCAATTGTATCATGTACTGTTGGAAACCAAAATCATGTGTTGAAATGAAACTATGATAATAATCACTACTAGATTAGCGCTTCGCGCCCTAACCATCACATGAGCCATCAAAAGATCCAAATGAAATCACAAAATATCCAGATAGAGCTATAAACCATGTCCAAAAACTATAAGAAGTAATGAGTCAATAAAAAACTATGGTAAGAAAAGGGTGGGCACTACAAACCTAAATTGATACCTGAATTAGACAACGTAGAATGATAGACTAACACAACACCCTTTCCCCTAATTTTAACTCATTTCCCATAATTTTACATAATTTCCCCGAATTTGACCTAATGAACCCTAAATTGACACCCTAATTTGAGAACTTAGAATGACACACTAATATGACAACCTTCCCCTAATTTTGAGTTGTTCCCCCTAATTTGACCTAATTTCCCCAAACTTGACCTAATTTCCCAAAATTTGACCTAATTTCCCCAAATTTGACCCGATGAAACCTGATTTCCCCAAATTCGACCTAATGAAACCTGAATTTGACACCTTTGAATGAAACCTTAACACGAATGACATTCCCTTAATTATGAATTGTTTCCCCTAATTCGACCTAATTCCCCTAAAATTGACCTAATTCCCAAATTTCACCTAATTTATCTAAATTTGACCTAGTTTCCCCAAATTTGACCTGAATCGACACCCTAATTTGAAAAATGAAAATGACACACTAACATGACACCCTTTCCCCTAATTTGATCCAATTTCCCAAAAAGTTGACTTAATTTCCCCTAATTTGACCTAATTTCCCCAAAAATGCTTAATTCCCCAAAAAAACCTAATTTCCACACACTAACATGACACCTGTACACTGTATATTGACACGATACCCTAAGATGACACCCTAACGAGGCATACTAACGCAATATCCTAACATGACACCCTAATGTGACACATTAACATGACACCTAACACAACTCTTAAATTTTTGTAACCACTAACACATACTGATTTTTGTAATTTTCCCAAATTCAACTTAATGAAACCTAAATCGACACCTAAATTTGATAACGTAGAATGACACACTAACATGACACCCTTTCCCCTAATTTTGACTTGTTTCCCCTAATTTGACCTAATTTCCTTAAAAATGATATAATTTCCCCTAAATTTGACCCAATTTCACAAAAAATGAACTTATTTTCTAAATATTGACCTAACTTCTTCATATCTAACCTAATGAAACCTAAATTGACACCCATTTTTACAACTTAGAATGACACACTAACATGATAGCCTTTCCCATAATTTTGACTAGTTTGCCTTGGTTTGACCTAATTTCTTGAAAATTTATGTAATTTCCCTTGAATTTACCTAATCCCCCAAATTTAACCTAATTTTCCCAAATTTTACCTGATTAAACCTAAACAACACCCAAATTTTTCAACTCAAAATGAAACCCTAACACAACACATATTCCCCTAATTTTGACTTGTATCCCCTAATTTGACCTAATTTCACTAAAATTGACCAAATTTCCTCTAATTTAACCTAATTTCCCCAAAATTGACCTAATATCTCTTAATTGAACATAATTTAGCCAAATTCTACTAGTTTGACATAAGTTACCCCTAATTTCCCCTAATTTCACATAGTGACACAAATCTGATTTGAAAACATAGAAAGACACACTAACACAACATCTCTCCCCCTAATTTTTGACTTAATTTCCACACACCAATGCAACACCCCTAACACGACACACTAAAATGACATCCTAACATGACACCCAAATGTGAAAATCTAGTGTAACACCTTAACACAACACACTAATGCAACACCATAACATGACACACTAACATAACAACCTAACGTGACACACTAACTTGACACACTAACACAACACCCTAACATGAAACACTAATGCAACACATTAATGTGATACCCTAGCACGATACAGTAAGGTAACACCCTAATATGACACACTGACTAACACAGTACACATTCCCCTGTTTTGACCTAATTTCCCCAAAATTGACCTAATTTATCTTAATCTGACATAATTTACCCAAAATTTCCTAGTTCAAGACAAGTTACCCCAATATCACCTAATTTGACTTAATGAAACTTAATCGACTCTAATGTCCCCTAATGTCCCCCTAATTTGAACTAATAAAACCTGAATGGACACCCAAATTTGACAACTTATAACGATACAATAACAAAACACCTTTTCTCCTAATTTGACTTAATTTCCTCAAACTTGAATTAATATCCCCCAAAATTGAATTAAATTCTTGAAATTTTAGCTAATCTCCCCAAATTTTTCCTAATTTCCCAATATTTATTTGATTTCCCCAAATTCAAGCTAATTTAAACACAATAATGCAACACACTAAAATGACACCTATACACTGCGTATTGACACGATCCCCTAACATGACACCCTAACGAGGCACACTAATGCAATATCCTAACATGACACCCTAATGTGACACACTAACATGACACTTTAACATGACACACTAACACAACACATGACACCTAACACAACTCCCAAATTTTTATAACTTAACTAACACATACTAATTTTTGTAATTTTCCCAAATTCAACATAATGAAACCTAAATTCGACACCCGAATTTGAAAACGTAGAATGACACACTAAAACATGACACCATTTCCCCTAATTTTGACTTTTTTCCCCTTATTTGACCTAATTTCCCAAAAAAATGATATAATTTCCCCAAATTTGACCCAATTTCACAAAAGATGAACTAATTTTCTAAATATTGACCTAACTTCTTCATATCTAACCTAATGAAACCTAAATCGACACCCATTTCTACAACTTAGAATCAACACACTAACATGATACCCTTTCCCATAATTTTGACTAGTTTGCCTTGGTTTGACCTAATTTCCTGAAAATTTATGTAATTTCCTTTAAATTTACATAATCCCCCAAATTTAACCTAATTTTCCCAAATTTTACCTGATTAAACCTAGACAACACCCAAATTTGACAACTCAAAATGAAACCCTAACACAACACATATTCCCCTAATTTGACCTAAATTCGTCTAATTTGACCTAATTTCACCATTGAATTGACCAAACCTTTGACCTCTAATTTGAACACTAATTTCCCCAAAATTGACAAAATTTCCTCTAAGTTTTAACCTAATTTCCCCAAATTTGACCTAATTTAACACCCTAATTAGTTGAACATAATGTAGCCAAATTCTACTAGTTTGACATAAGTTACCCTAAATTTCCCCTAATTTCACATAGTGAAATCTAATTTGAAAACATAGATAAGACACACTAACACAACATCTCTCCCCCTAATTTTGACTTATTTCACCTAAATTTGACTTAATTTCCACACACCAATGCAACACCCTAACACGACACACTAAAATGACATCCTAACATGACACCCAATTTGTGAAAATCTAGTGTAACACCTTAACACAACACACTAATGCAACACCATAACATGACACACTAACATAACAACCTAACATGACACACTAACTTGACACGCTAACACAACACCCTAACATGACACACTAATGCAACACATTAATGTGACACCCTAACACGATACACTAAGGTAACACCCTAATATGACACACTAACTAACACGGTACACATTTCCCTATTTTGACCTAATTTCCCCAAAATTGACCTAATTTGATCTTAATTTGACATAATTTACCCAAAAATCACCCCATTCGACACATTACCCCAATATCAGACCTAAGCTTCAATGATACTTAATCCTAAACTCTTAAATTTGACCCTAAGCGAATGACACATTAAAACTACACCCTTACCCTTAATCACTTGACTCAATTCCCGTATTGTGATTACCAATTTCCCTAATCATGATTGAGCTAAATTCACTAATCTAATTTGGAGCTAAGTTCCTCTAATGCACCAAAATGACTAAGTTTCTCCCAAAAGGAAAACTATCCCAAGATTTAACCTAATTACCTCAACACATTAACATGACTCTTGTATGTTGCATCTCCTATACATGACATTGATATACAGCCAAGTTCATCCTTAAAGTCGACAACAATGTAACCCCCTAAGATGAACACCTAAAGTGACATATTGACACAAGTCATTTGGAAGGTCATTTCACCATTTGGTTTAATGTAACTTGAATCGACACCTAAATTTGATAACATATTACGACTATTTATGGCACCATGTTAGGTACATTTCTATTAGTAGGCGTTTTGAGTTAGATTTTGCATTGTTTTCATACTAGTTGCCCCAATTTCCTTGAATTCTGATCTTAATGTTCCCCAAATTCCTAGACTTAGATTCCTAGCAAATTAGGTGGCAATGATGTTAGCCTTCATCGTTTAGCTTTGTTAATTGCTTTGTATAAATTAGAATGACACAATAATGTGACACCCGTAATCCCCTAACTTGACCCTAATGACACCCTAATATGATACATTATCACAACACCCTAATGTGAAACCATAATTATATGACTCCCTAACATGACATCATAATGTGACACACTAATATAACACCCTAATATGACACACCAACATGACACCCTTATAATTAGACACCCTAATGAGAAACTCAAATTAACACAAGTACAACACCCCAAATAACAAATGTGATACCCTAAACACCAATTCAACACCCTAAACACTAGCGTGACACCCTAAACAACAAATGTACACCCTAAACACCAATACAATAACCTAAACAACAAATGTGATGCCCTAAACATTAGTGTGATGCCCTAAACACTAGTGAAACACCATAAACAACAAATATGACACCGTAAACACTAGAGTGACACCTTAAACACTAGTTTAACACCCTAAACAAAAAATAGTTGTGCCCGAAACACCAATGTGACACCTTAAACACTAGTGTGACACCCTAAACAACAAATGTAAAACCCTAAACACTAGCGCAACACCCTAAAAAAATATGGAACTTTAAACCTAAATATGACACCGTAAACACTAATGCGACACCCTAAACACTATTTAGACACCATAAACAAAAAATGTGACACCTTAAACACTATTTTCACACCCTAAACAAAGAATGTGACTCCCTAAACACTAGAGTGAGACCTTAAAACTAATATGACTCACTAAACCCCGATGGAACACCGCAAACACTAGTGTGACACCCTAAAAAATAAATATGGCACTCAAAACCCCAATTCAACACCGCAAACACTAGTTTGACAACCTAAACACTAGTGTGACACCATAAACACTAGTTTAACACCTTAAACCAATAATTTTACACCTTAAAAACCAATGTGACATGCTAAACATCTAGTGTGTTACCAACCTAAACATCCAGTACTGACACCCTAGTACATGAAAATATGACACCTTAAACCTCAATGTGACACCACAAAAACTAGTGTGACAACCTAAAAACTATTACAACAACCTGAACAATAAATGTGACACCACATTCACTAGTGCGACAACCTAAAAATATTATGACACCCTAGACAATGAATGTGACACCCTGAACATTAATGTGGCACCCTAAACACTAGTATGTAACCCTAAACATTAGTACAACACCCTAAACACTAATTTGATACCCTAAATAATAAATGCAACACCATAAACATTAATGTGATACCCTAGACACTAGTGTAATACTACAATCACTAGTGTGACACCCCAAACAAATATGACACCCTAAACCCCAATGTGATAGAGTAAACACTAGTGTGATACCCTAATCACTAGTGTGACACCCTAAACAACAAATGTAATGCCTTAAACCTCAATGTGACAAGCTACACTAGTATAACACCCTAAATACTAGTGCAAATTTTACTACCCCTTAACACCAATGTGAAAACCTAAACAATAAATATGAAACCCTAAACACTAGTGTGACACCTTAAACAACAAATATGACACCCTAAACACTATTGTGGAACACTAAACAACAAATATAACACCCTAAACCCCAATGTGCACCAAAATAACTAGTGTGACAACCTAAACACTAATGAAACACCCTCAACAACAATTATGCCAACCTAAACCCTAGTGTGACACTCTAACCTACAAATATGACACCCTAAACACTAGTTCCCTAAATAACACATATGACACCCTAAACCCCAATGCAAAACTATAAACCCTAGTGTGATACCCTAAACACTAGTTCAATACGATAAACAAAAATTATGACACCATAAACACTAGTGTGATACCCTAAACACTAGTGTGACTCACCTATATAACACTGAGTGAGACACCCTGAACAAAAAATTTAACACCTTAAACAATAAATGTGACATGAAAAAACACCAATATGACACCCTAAACACTAGTGATACCCTAAACAAAAAATTATGACACCCTAAACCCTAATGTGACACCTGTAAACACTAGTGAAACACCTTAAAAACTATGTGATACCCTAAACAAAAAATATGACACCCTAAACACTAGTGTGATACATCCTAAACAACAAATGTGACACCATAAACACTAGTGTGACACCATAAAAATAAATATGACACCCTAAACCCTAATGTGACACATAAACACTAGTGTTGTACCTTAAACCCTAGTTCAACACCCTAAACAATAAATGTGACACCTTAAACACCGATGTGACATGTTAAAGCCCAATCTGACACAATAAACACTAGTCTAATACCCTAAACACTAGTGTGACACCCTAAACAACAAATGTGACACCATAAACACTAATGTGACATGCTAAACACTAGTACAACACCATAAACACTAGTCAAGAACCCTAAACAAAAAAACATGACACCATCAACCCTAATGTGATACTCAATAAACACTAGTACGAAGCCCTAAACACTATACTAAATTGGAATAAAATGATTGGATGCCCTAAATTTCATTATAACCCTAAACAATAAATGCATGAAACCCTAATCATTAGCATGACACCCCTAAACAACAAATTTGACACCTTGAACACTAGTGTGGAACCTTAAACATAAATTATGACACCTTAAACACCATTGTGGCACCATAAAAACTTTTTTATGTTGTATAAACCTATTTTTGGGACCTAGTGCAAACACCTGTAAACTAACAAATATGACACCCTAAACCCTAGCATGACACTCTAAATAACAAATGTGAACACCCTAAACACTACGTATGACACCTAAAAACTAGTGCTGATACCCTAAACACCTAAATGTGACACCATAAACACTAGTGTCGACACCCTAAAAACAAACTAACACCTGTAAACAACAATGTATGACACTTTAAATCACTAGTGTGACACCATAAACACTAGTGTGACACCCTGAATAACTAGTGTGGAACCCTTAAACATTATAAACACTAGTGTACATACCTTAAACAAAAAATGTGATACCCTAAACAATAGTGTGAAACCGTAAACACTAGTGTGACACCCTAAACAACAAATGTGACAGTCCTGAACACTACGTGTGACACCTTAAACAACTAAATGATGAAACCATAAACACTAGTGCAACACCCTAGTAAAAAAATAAGGTGACACCCTAAACACACAATAGTGACACAACAAATACTAGTACAAAACCCTAAACACTAAATGTGACACCCTAAATGTTATTGCAACACCCTAAACACTAATGGTGACACCCTAAACATACTAGTGTAAACACCCTAAATAAATACTAATGTGACACCTAAACACTAGTACCACCCTAACACATGCCAATGTAAACACTAATGTGACACCCTAAACACTAGTGCTCCACCCTAAACACTAGTGCGAGATCTTAAACAACAAATGTGACACATTAAAAACTAGTGCAACATCCTAAACAACAAATATGACACCCTAGACCACTCAGTATGCAACACCCTAAACACTAGTGTGACACACCTTAAACACTAGTGTGACATTTTAAACAGTACTAAGGTGACAACCTAAATCACTAGTTTGAACACCCTAAGTAACAATAGTGGTACAACACCCTAAACCCCAAGTAGTTTGACACGTGTAAACAACAAATGTGAAACCCTAAACACTAGATTTGATATCCCTAAAAACTAATATGACACCCTAAACACTAGTGTGACACCCTAAACAATAAATATGACACCCTAAACACTAGTGTGGCACCCTAAACAATAAATATGACACCCTAAACACTGGTGTGACAACTTAAACACTAATGAGGCACCCTAAACAACAAATGTGACACCATAAACACTAGATTGACACCCTAAATGCTCTTGATACATTAGAACAACTTTGTAGGGGACATTAAGGCCACTTTAAGTCCATATTTACAAGGGTGATTGTTAGGAATAAACTTAGGTTAATTCATCATTTACTAGGTTGTAATGCTAAAGTAATTAAATTTTATTACTTTAACTTAGTTAGTTGTTAATTAGTTGTAATTTAGTTTTCACATCCCTAGATTAGTGGGGGCTATACTATTGGTAGTTCGCTACTTCAGAATGTTCCCGTATGCTCTGGGATGTGATTAGTTAGAGGCAATATTTTATTTCTGCATATTTTCCATAGTTTGTATATTTGATCCACTTTTTGTCGATGTTGTTACTATTGTTCAATGTCTATAAACACTGCAACTTCTTCATTTGATATGAATGAAGGGTTTCCATATTATTAAACTATTAACATTTTTTATGATAGTTGGTTGATACCAGTCTCTATGCGAGGATCTCTGAAACCTTTAAGGAGAGTGTGTTGTAGAAGGTTAAGGGTTTATCGCTGCAAGTTTGAGCTTGGAGGAACCATAGTTGTTCCTAGCCTCTTGGAAGCACCTACCCTACTTCATCACCCATAGACATCTGCACATAGTTGCAAATCTACACATAGTGTTACAGATTCATCTATATATTTATTGGCTACAACATAAAATTTACATAGGTAAAAAAATTTGAAAAAAAATATTTTTCCCATAATGGGTTTAATCACTAAATCTAGTGACTTATTTAGTCCTAGATAAATTTGGTGGCCTGATTAATCTAACAAGACATGCACCTGATTTGGAGGAGGTATGTGCAAGATTTTTTCTTTGTATTAAAGATAGAGTTTACATGGAAGCTTCAAACCAAGCGTTGCACAGTGTTGCACCCACCGAGCTGGTTGGTGGAAACGAGTTGATCATTGGTCTAGTTGGGCATTGCATGCATTGGTTGAGATTTACAAAATTTGACCCACATCGGGTGAGTTGATCTTTGCATTGTCAAACGACCCTGCTCTTGTAAACCGGATCCACACCGAGTTGGGAAAGCATTGACGAGTTGGGAGATTTAATCTCCTATGAGAGCTATTCAAAGGTTTGGACTAAGGACAAGTTGCATTGTGACGAGCTCATATTGAGCCAGGTGAGTGCCAAACTACATCACTAATGTTCTAACTCAAGCAAGTTCATTGCTGATTTATTTGTTGCAATGTCCAAAGGCACATTTCATGCATTGGTGTGTTTGAAAGTGAAATCCAAGCTAGGTGTATTGAGGAGGGTTTTTACATTGTGTAACTCCCAAGTGTCCAAAGCATCTTACTAATCCTACAAATTCTAAAGTAACTTTGTAACCTACATCAAAGGATTTATAATGTGAAAATAGACAAGCTACAGGTGTCCAATCGACTTGCACACCAAGCAGTTGAGTCCTCCCACATTGACCCTCAATAAAAAACCTTAGAAAGCAAAAAAAATGACCCAAAAGCAGTGATAGGAGCAAATAAAAATAAAGATGTCAAAGATAGCATAAGGCGTCCAAATTACCTACAAACAAATGTTACAGAAGAGAATTAAAAAAAATGGCCAACAAATTAGCAATGCAGAGGCCAGGCTGGGTGTATTGGGATTGAAAAAAAAAGCAGTCCCTTGCAGACTTCAAACTGACTTGCAACAAAACAACATTGAAAAATACACGCAAAGTGGTTTTGGGTGACCTAAAACCACCTCCTCTCCACAGCAGGCCACGTGGACACACCACAAGGCAACACAAAATTCGCAGTTTGTAAAAGGTAAGGTAGTTTAAAAAATTGTCTTTAAATATCATTTTCTCCAGTTCTATAAGCATGTGCATATAGCGCTCACTTGGATAGTACGAAATTTTTGGGCCTGGGAGGTTAAGGGATCGACCCCCACCTCTCGCAAATCCATTTTTTCTATATAAACATTTAGAGGAAAATTTGGAGGAACCTGCCAAAGTTAGCAAGAAAAAGGTCTACTAAGTGACTTAGTCATAATTAAAGCCCTTGTTAAATTTAGCTATAAAACACCTAATTGGGGCCAAAAAATTTATTTACCCCAATTGATCCGAAATTTGATTTTGATACATTTTTGTAAAGGCAAAAGAGCCTAAAGAGCCCAAAAAAATTGCCTCATGGGGGACCCTTTTGCGCAAAACAACCTTAAGTTAAACTGCCCTAACTTTCTTTTCGTTTAGAGAAAAATTACGATTTTTTTTTGTAAAATTCTAGATTTCGATATGGAACTGATTGAGCTAGTTTAGGGAGATTATGGTGAACCAAATTTTGTAATAAAAATTCAAAGGCTGAAACAGGGTGTAAAAATTGGTAAAAATTATAATTTTGTACTCAAAATGTATGCCAAAGTGGAATTTTTCCATAGAAGAAGAGACAAAATTGTAATTGCGCTATAATTATAAAGTGCCAAAAAAAAAATCATTCCCATAGGGCTAGTTATCTTCGTTTTTCACTCAAAATTTAAGGGGAAAAGATGAAATACTTGAACTTCTTCATTGATTGCTCAAAAATGGTATTCCTTACAGATTAGAGCAAAGTGAATGGAGGGTATTTTTTCACGTCGGTGCCAATTTCAAGCTACGACCCAACCCAACAAAGGTTTATTGAGCCAAAATCCAACCCAACAAAGGTTTTCAAAACATTCAGAGCTACTCGTTTGTTTTTCGAGCACATGTGCCAACCCAAAAGAGGTTCCAGATATCCAGAGATAGTTCTCAAGCCTATTCCATCTCTTACACACCGTTCAAAGGAAGTACCTTCATCCAACTACTCCTGTTCATATGAGATCCAGGGAGACCATACTGAATTATGGGGGGGAATAATAAAGTTATTTGATTCACCTTAGAATAAGTTTATTTTAGCATTTGTGTGCTAATAAATGTTTACCTCATGTAAACATATTATTTTTTAGAGTTTTTCTCTCATATTCACTTCAGACCATGATGAATTAAGGGGGTTTGTTAGGAATAAACTTAGGTTAATTCATCATTTACTAAGTTGTAATGTTAAATACTTTAACTTAGTTAGATGTTAGTTAGTTTTCATTTAGTTAGCACATCTCTAGATTAGTGGGGGCTATACTATTGTTAGTTTACTTCTTCAGAATGTTCCTGGATGCTCCCAGATATGATTAGTTAGAGGTAATATGCTATTTCTACATATTTTCCACAGTTATTATATTTGATCCACTTTCTGTGGATATTGTTACTATTGTTCAATGTCTATAAACATTGCAACTTCTTCATTTGATATGAATGAAGGGTTTCCAGATTATTACACTATTAACAGTGACATTAGGGTAGCTTTACTAATGTCACCATTAACCTCCCAAGTATATATAAAATAAAATAAATAAATAAAACCATTAAAAAATAAATCCTAAATGTCAAAAATAGATAATGTTTTATTCTATTTGCATATAAACATTTTATGGCCCTCTGAAACACAATATCATTATTTTCATTGTTATTGTGCTTTTTGGGGTGGTGTAGAAGTTTTTTTCAATATTTTGTGGTCCGTAGAATTTGTGGAAAAGGATATTTTTGGCCTTGTTGGGTTTGTTGCATATTTGGGGACCATTTTTGTAGTGGTTTATTATATATTTATGGGGTATTTTTAAGGGATTCGTTGTAGATTTGTGGGTAATTATTATAGGGGTTTATTATTACAGATTTTTGGGTCATTTTTATAGGGTTTTGTTATAGATTTGTGGAGCATTTGTGTAGGGATTTGTTTCATATTTGTGGGGCATTTTTTAAGGGTTTTTTTGTAGATTTGTGGGTCATTCTTGTAAGGGATTGTTAAAATTTTGTGGGTTGTTTGTTTAGGGTTTTATAGGTTTTGAAATAAAATGTTTGGCATAGGAAGTCCATTGAAAAGATGATTAGGTAAACCTTATGCTTAGTTTTATCATTTATTTTATGAGCTTCTTTATTATTTCTTTTAGTTCTTAGCACATTAATTATATTCATTACGCTTATTGCTTCCTATGATTAGCATATATTTTTGACTACACTAAAATATGAACCACAATTGTTTTCTCAAATAAACATTCAAACTTTACATTAGTGTTACACATTTATATTAATACACTTAATCTTACTCACATCCATCCACCCAAATTACTTTTGTCACATTTTCCAAATCTTTCAAGCCCTAATTTTAGTAAATCCCCCTTTAGAGGATAATAAATTCCACTCCGACATAGGGAAAATTTTAAGGGTTCCTCGGAAAAAAAGCCTTAGAAAATATTTGGAAAATTTTGGAAATAACCACTTTTGCATTGATGAAGAATCATTGTAAAATTTGTTTTATGTGAAAGACGATTTAATAACATCATTTTGGGAAAGTTAGGTAGGGAAAACAGAACAGATTTGGATATACTACCGGTCAGTAGCATTCTTCATGCTACTAGTTGACAACATACTGGGTGCTATTGGATAGTAGTATACAAGATGCTATTGGTCAACAACATTTAGTATGCTAGTGGCTGACAACATCCAGTATGCCTGGATGCTACTAGCTGCTAGCATCTAGTATGCTACCAGCCGATAGCATACTAGAATGCTACCAGCTAGGAAGCATCCAATATGTTATCTAGCCAATAACATAATGGATGCTTGCTGACTGGTAGCATACTAGATGCTGCCTTCTGGTAGCATACTGGATGGTACCAACATGTAGCATACTAACATGGTATCTTCCGATCATAGCATTCAGTATGATACCGGTTGGCTAGTAATTATGCATGCTACCAGTTGATAACATTATGCATCCTAATGGCTACAGTAGCCTGCAACAGATTATCGGTATAGTATCATTAGCCAAGAGAATTATGTCTGTTTCTAGGAAACATGTATTATGCCACCAGCCAGATAGTTTACTACATGATCCCGACTGGAAATATATTGCATGCTTCCAGTCGCTTAGCATGTAAGTACATTAGGAATGCTGTTGGGGCCATATTTGTGTTGGTATAAACACCTATAAATACACACATAGTAGTCATTTTCACTTCACACAAAACATAATAGATAGAGCGGACAAGGAAAAATTCTCAGCAAACAAGGTGATCCGCATAATTCAGAGTCTAGACAGGAAGAAACTAGAAATGATATCTATAAATATGAAGGTAATGATTTAATAATAGATTTCAATTTCTGAAAATGTCAAGAAGAATAGACAATTTACCAAACCACCCAAGAGCCCATAAAATATGCAGAAGTTTTCATTCAAGATCTTGGTGTTTCCTCAAATATACAAATTTCTCAGAAGATCCTACTACATTTTTCCTACTGGATTGAAGTTGCAATAGTTTTACAGGGCTTGTGTATATGCACCAATTTTGGAAAGACCAAAAAATACTCAACAATATTCTACCCACCTATGAAACTTCTAATTTCACCTTTAATTATCAACTTCCATCTCACATATAATCATTCTAGGATGTCTCTTAAAGACATTGAGACATCTGAAAGGACTACTACACAAGGATGTGGATCTTGTCATGATGAAGGATATTTTATCAGATGATGATTCCAAGTATTTGGAGTCTCACTTTTAATTATCCATTCATACAATTTTAGCTGCTACTACACGTATGTTTATTTTCAATTTTACAACATTTTGATTTTGATTATTTTAACTTTTACAGATTTTCATTGTGATTTTTATTTGAGTATTAATAAATTGTTTTCACCTTGCATTTGCAGCTTCCCAAAACCCTTCAAAAGGGGGGAATTCAACTCAAAGATTTCAGTCTACCCTTATTCTGTAGGACGTGGTGCAGTTCTTCCAAGGCCAAAATTATTGTACAAGGTTGTTATAAAAATATTCCGTGGTGGGTTTTGGCTTACATCATTCACACCCTAATTAGGCAGGAAATATGACTGAGTGTAGTTTCCTATCCTCTAGGATAACAAATGATTTGGCTAACATTCATTTGAATGAGAATGTTACTACTCAGCTTAACAAATGTTTATTCTTGGATTATATTATGAATCTCTATATAATTTACGTGGCATAAATCCTACCCACAAAAATGCATGCAAAGATATATGGATTTTTCGTTAATAGTTGAAGAGCAGGAGGCGAGTCACAATTATTGATTATTTGGTTTTGAATTATTATTCTTTATTTTTGTAATTTTTATCTATTATGTTTGAAATTAATAAGTAAATTTAACTATTGAATTTTAACAAAATATAGCAGTTGTGGATGTATCACAAAGGGAAGCTATGCTATTAAAGGTCAATTCCCACTACGATTCAGGAGATTCACTTATTGTTTCAGCACGATCAACAAAAGAAGGAGGACACACCTCCATACTTTGTTAAGTGGACGAGAAGTTCCATAAATCCTCAAACTGACACATCCACCATTCTATAGGAATTAATAACAGGTATTTTAATTTATTATGTATATATGTTTTAATTTGTTTGATAATAAAAGTAATTAATTATTTTAAACTTGTAGTCCTATATATGTTTCAATATTTCTTGGAACTTGTATTCCTTTGTTGCATAAAACCTCCAGTAACATAAGATTATATCATTGGGTTCATGGTAACCCAATCAAAAATGTATAGGAATTTGATCAATCACTAGGATGTAGAAATATTATCGGTACCTCATGGCCATGTTGTGGCTCCAGGTATAAATCTCATTTTTGTATTTTTTTGCTTATATTTTTTAACACCAAACTTCAACAAGCTCATAAATCATTAACTCTATTAATTATGCTTATAGATCACACCCATCAGTTTAACTCCTAGACTTTTTAGTCTAAATCTTTACAAAAAACCACATCAACTACAACAAGCCTCATTTGCACCTCAACTGGAATCCTTTCAATAAAGTAATTTTTGATAATCTTATACAAAATGACATTATAATTATTATTATTTCATTCCTATTACGTTTGTATTTTGAATTTTTTCATGTTATTTACAAAATTAAAATTAATTATTGCAGGTTCTCCACATCCAATTCAAAATCCATCTTGTTGCTATGAAGAGGAAGATGCCACCTCTGCTACCTCCACCGCAAAATATCAGGACTAGGTTCAGTGGAAAGCATAATCGATTTATTTCTCTAGCTTCAAGTAGGGAAACCCTTAATTTTGCTTCTGAGTTTCCAACGTTTTCATTGTGTAGTGGTCCTAGTGCATGGGGTGTTTTAGTTTTAAACAAACAATGATTTGGATGAGGAATATATTGGGATTAAAAGTGGACTTGAGGCCCATAGAACTTTCAATCTCCAAGATATGATTCATGGGTCAATGTAGCCTTCTCCATTAAGAGTGGATAAATCATGCACACCTTCTCCAATACATAATCCCTTAAGTGATGACCAAAAAACTAACTTTACACTTAATCCTCTTTTGGCTGACAATTGTGAAGCTAATTTTGATGTTTTATTGAAGGGTATTGAATAGTTAAAATTGTGGGAGTTTAGGGATAAAGTTCTGATTAAAGAAATAAATTCAGAATTTAAAAATCACTCCCAAAGACATATTTTATTCTTTAGTTCAAAATGAGCCAACAAAGCTTGATATTTTGTTGAATCAAGTTGTGTCTGGTTATGTATCTTTTGAAAATAATTATGATGATGAAGTGATTGACATAATGTTGAATAGAATTGAGAATTTAAATGCAGAAGCACAAGCCTACCACAATATGTGGTCGAGAGACAAGGGCCTTGTAGTTATTGCAAATGTGGAATGAGATAAGGCATTGGTAAGTCTTACTAAATTTTCAAGTATTGTTTACAGTTTTTTGAAACTTTATTAATTATTTTTCTCTTTTGAAATGCAGTCAAAGTATGAAAATTTGAAGAATGAGGCTATATTGTTTGACGTGTATTTAAAAAGTGCCAGGAAAAGTTTAAATGCAGCTATTGAATTGAAGCATAAGTTTGTTATCTTAAACAAGCACAATAATACCTTAAGAATGATAATAAAGGAGCATGGATTGGATCTAGAAATATTGTTGAAGAAGAAAATAGAATACGATCCAACGTTACTATTTGTTGGTGATGTAGCAAATCCAAAACGAGAAATTATTTCAAATATTGAAGCTGCAACGAAGGATCTTGTTCAGTCGGGTGTAGTGAAAGAAAGTTTTGTTGCACAGGAGACAAAAACACAAACAAAAGAATCTTCTTAAGGATAAAGTTGCAAAAAGAAATTGTGAAATTGTAATTTTTATTTTAAAATCTTGTTGTAAATTGTTTCATATTCAGAGTATAAATATATATACTATTTAATCAAAATATTGAGTTTCAAATTTCAATCGATGTGGTGTTTTACTTTAGTTATATTTGTGCATAAGTTCTTCAAATTGATTTAATGTGATTATTATTCTCAATTGTGTATGGTATAACTATTACATAATACATTACTGATTATTAACAATTTCAAATACTTTCTATGGAGAGAACTTGAACTTGTGCGTTACCAAACAATGAAATTATCTGAAAATATTGGAAAATAAAATTATATGGTGTTGTATTTGTACTATATTCATGTGTAAGTTCTACCGAAAATGGAATGATATTATTTGTATTTTAAATAAAACAAAAAAAATAAGAATAACATTTCTGCATAAAAACTCTAAGCAATTTGCAACATTGAAAATATTATTCAATAAAGAACACGCGTATATTAAAAATAACAAGATACATTCTTATTTACTCAATATCAACAAGGTCAAATGGAAACATATCTTGAAAATTTTGGTTACCATCATTAACACTGTTATATAATCTGTTGGTGAGATTTTTTGTCAATGTTTATTTTTTGTCCATAATCTTTGTATTAGAATTACTGACCCATCTCCTCTCTACAATAGAATTCCATACTGCCATTACTCGGTCATAAGGAAATGTATCCACATCATATTGTGAAACACACAATCCCAAGCAAGTCTCAATATTTTTATCCAGTCTATTTCGATATTTTGATTTTTAAAATGGCAATGCACTGAAAACTCTTTCATCTTCACCTGATCCCAATATCATTTATTTAAAAGAATTCATACAGACAGATATATTCACTAATGCTTTCATGAAGGATGGTACTAGGATATAACTTTTTCCATAGAAGTATTATTGCTCCATTCTCTAATGGGTCACTTAGTAATTCATATTGTTCACTCATTACCTGGCCAAAATGAGTTGATTGCAATGCAAGTGATTCCTTTTGAAGAACAGCATTAATCTAAAATCCTTTACATTCAATTGATTGTCCAAAATGCTTAATGATAGTACCCATGTGTCTTTTAAATGAATCAACTACAACTATTCCTCCTAGAGGATTCCAAAATTTAGGATTGACCACTCCCATGGCCTCAAGAATGTCATCCCTTTTAAAGCGATCTATGATTTCATTGGATAAGCATTGTGAAATTTTCTTCAATTTAATTCTTGTTTTAGATATAAGAGATTCATATAAACTACGTGTAATAGGTATTTATTCAATCTCTTATCCAACAATATCCACTCACCTTTGGAATGTGTGCATTTGAATCTCTTTCCCATTGACAAGAATACAAAGATAACCACTTTATTGAATTTGAAATAGCTTTCAAGATCCTTCAATTTTGTCATAGTTTTCCAATTATTGAATACATGTCCTTAAAAGCATTCATCAGAGTTGTATAAAAAATCTAAAGTTTGACACACCCTTTTTCTAAATCTAATGAAGTCCACTATATAGATGGATCTTTCTTGAGCAAGCTTTATTAAGGAATTGATTTCATTTAACATTGGAAGAATCCCACAAAGTGTAAACAATGTTTCAAAGTATGTTAAATGGTAAAGAAAATATTTTTCCTTGTCAACTTGCATATGGTTCTTATGCATGAAACCAATTAACGATGGATATTCATCAAAAACTCTGCATGTAGGCTCAGACATTGAAATCCATCTTGTATCAACATCTTTAAGAAGTTTCTTACCATTTGTGAATCTAATTGAAAACTTTTGAAACTCTAGAAATCTTTTTGGACTATTAGACATATAGGAATGTAGTTCACAAATAAGCTCTTCAACTTTTTCAACACATTCAAATGTGCTTACTATATTATATGCAATGAATAGGAATCATGTAAGGAGAAAATGATGTTTGTAGGTGAACACATAGACATGTTATATGACCCTGCATCACTGATGCACCATCAACACCTATGCAAATAAGTTTTGTAGCTATAGAATAGTCATCCATTCCTATTATATCCTCCAAATTGGATATAACCAATTTAAAAATATTTTCAGCTTTGCAATTTTCTTGCATTTTATGAATAATGAGCACATGAGGTGTCCTTTTGTGGTTCTTGAAAGTATATACATACATAAAAACCTAGGAAGTGTTATCAACAGTTGTAACCTCATCAATGGACATGGAGATGAAACTTGCATTCTTGACGTTTTCTTTGAAATCTTCTTTTTCAATCATGGTAAGACATCTTGCCACCTCCCAAGTACTGCTCTCTGACCAATGAGAATGTGGAAGGTTTAGAAACCCATTGAACTTGAACAAGTTCTTATATTCAGAAAAATCTGAAATAGGTCTACCCATTTTCAGAATAAAGAATTTGGTTGAAAATAGTGTAGTTTTTGCTTTCAGATTTTCATTTACAGCTTTTCCAAAATTTGATTTAATGGTTCCTCCTTTCTCCTCAAATTTTCAAGACGGTTTCATCTTATTGTCATACTCCTCCTTATATCTTACATGCATGCACTCTTTTGAATATTTACATCTATGAGTCTTTGTTATTTTCCATCACTTTCAGTGACTATGAAATATACTTTGCCATAATGTTTCTCAATAGTGTCCAATTTAAGTTACAGTCTACGTTCTTTTCCCAATTTCCAACCACAAATAGTACATCTACATTCTTTTATGGTATCACTACCATCATCTGGTTGTACAGGTTCAATGGATACGTATTTTGCTGCCCAATCTACCTTAAAAGGCCTTCCAATTGTCCATGACATTTTCTTCTTTCTCAAAGATTTGTTTTTTTGAAGGGTCATGTCATTATCATCTTCTGCTTGACTATTTCAATTAGGGCATTCATCTATTAAAGGTATTTGGTCACGAGGAATGTCTTCTAGCTTTGGCATGTCATCATCAATGATATCTTCTACTGAAATAGTTGTTTCATTTGGTTTTATGTTTTGGTTTACTATTTCATGTTGAATACAATTAACAGTAGGGGTTTCTGTATTCAAAAATGAAAAATGATTGATAGTTACAAAGATATTAAAAAATTAAACTAAACTAAAGATAAAAAGGAAAAAAAGTTATGATAATCTGTTACAACTTACAAGTACCAGTGTTACTGTTTCCAGTGGATGCAAGTTGGGTCTTCATTTTTTTGGTTGGCTGGAAAAAAATATTATGCTACTTTTTTATTTTTAGTTTATCTGCCTTACGTTCATTTTTCACCATGATAAATTTTAAAATAGATCAGTTTAATCAAAATCAAAACAATATTTAAAAATTTGTAAATGCAACCAAATTTCAAATCTACATCAAGAATATTATGACTTTGTATTGTGGATATTGACACTAATATTATATGGGGTCAATTGTGACTCTGTAGTTAATTTTTTGTTATAAGATTATTATGAATTTTAATTAATCATTAAGTGGTTTGATAATCTATTAATTTATTATTGTTTCCATAAAAAAATTGTATTTAATTTTCTACTTAAATTTATTTTCATTTGTTATGTATATCATTAAAATAAACATTTTTTTATTAGGGGTAAATAGTTTTGAAGGGACTATACCCTGTTACAAAAGGTGCTCAAAAGCCAGATAGAGCAGAAAATATAGTCCATAGTTTTGAAGGGACTATACCCTATTACAAAAAGGCTCAAAAGCCAGAAAATGTAGTAATTACATCAAGTTTGGATCAACATCTAGATTATACATGAATATCCAGCTAAAGTTATCCGAGAAACTATACAAAAGGATCAAAACAGTGACAAAATTGCAACAAAGCAACATGAAAACAACATCCTGACAACAACAAAATAGAAAACCAGGAGTAAGGATAGTCTTCTTCACTTGTTTGCTCTGTCAATCTTTGTCCTTACATAAAAATTAACATTACCATCAACACTTCATTAAGTAAATTTGTATAATATAATAATATAATCAAACAAATGAAGTTCAAAAATATTATTATTTTTTATATCGTTGTAATGACTAAAGTCGTAAAACAAGTCAGACCTAAGTTACAATTGAATTCATAAAATATTCAAAATTGAAGTCATACATAAGTCACAATTTAAGTCATAGTAAAATGGAATTTGAAGTCACACTAAAGTTGTAAATAAGGATGGAATTAAGTCACAATTATAGACAACTAAAGTCACAACTAGTGTAATAATATAAGTTGGATGTAGTGTCACAATTTAATTTGTAACTAATGTCATAATTGAAGTTGAATTTAATGTCACAATTTAAGTCAAGATTATGATCGTAATTAAAGTCATATTTTAATTCACACTTATGTTTAATGTAAAGATGATGTTAAAGACATTTATTAATTTGGGTATTGATTTGAGTACTAAAGTTATGAATTAAGTCACATATAAAGTTGCCATTTAAGTCATATTAACGTCCCAATTCAGGTCACCCTAATATCCTAAGGGTGACATTAAGGGGGAACATTAGGGTGCCATAAATTAGGATATCGGGGTGTATTTAGTGTGTATTTCTTATTCATGTCATGTAAAGTCATAGTTTATGTCACCATTATGTCATTTTCGTGACTCTAAATTTGACTTTAGGGTATGTAGTTGGAATTCAAAAAAACTATATTTGGAAACTTAATTAGTGACTTTAATTGGTCAAAATGTTGTACTATAATGAAAAATCAGCTGGATATAATAAGCCAAAGAGAGACAATTGAGACTTGTGTTGAAATAGGATTAAATAAAGGAGCTTAAGGACAAAGTGAAAATCTAAATATGCTAAAAACTAGGGGTCAGTTGACCACATGAAGTCATTGTCTAAAGAGAAATGAAAGGTCACATAGAAGAATCTAGAGCCTATAAGGGAGAAATAATTAGGCTTAAATGAACACTAAGCATATGCATCCCACTTAGAAAGCTCCTCCATATATATGAAGGAGCCCACTCATTTTGCAAAGAGAGATCCACTCCTTATGTCATATTCCATAGCCTAGATAGGGGAGTCAAAAAATTATAGCTCTGAGGATACCTTTGGGAAATCCATTAAGACATCACTAAGCTTGGGGGAAAAAATATTCATAAGGAGCATCAACCCCATAACTAGTAGAGACAACACTAGGGGAAACTACACCCCTAACAACCTAAACCGCTTTAGATCATCGTGAATGGATGAAAATATAAAGGATAAATAAAACTCACTACATGCATGAAGATGATTTGAGTCATTTCTACATCCCTTGAAGACTAGTCACTCTTTGGGGGAAAGACCAAATATTTTACCATTAAGTAAGGAGGGAGACCCTCCATCTACATCTAACACACTTCCCTAATAACACAAACCCACTATAGTACTCGTCCCTTCATTTTTTTGAAGAGATAGATCCGAACACTAGACATAAGCCGCCTAGAGACACCAACAACTAGAAAACCCATATTCAAAACTACAACACATTGCTTCAAAATCGTAGCACCCTTGCCAGAAGAACTGGGATTGAAATTTGTAGTCCTCTTCTTTGTAGACACCACCACATCAACTAACTCCATGCCAAAAAATAAAATCTTATGATATTTTGAAATCCCTACATCACAGGTTTTAGAAAGGAACCCCTTTATGAGACCAAATATTTCTACCAAGGAAGAAGTGCAAACCTGGTGAAAAACACAACCAAAAATTTACTCAACATCATGAAGAAAATCTAGCTCCTTATTCTGTAAAGAGAGACAAACCTTTTGCCTCAACTAACTCACCATCTTTCTTAAGCAAAGCATCCAGAGTTGATCCAAAATTTATATGAAGAAATCCATTAGGTGAGCTAACAAGAGCCTTAAATTTGAATTTCGGTTTCCCTCCCATTCATAATTAATAATTGTTATAGCAAATATCTTATTTTGGTAGTGACTTGTTAATTATATATTGATAGTATTTTTATTTGAGTTTATTATTATGTTAAAGATAGGTTTTATGTTAATGATATCACATCCCAAGTTCATGAATTTATTATTTCAAATACTTTCATATGAATGGGTGGTTTTTTCCATGATGATACAACACATTATATTTCCTTAATTTGATTTAGTCAGCATTACGATGTGTTTTTAGAATAAAACAATTATTATTAATAGATGATATTATGGATCTATATTGTAGTTTTGGGATTATTATTTCTACATGTTTCTCATAATACGTTTAAGTTTATTTGATTATTTAAAATGGATAATGCATTGGGTACTTTTATCTACATGTGTACGTGCATTCTCTAACTCAAGAAATGGTATTACTAGGAAAAGGCAAAAAGATGAAGAAAATGGGTATGGATAAAGAGATTTACTATGTGTGTTATAGTACATGGAAAATGATGTTAAACTGTAAGTATATGTCATATTTTTCCTTTGTTCACTAAATCCATTATTAGGTGTTTCCTTGAACAAGGAAAAATTTCATTGGCCACATTTTGACAGAAAAAAGAGATTGATAACTCCAACTTCGATGAAAAACACAATATGTTACACGCTTGTCGAACGACATATTGACACTTTACAATGATGGCATGTTTACCATCATAATTACATCGTTATAATTTTTGCGTTATTGGCATGTAGAATGAATCATTAATTACATTAACAATCAAAAAATTGTTAATAGGTGTTTCATTAAAAAAAGGTGTTTATTGTGTGGGTAACTTGGCTTTTCAGTTATAAGAGGCCTTGTGCAACTATGTTGTTATGTTTTCCTCCATATCACATTATACCTCCTAACACCTTATTTATCCACTCTAACTTCATTATTTTCTACTCGAGTAGGGCTATATTTTTTAGGAAGCCTTATACTCATGCACATATCAGCCTAGATGAGGCCAATGGTGACTTGACATATATCCATGACTTCCTACTTAGTCATGGAAGTGAGTTTGTTTATATACACGTTATATTTTTTTAACCAAACCAATGTGGGATTAAATAACTTTAGCATTTTAAAATGGTTGAGCTCTCCCAACTCACCTCACTATGTATTGCACTGAGATTTAGTTTTCCACTTGACCATGTTACATCACATTGCACACGTTAAACATGACATAGCTCACTGAGATACTTCACTAGATTTCTCGTCATCATGACTTGGAAAAATCCAATTTGAAGATAAATACAAAGGAGATGTGTTTGTACTTAAATTTTAAAGACTTCCCATTCATCGTGCATGTGGGATATTAGAGGAGTAAGTTGTAAAAAAGAAGAAGATGTGGAATGCCTAAAACTCCACTCAGCCTCCACACTTCAAAATGCTCCACTCAAACCCATGTGGTTGGGAACATGAGGGAGATGGATCTAGTCAGGCGATATTTTAGCCACCCCATTAAAATAAAACAAAATATAAAAACCTTAAGTGTTGCATGATAAAAACAACAAAGGGAAAAATCTTTAAAATGAGGAATAACAAAGAAAAACGTAAGCCCATATCTAAGGAAAAAAGTCAGAAAAATTCAGAGCAAAGGGAAGATGAATGGTAAAGAAGGAGCTGAATTTCCCAAGAATACCTTTTTCTTTATTTCCTCATTATATAAAAAATGGAAATTCATACTTGTTTGTGCATGGTGTTTGAATGGTAAAACCTTTGAATTAGTGGTCAAAGGTCTTTGGTTCGACCCCTGACTCATATTGTTTTGATTATAATTGATTTAAAAACCTCCACCATTCATAAACACAACAAAAAGGTAGAGAAGGATGATTTTATGCAAAATGTATGGCTTTGCTTAGTGGTATTGAGCATGGCTTTAAGGGGGAAAGGTTGTGTGCTCAACTCCCTCCCACCCTATACTCTTTTTATTTTGGGTTTGAAAACTTACACAGTAGTTAACATGATAACAAAAGCTATTTGAATCAACCCATATGCAAAGGTTCATGGCTTGGCCAAATAGATAGAAGATAAGAAACTAGGAGATATATGTTCCAAGGTTGAATCTCCCTCTCCCTCAAATGATATCTTTTGGTCAAACCGTCATCGTGACTTAGTCACAAAAAGGAAAACCACTTCGTACCTAATTTTCAAATATGGATTTATCCTTGTAGGTAAAATGGATGAAGTTGAAAATTTTATAGATCATTAACTGCATATTTTATGTACAAACCCTTTAAATTATATTTAAACCTAGTTTATAAAAACCACTTGTTACATCTTTGATGGGTTTTATTTAAATTCCGCAATCTAAGTTATGTTTTCTATTCTTTTTATGTACTTTTCTTATGAATAGAAGAATTTAATTATGATATCATTATTTCATTAAGGGAGTTATAGCCATGATGTGGAGTTAAGCGTGAAGTTTGAATATATAACTATATTTCAAATATTAAACATAAGGAATGAGATTATATCCATGATGAAATCCTGTGATCATGTACATGGAAGCAAAAAATAAAGAGAGATAAACTTGTAATTGTAGACACCAATATATGCACAAACTCATTATTACATCATGCTTTTATTACACTTCTATATGTATGAGTTTTGAACCTTAAAGCTAAGTCTTAATGACATAACCCCTTCTTCTTATGGTTTATGTTGCTTGGTTTGAATGGTCTTGTGTCAATGTTCCACCCTTCTATCATGATTTTGTGTCAAGTTACAGGGATCTCTGGTCATGTACTTCTTCAATTTTTCCCCATCTTATGTTAGTCCAAAGCCATATAGATGGGTTAGTACCATACATACAGACACCTGAATCTGATTACGCAATTTTAATACTAAAATTACACTAATTATCTTTTTCCAATCTTTTTTGTTATAATTAGTGGCTTCCCACTAATTAGCTAACATTCCCCTTCATCTCAGTCAATTAACGACACTTTGTTAATTAACTAGCTTCATACCACATCTTGGATGCCAATTAACGTCACTTTGTTAGTTATAATACTCTTTTAATTAATTAATTAACCAATATTAATTAATTAATCCTTTAAATCTCGTATTTAATCAATAAACCCTCTTATTGGTTAAACCCCCCTTTCAAATCCATCAAATTCTACTAATTTCCCTCTAAATCACCTGTAAATGGATTTTATAAGCTTAAAGTGATCTATTAATTAATCCAAGTTGATTAATTAAATCAACACCAACTCCCATGAGTTGTTAATATCTAATTAATATCTTCAAATCATACTCATCCCTTTCTAATTCTACTTTACCTTTATCCCACTGATAACACCCTAAACTTTACAAAGCAAATAGTATGACTAACTAGGAAAGGCTAACACCGTTGCCACCTATAGTCAAACTCTAAGTCTATGAATGATTCATCAATTATCAACTATTAAAATCATGCTAAGAATGTAAACTATATTGAACTAAACACTAATCTACAAAACAACCTTACTATGCATTGAATTGTTGAACTAACAAAGACCTAAATAGATCTAAGAGGGCAATCAAATTGGGATTGTTGTTACTCCAAGAAAGGTGAAGTTGTCTCTCCAAATGACTACAAGATCATATTGGATACCCATCTACTAACCCCATTGAAGACATTAGGCAAGGATTGAGCTTGGCTATAAATCATATTTCTTATATGAGATGCAAATCAAAGCAAGGTATAAAATTTAAGGGTAGATACTTAGTCCTTTTTATAGTTTTTCCTTTGAGGAAAACTAGCATCTTGGTGCATGTGGGACTAAAAGTACAAATTAGATTATGAACTTCTAATCATGATTAATCTTTGTTAATCACAATTATTAAATTAACAAGTGATTAAGATGTGAGGAGCCTTAATCAACCAGTTAGGGTCAATTAGGAGGTTAGGAGCTTTTAAAGCCTGCTGAGATGTCGTGGAGGGAAATGGGGTGATTTTGAATGGTTGGAAGAGGGGTTTGAGTCAATAATATGGTATATTGACCAAAACAAGGGCAAATAGGCTTGATTAGCTAATAATAACTAATTGTTTGTTTGGAAGAGGATTTTGACTTACTATGTGCCGTAAAGTGGCATCCTAAATGCGAAAGAGGTTAGGTAATCAACAATGTGTTGTTAATTGGCCAAAATGGTAAGAAACGTTAGTTAATTAGTGGAAATCACTAATTATAATGGAATTGGTAAGAATGAGAGTGATTTGTGTGTGTTTGACAATAAGATTGCAAAAAAAAAAATAGGTGTCAACATTTGCCCATGTTTGAGGTGAAGTAAGTGACTTCACTTAAAATATAGTAGACAAACATAAGCAAGTAAATTTTTGATGAAAAATTAGTAGAATGAAGGATGCCCCCTTGAGTGTTAATGGGGTAATAGAAGAAGTCAATCAACAATAAAAAATATGATTGAAATAGATAGAAGAGGTCAAGACAGGCATAAACATGGTTGTTTATTGCCCCAGGTGATTTGGAAGAAAACTTAATAGTGATAATAAATGATAATGGAGAATATAGGACAAGCCCAATCTTTGCATCCAATCTTTCAATAAGAAATTTTTTTATATCATTTTTCCCCTAGATCTACATCATCCACCTTTATGGAAATAAACAAAAGTGTAAGATAACATGAAAAGCTAAATTACTAACATTTGTTCATTGCTAAAAATATGTAACTCCATGCAACATACATAAAGCAATGCAATACGAGAAAGTAAAACGATGCTTAACTCCATGCAATATACACAATGTAATGCAATATGAGAAAGTAAACCAACTAACCTAACAGAGAAACCAATACAATCACACATACTCAAACAAACAACATTCAAGACAGTTGCACTAATGTTTTTATTATCAAGCTTCAGTTCCCGAATGTTCGTGTTGTAATGACAAGGGTTAAAAATTGCACCCCAAGCAAGGATACATGCGAGGGGAATAACAAAGGACACAAGTAGTCCCATGGAAATCATTCGTGTAATATGACACAGTCTCTGGTAACTCATTGTTGCACGGGAGTACCATATTAAGCAAGCCAACTTTTTTAATGGAGGTAGATCACAATGATCTGCAAATCATTTGAGACAAGAACAAGCAAGAACCTAAGAAATATGTTTTTATAGGACAAATTTTGATGTTTGAGGACAATGTATTTGATACAGGCTTTAGCTGTATGCATGTCATTTACCAATTTTCGAAAAAAATTGAATCTTTGTAATTTTTTTGGATTTTTAATGATTTTACCAATTTTTTTGAAAAAATTTAGGTTTGTTTGATTTTTTATTTTATTTTTACAGAAGAAAATATTATAGAATAAATAACAAAGTCGTGGGACATCGCTAAAAGTCACCATAAGGTAAAAATATGCCTCAGGTAGTAGAAAAGGCCGCTGGGAAGCAAAAACATGCCCTAGCGTGGCAAAAATGGGCACAAAAATAATTATTTATTTAAAATAATCATCACGGAAAGTTTTAGAAGAATGTAGAAGAACCACAACGGCTCTAGGGTGCCTTGGGGGTGAGAAACACGTCACGAGGGGGTAAAAATGGGTATATAAGCCATCGCGGCCAATTCATTCACCACATTCACTTACCATTTTACTACTGATTGGAGCTCTAACCTACGAGACAAGATGGCGAGGGTGCATAGCTGGAAACACCATGCAGATCATGTGAGAGACTACAAAAGACTTCCAACAGATGGCCCACAAGTACAAAAAGTCAAACTCTACCCTTTGTCAAATTAAAGCATTTAATTTTGGGTAAAAATGTATTAATTAGGGTTATTTAGGGTTAAATATTGTGCAGGTGTGGCCCTTGGGGCACTCCTGTACTCATGGGGTGTGCCTATGCTCATGCATGTGTGGGTGTGGGCATGTTTGTACATCAAGTTGGGCACTCATGCATTCTTGTTCAGTGTAGTGTGGGCACGCTTGTGTTAGCGCCAAAAGAAGGGTGCATATGTAAAGTTTGCTAAGCGGGGGGGTGGGGGGCACACATGCATCTACATAAGGAGAAACACACCTATGCATGGAGATTGTATTAATGGAAAAAACATTGGGTGCCCCTACATACGGATGGGGGCGCCTATGCACTAAGGGGTGCGCTAGTGCCGCTAGGGGGCGTTAGTGCACAATAGACACTTTTAGAATGCTTTTAGAAGAAAATGAAGGTTGTGTTAGTGCAAAATCACAACACCCCCAAATGAGTTCTATAGATTTTATTTTCTAAGGAAAAGTCATTTGGTGTGATCCACATAACATTGAACTTTCCCCAAGGTGTGGGACCTTGCAAATGGAAAAGCTCTCCAGATTAAAGGTTGGTTCCTATTCCTCTGTTTAGGTGCATATGTGAGAACTTGCAAAGGATCTATCTCTATACCTAATCTAAAATTTTCCAAGGAGACAAGGATAAAACTAGATATAAGAAATAAGAAATGACTAAACTACAAGGTGATGCACCGAAGGAATGATGAACATTAGTTTTGCTGATAGACACAAACCAACAAAATACATACAATAATCAAGCACAGATAACCAGATTTATAATGAAAGACCAGATGCGAGCAGAAGAGACAGAAAGGATCTAGAATCGATCACAAATGTGTTTTATTGCTCTGTAGATTGATACAATGCATTACAAAACATCCAGGAGGCAAGAACATACTACAATTTTAATGGAAGGCCTGAACTCCACGAATTCCTTTGCTAGAAGGAAAAGGGAGCCTGCAAAACAAAAGAATGTCCAACCCTTTACAACGAGTCCGAGCCTGTATTTATAGATTCGATACAGATGAGAGAAAAAGAAAGAAGTGGGAAAACAACTCCAAGCTCAACCACCACTATTTAATGTCTCCCATAAAATATGTTCCAAATCTTTCTTGACTGCATCAAATCCTTATTCGGTGCCTTGAAGGAGGAAGAAGCGGCGGAGCAGATCGAATCCGATCTGGTTGTTGAGGCAAGAAGATCCTGCATTAAAGGCCAGAATATGTTTCTCCATTTTTCACCTACCAGGGCCTGGAAAAAATATTTTTTTATCTTTTCATAGTGTAGAGGATGATGAGATGCTTCCAACAGTGTAAGATTTGTAATATTTTGAGCCGTGAGTCGAAAGATATGCCCCTTCGAAGTTTGTATCAGGTCTTTACAAATGGGTGGGAAAACAGTTTAAAAAATGGATCTCCTTATTAATACGGGGCACGTGATAGCCAGATTAGGGAAAAATTGGGTTTGCGGGTTTGTGATTTGTCTTTTTCCCCCTTTTCCGCAAAAAAAAATGCAAAACTCAGGAAACTCCCGCGGCCCTGACGCTCCGATTAGACACGTGGCACCCTTTGGTTGGTTGGGGAGATGCGCTTCAATTTTTATCTTTGTGTCTTTTGACAAAAGGAAAATTTTCACCTTTTCTTTCGACTCCCTGCTTTGACCTTGACTTGGGCTCAAACGCTGAATTTTTCCTTTGGGCGGAGTTGCAGCCCATTTTTTAACTTTTACACCTTTGGAATAACAAGGGGCAAAAAACCAACTTTCCCCCCGATGGCCCGCTTTAGCGCTGCTATTTTAGGATTTCCACATGGCGCTTCCTCCGCTGCATGCCTAATTTCTATATTTTGGTTAAGTCCTTTGCTCGGCGGGGTCATATTTCTTGACCTGGGACACAAAGTCTTCGCGCTTATTTGGAAACCCTATCTCAATTCGATCCGTTGGAATTCGATGGACACTTGGCTCTCTCCGCCGGTCTGCCCCATGCATTAACTATTCAACTAACTCTGCCCCTTTTTTAGATTGGACATGTGGAGGCACCACGCTCGCTTGAAAGCTTGATTTGAAATTTTCCTTTGAAGGAGCGTCAAGTTGACACTTAGCAAGACCCGTAGGTCTTGGACTTTTCAACGGTCCCTTTTATCCTTTTGGACTCTGGGCCACGTGGAGAGCTTGCGCTCATTTGGGTCTCCGCCTTTGGACTAACTCTTGGAGATGCGCTAAGCTGACACTTGGCAACCTCTGCTTGCACTTTATACTTAGCCAATTTTGGACTCTTTCCTTAATGGTTTTGAGCCCGAAAAACTTCAAAACTTCACCATTTTTTCCCCTTCTTACTCTTGGTTCCTCTACGGCACTGCCCCTTATTTTTTGACCCTGCTATTCCATTTTTGAGTCTACCTGTGACCTATTTACAAGATCTAAACGATTTTTCTCAAGTTCTTTCTATGCGGGGTCATGGCTGATCCAATATTTGCCCGGGGGGGCAAAATATGGATAACAATTTGGTGACTCACAGGGGTATCTTCCTGCTAGATGAAAAGACCAATTGCCTTGTCATAATCGTTGGGCATGGAGTCGAAAACAACGGTCTGATACTGATTCTACCTCTGATTCATGAGCCCGGTTGTTTGCACTCTCAATTTTCATAAGAAATCTTGAAACGAAGGTTTCTGAGAGTAGAAAATTGTTTTGACCCGAGGCTTCATCTGTCTCTCTGAATGGACTGCATAAGAGCAACAAAACAACACCACAACTATATACAAAATTTGAAATCATACATACTCCAAATAGAACATGTAGAGCATGCAAAGCACTTAGGAGAAAAGCAACCTAAACTACAACAAGACAATGTGCACAAGCACTTAGAGGAAAAGAAATTAACTAATATGTACAAGGTGATAACCTTCCTTCTAGTAGCAATGTTTAAGATAGATTCCATTTACTGGAATCTACAATTCCTCACCATCCAATGTAGACAATTGGAAAGCATTGCTACTTTTACATCTTGTGACCATGTAGGGGCCACTCCAAATGGCATCAAACTTGGAATGCCTTCCTAGTTTTTCCCGATCTACATCCCATTTCAAAACCAGGTCTCCTTCCTGGAAGGTCCTTATTTTTTCCTTCTTGTCAAAGCATCTCTTGATTGAGGCCTGATCCTTCTCTATTGCTTGGAGTGCATGCTCTCTGGTTTCTTCCAATTCTATCAGCTCCACATACCTAGCCTCCACTAGTTCAAATTTAGACATCTCTAGCTGCTTCACGAGCTCCAATGCTGGCAACTCGAGTGATATAGGCAACACTGCCTCTTTCCCATAGACAAGTTTGAATGGAGAGATGCCTGTAGATCTCTTGGGTGTTATCCTATCAGCCCATAAGGCCGATTTGAGCTTTGTGTGCCAGGTTCTCTGATTTTCATCAAGAGTTCTTCTGATGATCTTTAGCAGGTTCTTGTTTGTGGACTCAACTTGGCCATTACCTTGAGGGTAATAGTTTGATGAAGTGCTCAAGTAAGTCCCGTTCTTAACAACCCATCCTGTGATCTTGGAACCTATGAATGCCAATGCATTGTCTGATATAATGGTGGTTGGCACTCCAAATCTGGTCACTATCCCTTCATAGAAATCTAGTATACTAGACTCATTAGCTTCCTTGAGTGCCACTGCCTCGGTCCACTTGGTGAAATAGTCTGTTGCTGTCAGAATCCATTTGTGGCCTTGGCTCGAATTTGGATTGATGACTCCAATGAAGTCCAATCCCCATTGCATGAAAGGTTGGTCGACTGAAATTGGGTGCAATGGAAGTGTTGCTAACTTTTCTTTGCCTTTGAAGAATGCACAATTCTTACACTTTTTGATCCATGCATAACAGTCACTAAACACTCTGGGCCAATAATAACTTGCCTTCATGATCTTGAGTGCTGTCACCCTTGGAGAAAAATGGCCTCCAGCTGCTTCAACATGGAATTCTTGTAACACTCTCTCAACCTGATCTATCTCAATGCATCTCAGCAGAATGCCATTGATGTCTCTTTTGAACAAGACACCATCAATAAGAACATATGGGATGGCCTGTAGTCTGAAATGTCTCCTTTTAGCTTTACTCATCCCATGAGGACACATGCATGTTTGAAGGAAGTGCACCATGTCTTGAGTCCAACAAGGAGTAGGTACATCATTATTTCCTTCCTCTTGATTATCCTGTAGAACAAAAACAACCTCCTTTTCACTGTTTGCTTCGTCTTGTTGACCTGAGGCTAGTTGTTCACACAACCCCTTCCCATGGACCAGCTTAGTGACCTTGATCTCAATGTCATATTCCATGACACGAGTGATCCATCCTGCACGTTTTTCATTCAGATCCTTGCTGAGAAGGAATTCTTTAACTCTCGCATGGGAGACCAACAATTGGATTTTATTATTTGAAACCAGATGCTTAAACTTCTTTAATCCTCTGATTACTTCCTAGGACTTGCTTTTTGATGAAGGAGTATCTCACTTCATAGTCTTCCAGACCTTGACTGAAGAAAGCAATTGGCTGTTCTGTACCTTCTTTGTTCTGCTGAACTAAGATTGCAAAAATTGTGTCACTGCCACCAAAGGCATACAATATGAAGTCTTTAGAGAAATATGGATTCACGAGAGTTGGGGCTTGTGATATAGCTTCTTTGATGGCCTCAAAGCTTTCCTTTCCTTTAGCTTGTCCACCTGAATGCTAAGCTCTTCTTCAACATCAACGTTATTGGCTTAACAAGGGCAACAAAGTTTGGTACAAACCTGCGGACAAAATTGATTTTTCCCAGGAAGCTTTGAAGAGATTTCTTGTGGCTTGGCAATGGCAATGCTCTTATTGCTTCAACTCTCTCCGGTCAATTGCCAATCCTTCCTTTGATACAATATGGCCTAGAAGCCTACCCTCATGGGCCAAGAATATGCATTTTTTAGGGTTCAATGATACCCCAAAACTCCTACATCTTCGAAACACCTGCCTTAGGTGGAAAAGGTGGTCTGCTGCATTTTTGGAAAACACTGTAATGTCATCCAAATAGATCAGTACTATTTTTTGATCAGTCCTTTGAATTCCATATCCATTGCCCTTTGAAAAGTGGCTCCGGCATTGGACAATCCAAATGGCATTTTTCTGTAGGCATAGGTGCCCCATTTGGTGGTGAAAGTTGTTTTGAATTGATCATCTTCTTTCACCATGATCTGGTTGTACCCTGAGTAGCCATCTAGGAGGGAGAATCTCTCTGATCCAGACACCACTTGCAAGATCTGCTCCATTGAAGGGAGTGGGTAGTGATCTTTGAGGGAAGCTCTATTCAAGTCTCGAAAATCTACACACAACCTAATCTCTCCATTTTTCTTCCTGACTGGGACCAGGTTTGCAACCCAACTTGAGTGTTTGATTGGAAATATGATACTTGCCTCTATCAGCTTGTTCAGCTCTTTCTTCATTAGAGGCTCAATGTGTGGATTGACTGGTCTCTACTTTTGCCTGATGGGCTGAGCAGCTGGATCTAGTTCAATTGTGTGTTGTGCTAGCTTTGGATTGAACCCTCTTAGGTCTTCATAGCTCCAAGAAAATACATCTAGAAATTCTTGGCAAAGTTGTATGAATTCATACCTTTCTTGCTCGGTGGCCACTTTGCCAATTTGAAGTGTTTTTCCTTCTCCAACTGGGATTGACTCTGAATCTTCTCCTTTGATCTGTATGTTAGCCTTCTCTTTTCTAAACTGATCATTAGGATTGAAGATAGACTCCAATGTCACTAAGCCTTTGGGAAGCTTGTTTGTATGCAGCTGTACTATTTGATTCCCGTATTGCTGCTCTAATCTGTTTTGATTTCTAGCTGAGAATTCAGCTTCTTCTTGCAAAAAATTAATGATCTGTTGATCATTCTCAAACACCTACCAGCATGTGTTGTTATCTGGCACTGTTGGCCTCACAACTATATGGATATGTGGTTGTTCTTTGTCTCTTTTGATGTTGTCGACCACATCAAACGTTGCTCCAACTGTTGCAAGCCTATCAGCAGCTTCATTCTCCTTCCTGGGTATGGACACAATGTTGAAGGCCTCGAAATCCTCCATGAGATCCCATACCCTACTCTTGTAGTTCTTGAGCAGGTCATTCTTGACAGCATTAAGTCCTCTGACTTGATTGGCAACCAGTTCACTGTCACCAAACACTTGCAAGTTCTTGATTCCTAGCTTCCTTGCCCAATGAAGACCATGGACCAAAGCCTCATATTCAGCAGTGTTATTTGAGCAAGGAAAATTGAAATATGAAGGCTGAATAATATTTCATACCTTTGGGGGACACAATCATAGCTCCTCCTCCAGCTCCTTGTCTACTCCTTGAGCCATCAAAGAACAATTTCCATACCTCATTGTCATCTTTATATTCTGGCTTAATTAGGTCAGGAAGAGGATGATTCTCTTCATGTAGATAGTAGACACCTAGCTCAGATTCTTCCATCTCCTTATAGGGGTCAAAAGCATGTCTTTTGTTGGCCCACTCATCGAGATTCAAGTCTGGGATACATCCCACCTTGGTATCTGCTTCACAAGTGCTTAGGAGGTCTTCTTGATCAAAAGCTGAGTAGTTGGCATTGATTGGGCTAGGCACATAAGATTCAATATGATAATCAACAATGGGCTCAGATCTGATTGTGGCCTTTACCCCATACCTTGTTCTAAAGAGCATATGTGACCAATCAGCAGATAGATAGCCTCCAATTTTGGCAGTGAAGTCCCTGGAAAAACACAAAGCAAAATGTGGTGGCAAATCTATGATTGATACGTTCTGCAAAATAGTCACATTGGGGCAGGCATGCAGAGTGAGGCTCAGATCCTTGATGATTCCAACAGTTGTCACCGTTGTCCCATCTAATTGCACTACCCCTCTAGAGATGACTTCATATTGGAGACCCAGTTGATCAGCTATTTGCTTGGGCATTACATAACTACTTGCCCCAGAATCAATCATACAATTGTGCACCAATTTGTCTCCAATAATCAATGAAACATAGAATGGAGGAGGTCTCAGGTTCTTACCTTGTTGTTCTTGATGGTTTTCCCAGGTTGAGCTGTATTGGTAAGCACTTTCTCTTGCTAGTTAGGGGTGTGATTTTAGCTTGACCAATTTTCTATAGCAGTTTGCAATAGATCCCTTTGCCCTGGAATGGCCAGTGACTCCCATAGTGAAATGTTCACACTTGTCCTCTTCATTTGCTCAATGATGTTGAATGAGCTATCCTTTTGCTGCCCCTTCCTAGGCACATTTTTCTCTTGCACCTGGGTTGTTACAACCGGTGCTGAGTAGGTCTGGAAGGTGGCTTGGATTGACTTTGCACATTGGGAGTTGTATTTTGAATGCCAATACCTTGCTGAGCGATGGAGGGTTGAGGATCACCTGAGCTTGGTGAATGTCCTTCTCCAATATTTCTCCTCTTAGACCATGTATTGGCAACTATACTTTGAGAAGGAGTCTGATTCATTCCACAGAAGTCTTCAGCCTGCCAATTGACAAGCATAGTTTTGTTTAGGGGTCCCTCTTGCTGAGCTCCTTGCTACTGACTTTCTTCGTGGCTAGGTTCTTGTGACACACCAACGGTTTGCACCATCAGAGCCTGATTTAATGCACCATTGAAGCACATCGACTGATTATGTGGTTGATTACATGGGAAACACCATTCATACTCTTGTGCCATGTTATTCTGTGTTGGAACCAATCCCCTTGATGTTGAAACTATGTTTGGGTCATATGACCTGAAAGGTCTAGCAACTTGAGGTTGCCCTTGGTGTTGACTCTGATTTACAGCCTGGGATGGTGGTCTATTTTACTGATATGGGGGTCTGGCTTGATACTGAGCTTGGGGCTGATATGGCCTAGAACTCTGAGCCTGCTATCTTTTGATGGTTACTAGCTCATTTCCCAGGTTTTATAGTTGTTTCATCACTTCCTGAAGCTCCTTTGAGGTGTTAGATGATGAAGTGGAGGCTTCAACTGAACTTTGACTCTTGGGGGTGGGTATAGGAGCTAATGTGGGTGTTTGGCTGGTACCTGGGTTTCCTAACTTGGGGTAAAGGGGCATGGATGGCCTAGGGGTAAGTTTTCCAGCCTGAATCAAATGGTTCTCAACTCCTATGGAAAGGCTATAGGCTAGCAGGTAAGGTTGTGCCCCCCATTGACTGAATCATCAAAGAAATATTAGAATTTAAAGCCCTAAGAAAGTATAAGAAGGCACCTTCATTAGTGGGCTTTACTGCTGTTGGAATCCTGTCCCAGGTCCATTGAAATATGAGGTTGAAATCCATCAGTTGCTCATTCGGGGCTCTCTTGATTGTTTTCAGTTGCTCCAACAAAGACAAGTTATCACCTTTTTCTCCAAACTGGTTGTGAAGAGTTGTGCACAGCTGGTTCCAGTTTTGAATAGAGCCTGCTTCAAGGCTCCTGAACCATTGTGAAGCTTTACCTTTGAGTGAAGAGGCTAGCAACTTGACTGCAATATCCATCTCATGGATCTCGTGGATTGTACAGACATTTGTAATATCTTGGACATGGTCACCAGGAGAAGTCTGGTTTTCCCCAGTGAAATATGGGATGCTCTTTAATGCTGCAATCGGGACTAGATTTTGTGCATTCAGGGTGAGTGGGCTGCTACCAGTGAAGTTGACATAAGGATTTGGCTGAGCCATTCTGATCGGCCTGAGTACCCTTCTTGTTTGAAAGAACGACCTACTAGGAGGAGGTGTTGATAAGGCTCTATTTGGGGAGATGGAGACCTCTGGGCTCTTCTTCTTTTCCTTCTATCTGGAGACAAGTGTATGTGTACAAATTTTCCTTCCTCTCTTGTTCTAGACCTTGTTTGTATCCTTCTCATGAACTTGCTTAGACTGCTGAAACCAGTGGATTTGTTTCTTTTGGAGTCACCAGATGTACAATTTTAAAACTTCTTAAAAGTTAGAATCACAACAAGTGCACATCAATCTTACTGTAATAAGATGGAGACTTCTCTGTCCCACTGGGCATGCCAAAACTGTTAGTGCAAAATCACAACACCCCCAAATGAGTTCTATAGATCTGATTTTCTAAGGCAGAGTCATTTGGTGTGATCCGCATAACATTGAACTTTCCCCAAGGTGTGGGACCTTGCAAATGGAAAAGCTCTCCAGATTAAAGGTTGGTTCCTATTCCTCTGTTTAGGTGCATACGTGAGAACTTGCAGAGGATCTATCTCTATACCTAATCTAAAATTTTCCAAGGAGATAGGGATAAAAAGGGATATAAGAAATAAGAAATGACTAAACTACAAGGTGATGCACCGAAGGAATGATGAACATTAGTTTTGCTGATAGACACAAACCAACAAAATACATACAATAATCAAGCACAGATAACCAGATTTATAATGAAAGACCAGATGTGAGCAGAAGAGACAGAAAGGATCTAGAATCGATCACAAACATGTTTTATTGCTCTGCAGATTGATACAATGCATTACAAAATAGCCAGGAGGCAAGAACATACTATAATTTTAATGGAAGGCCTGAACTCCATGAATTCCTTTGCTAGAAGGAAAAGGGAGCTTGCAAAACAAAAGAATGTCCAACCCTTTACAATGAGTCCTGAGCCTGTATTTATAGATTCGATACAGACAAGAGAAAAAGAAAGAAGTGGGAAAATAGCTCCAAGCTCAACCACCACTATTTAATGTCTCCCATAAAATTTGTTCCAAATCTGTCTTGACTGCATCAAATCCTTATTTGGCGCCTCGAAGGAGGAAGAAGCGGCAGAGCAGATCGAATCTGATCTGGTTGTTGAGGCAAGAAGATCCTGCATTAAAGGCCAGACTATGTTTCTCCATTTTTCACTTACCAAGCCTGAAAAAAATATTTTTTTATCTTTTCATGGTGTAGAGGATGATGAAATTTCTCCATTTTTCACCTACTAATCCATGAAAAATGATTTTTTCTTTCCATGGCGTAGAGGATGTTGAGACGCTTCCAACGGTGTAAGATTTGCAATATTTTGAGCCCTGAGTCGAAAGATATGCCCCTTCAAAGTTTGTATCAGGTCCGTACAAATGGGTGGGAAAACAGTTTGAAAAATGGATCTCCTTTTTAATACGGGGCACGTGGCAGCTAGATTAGGGAAAAATCAGGTTTGTGGGTCCGTGATTTATCTTTTTCCCCCTTTTCCGCCAAAAAAATGCAAAACTCATAAAACTCCCGCAGCCCCGACGCTCCGCTTGGACATGTGGCACCCTTTGGTTGGTTGGGGAGATGCGCTTCAATTTTTATCTTTGTGTCTTTTGACAAAAGGAAAAATTTTCACCTTTTCCTCCGACTCCCCGCTTTGACCTTGACTTGGGCTCAAACGCTAACTTTTTCCTTTGGGTGGAGTTGCGGCCCATTTTGTAACTTTTACACCTTTGGAATAACAAGGGGCAAAAAACCAACTTTCCCCCCGATGGCCCACTTTAGCGCTGCTAGTTTAGGCTTGCCACGTGGCGCTTCCTCTGCTGCCTACCTAATTTCTATATTTTGGTTAAGTCCTTTGCTCAGTGGGGTCATATTTCTTGACCTGGGACACGCGGCAGTCTGGCACTCATTTGGAAACCCTCTCTCAATTTGATCCTTGAATTAGCGTCGTTCAGACACTTGGCACTCTCCGCTGGTCTGCCCCATGCATTGACTATTCAACCGACTCTGCCCCTTTTTGAGACTAGACACGTGGAGGCACCGCGCTCACTTGAAAGCCCGATTCAAAATTTTCCTTTGAAGGAGCGTCGAGTTGACACTTGGCAGCCCCCGTAGGTCTGTGGACTTTTCAATGGTCCCTTTTATCCTTTTGGACTCTGGGCCACGTGGAGAGCTCGTGCTCATTTGGGTCTCCGCCTTTGGACTAACTCTTGGAGATGCGCCAAGCTGACACTTGGTGACCTCTGCTTGCACTTTATACTTAGCCAATTTTGGACTCTTTCCTGAACGGTTTTGAGCCCGAAAAACTTTGAAACTTCACCATTTTTTCCCCTTCTTGCTCCTAGTTCCTCTGCGGCACTGCCCCTTCTTTTCTGACCCTGTTATTCCATTGTTGAGTCTACCTGCGACCTATTTACAAGATCTGAATGAGTTTTCTCAGGTTCTTTCTATGCGGGGTCGTGGCTGATCCAATATCATTTCCCTGGGATGAAAATTTCTATAACAAGTTCTCGAAAGTCCGAAGACCTCGAATCTTCACCATTTTTCCCTTTCTTTCTCTTGGTTGCTTTGTGGCACTACCCCTTCTTTTCTGACCATGTTATTCCATTATTGAGTCTTCCTGTAACTTGAAATATGGATTTAATACATAGGTGACCTAATTAACCCTGCAGGCAGAGTTAGATTCTTTAGAGATGCGGGAGGAGTCCTCTAGTATTTCTTGGCCCCCGCCACTCCAAAGTCTGAGTCCCTCTATGACCAATTTATAGATCTAAATGATTTTTCTCAGGTTCTTTCTATTTGAGGTCGTGGCTGATCAAATATTTGGCCTGGGGGCGAAATGCCATGGATAACATTAGACCACATCCTAAAGGTGAAAATGATTTTAAAAGCTGAGAGTTATTTTTAAGAACGAAAAAAACATGCTTCATCTTCTGAATGTTTTCTAGCGAGATGAGCATCACTATGGATTGATGTGTAGCTTTTAGATGGAAGATATGGGTGTCATTTTTCATTGTGTAGGCAATTAATCAGATATGATGGTCTCTTGAAACATCATTGAGAGATGCAAATACAGTGAGCCATCGAGTTGGAGTGTAAGATATACCCCATCGGGGTAACACTACCTCACTATTAGGAGATTTTTTATATGATCTATAAAATATAATGGGACAAGTCAAAATATGTTCTTGGGTAGTTCTTGAACAAAATTGAGAAATAATGTTGCACTTTCCACCATGCAAAAGGTGTGTATCATGATTGCAAATAAAATCTGATCTGCAAAAAATTCTCGACCTAGCTTTACGCTAAATATTTACTCCTGCATGGTTAGTGGCCACAAATAGACTTATTTAGTGCTTTAAATAACTTCCATTTGATATTTGTACATACCTACATAGGTCAATAGAACAAAGAAAAATATGCTATAGGTCATGGGGTTACAGGTGCATACCTGTACAAAAGAAGAACGTCAAACCATAAATCCAAAAATTGAGAGCTTGGGCCCTTGTAGAAAAAAATTAAAATAAAACAACTAAATTTTTATAGAAACAAAAAATATTCATATATTTTATTTTTCAAAAGTAGGTTCCATACAATTTGACCAATTTACATGGAAAAAAATAGTTTTTACTAGGAAAAATATCTTAGATTATTGTTATCTTAATTTTTCCCCCCAACATAATTCATCAAACACGACCCTGGACAGAAGGAAATATAAGGGTTGGCTTTGTCTTACGAGCTCACATTAAAATTTGATAGTCAAGGAGGCAGTTGAGCTCTACAATGGAGGAGCAGGGTTGGCGAAGGATCTCATGGAGTGGTACAAAGTGGACCGGGAGTCCAGGTGTCAAATTTTTCAGACTTCATCCATATGATTCAGAGCTGGTGCCCAAATGTGGTTAAGCATACAAGAGGACCAGCAGATAGGTGCCTCGTGTCTCATACGGCATGCCTTGGATTAGGGTTATCCAAGCTCACAGGGTAGTTCCCCGAACAAGCGTAGAGATTCCACATTTCCCAAGACTTGACGAGGTAGTATTCACTTGGGGATTTAACCCCTGACTAAGTGTAAGCAGTGTTATGCGAGAGTGCTTACCACGAAGTCTCATTAGTGCATACACACAATGATGGGTCTAAAGATGAAAGTTCCTAACATAAGAGTAGGACATGTCCATATCGTAGGTCACAAGTCAAAAAAGGGGATAGAGCGAGCGCAAATCAGTTAAGTATGGAGGATACGATGGAAGATTCCACATGCTTCATTAGAGAATTTCCAAAGATCAAGCCTAAAAGGTAGTCCCCAAACAAGTGCCCAAGCCTCCACGTGTCTAGAGCTCTCAAAAGTTGCACCAGCCGTAGAAAATTCTACAAACCAGCAGCAGATGCCACGTGTCTCTTCCGCACATCTTCAAAGGTAAATCTAAAAGCAAGTCTCTAAGCAAGCGTGGGGCTTCCACGTGTCCTAGGTCTGGAAAAGGGAAAAATCTGGCTGTTTAATTGACTAAGTATAAAGAACTGATGGAAGTCTCCATGTGTCTTATCCGTACAAGTTTAAATGTGTGACCCAAAATGGAGACTCAAATGAGCGCGAGGATTCCACGTGTCTAGGGTTCAAGAAATACATTGGCCTGAATCAGATAAGTAATATAGACTTGTCATCACCAATCCAGAACTATGATAATTCTTAACCGGGAACTCCTTGTGCTATGATTATTTACTAATGCACAGCCTTTAGTTTTGTGGATGTAATCTGGAAACAAAACAACAACATAACACAAGAATACCGTCGACTATGATAAGACAGAATGATGACAAATCTGAAATATCAAAATAAATTATAATATTAACATGAAACTGTTACAATCTCACCCATGAGGTACTTCAAGTGTTATTGACTTCACTTGCCTTTCACCAAGACTATGGGAGAAACTTTACAATTACACCTCTTAATGGCTTCTTCAACACACCTTTAAACTGATGGCTTCCTTCGCACACTTCCTACAATATTTCTCACTACTTCCTTCTATGCTAAATGAGGGGGGTAGCCTCTCTATTTATAGAACTTCCAGGATTATCCATCTTATCTCTAAGATAGGATAAGAAATCCATTCTGACGAATCATATTCCATACCTTAACTCTTATCTGTACATGTAAGCTTATCTTCTAAGATAAGATAAACCTTATCATTTTACATGGGTTCCACATTTTTAGACTTTTTACAAATAAAATACACAAAATATTTATGACCTCACTCCTTGTCCTTATTACCAATATAATATTTCTAATTTCTAATCACGCAGACCCTACTTCTCTAATTACCCAAATTTTAACATTACCAGACCACTTACAACAAATATTTCTTTTTTACAACATTTATATTACACTTTGACTGTTACCGTACTCCACATTATTGGCGGCACCGTATTGACGGCGCTGTTATCTTCTATCAGATGCTACTACTAATTATACTTAACAACATCATATTCCTAATACATACATTAATGAAATAGAAATTACGGAGGAAAATTTTAGTGTTGACATCTTCCCCCTTCCTAGCTTCTACTCCGTCCTCAGAGTAGACTATTCTGGTGCTTGGAAAATCTTCAACTTGTCGTGGTTGACCCATTTCGTAATGGTAGTGCCATCCAATTCCTCCAGTCGGTACGTACCATTTTCATGCACAACTGCTATTTTGTAGGGCCCCATCCATTTTGGAGGAAATTTTCTCTGTCTTCTTTTTTTGTATCTAGAATCATATACTAGAACCAAGTCATTCACATGAAATGGGGACCACCAGATCTTTTGATCAAAGTATTCCTTCTGCTTCATTTTCTTCTTATGGCTTGTATCCTTTGCTATTTCCCTCATTTTCTCCAGCAAATGAAGATGTACCAACCTTTCTTTTACTGAATCACTTTCATCCATCCTTTCATTTTTCATAACTCTCACAGTGGGAATATCAAACTCCATAGGAAGAACTGGATCAATGCCATAGGCCAATTGAAATGGGGAGTATCCTGTTGCTGACTTTGATGTTTCCCTATATGCCCACAATGCTGCATGAATCCTTTTATCCCATTTATGTACCTGCAAGGCTACATCTTTTGCTAGAATTTGACACACCACAAAATTTGTTCGTTCCACCTGTCCATTTGTGCTTGGCTTGTATGTTGTTGCCTTCCTGTGCTTAATAGAAAACTTATTGACTAGGGCTTCTACCACCTCATTAGTTAAGTAGCTTCCTTGATCTGTTACAATTTATAATGGGCAACCAAATCTGGTGACAATGCATTCATACATGAACCTTGCCACTTCATCCATGGAAGTTGTTTTCAATGGCCTAGCTTCAACCCACTTGGTTAAATAATCTGTGGCAACTACAATATACTTATTTTGGCGTGATGTAGTTGGAAGTGGACCTACAATGTCTATTCCCCACTTTTCAAAGGGACCAAGTGGAAGAATAGGACATAATGGAGCTGATGAAGTCTTATGGTTACCATGTGTTTGAAAAATATCACATGTCTTACAATAATTATAACAATCTTTAAAAAGAGTGGGCTAGTGATAGCCTACATCCAAGATCCTTCTTGCTGTAAGTTGTCTAGAGAAGTTCCCTCCACATGTACCATTGTGGAATTCTTCTAGCAGTTCCTTCCCTTGATCACGTCCAACTTCCCTCTTATACTGTCCATCAGGTCCTATTTGAAATAATACTCCATGTAGAATAGAATATGGACGACTAGCTTGAGTAATCTTTCTCTTAGTCTTTACATTGGCACCATCAGGAAACTTGAATTCATTCAGATAATTCCAAATATCTATGTATTCACTAGGGATTGTGTCAAGGGATAATAATGCTGCATCGAGGAAATCATCATCATCAAAAGATGATCCTAAACCATCATAGGCTTGAGAGAGTGCATCTGCATTGACATGCTTCTTTCCTAGCCTATCTATAATATCAAATTCAAACTCTTGTAGCAAAATTATCCATCTTGCTATCCTCCCTGATGGGTTAGGCTTATTTACAATATATTTTAGAGCCTAATGATCTGTTACAACTAGAAATTTTTGCCCTAGCAAGTAATTTCTAAAATTCTTTACAACAAAAATGATAGCTAGAGCCTCTTTTTCAGTTACAGTATAATTTACCTCAGCACTGCTCATTTGTCTTCTCCCAAAGTAAATTCGATGTTCATTCCCATTTTCATCCTTTTGGCTCAAAGTACTTACTAGTGCTACATCTGAGGCATCAGTGTACACAATGAATGGCTTGCTCCAATCTGGATTCTTCAAAACAGGTGAAGACACCAGAGTTTCCTTCAGTTGTCCAAAAGCTTCATGCGCCTTGTTTCCTGGTTCATAAGTAACATCCTTCTTCAAGAACTGGGTTAGTGGCTGTGTAATCTTTGAGAAATTCTTGACGAACCTTCTATAGTAACCCACATGGCCTAAAAATGATCTCAACTTACTTCTATTAATAGGAAATGGTAAATCTTTAATTTTTGAAACTTTATCAGGATCAGTACCAATACCATCTCTGGATACAACATGCCCTAACAAAACTCCTTTAGAACATCCAAAGACACACTTTTTAGGGTTTAGTGAGGCTTGTGCTTCATCTAACCTTTGAAATGTTGTATCCATTTGGTGCAGGTGGTCCAACTTGCTCCCATAGATGCAAAAATCATCCAGAAATACTCTAATGAAGGTCCCAATGTAGGGTTCGAACACCCTATTCATCATACGCTGGAATGTTGCTGGAGCATTACACAACCCAAAAGGCATAACTCTATAAGCAAACGTTCCCCAAGGAGTGGTGAATGTGGTCTTCAGCTGATCTTTCTCTGCTATACGAACTTGGTTGTAGCCGCTATATCCATCAGCAAAACTATAGCACTCCTGGCCAGCTACTTCGTCCAAGATCTGATCTGAAAATGGAAGAGGGTAATGATCCTTCTTTGTTGCCTTATTGAACTTCTTGTAATCAACACAAATGCGTAGCTTCCCCATTCTTTTTTATTGAGATCACAATGGGAGAAACCCATTCTGAATTCTCCACAGCAAATATGAATCCTCCATCAAGCAACTTATCTATTTCTTCTTTTACAGTCTTGGAAAAATTAAGATTCATTCTATATGGCATTTGCTTTATGGGCTTAGCACCATCTACCAGCTTAATACAATGTTTCTACCCAACTTACTTGATGGAGTTCCTTGTAATCAAAAGTGAATAGTTGTATGTACCTTCGAAAGAGCTGGAGGTAGGATTCCTTCTAACTCTCCATCACAGCATCACCAATCTTTATTTGTTGGAGACGATCATCAACTTCTTCTTCAGATAATTTTATGGGGTCATGAGTTGGTGTGACTAGAAGGATATCCATGACTAAAACATCAACCTCACTTTCTTCATCTTCAGTGTCCACTTCACTAGTACTAGAGTAATCAGAGGATGTCCAATCATCAGTTTCATCACTTGAATCCATAGGTTCTGTCTTATGATGTCGAGGGATCACGTTTATCTTCACCCTCTCTCTACCACGTCCAAGTGTCATGAAACCTTCATTCCAGTAGTTTCTTGCATGAACTCTCCTTAGCCATGGTCTTCCCAGTAGCATTGGGTATGCAACAGTACCATTTTTCATCACCTGAAAGTCCTACCACACATACAACACCCATAACAGATATTGCCACATTTGAAACTACACCTTCTAGTTTAGTTTTTCCTTTATTTAATGACCTTAACATAAGTGTTGAAGGGCGATCAATTTTTAAACCCAACATATTCATTACAGACTCAGTCATTACATTAACTGCAACACCTCCATTAACTAAGACATCATGAATTGAAATACCATTACATAATACCTCAGCTTATGGAGCATATGGATCTGCCTCTGCCTCCAAAACAGGGACCTCAACCTCCTTCCTTCTTCGAGCATTGAGTCCACCTCGAAACTCCCTCCTCTTCTCAGAAGACATAGCCAAGAGTTGACCATATGTAATATTTGCAGGCCTTTTGGACAGATCTTCCAAGATGGAGTATGGTCCTTGCCCCTGTGAAATAAGAAAATCCTGCACACCCAACTTTCTTCTCCTATGTTTCTTACTAGTTTCTTCTTTCATCTTCTTAGTATCATTTCCATCTTGATTATCTTTTTCTTTCTTTCTTTTTGTTACAAACACATCTACTTCATTATTTCTGCTCTTATCTACTACATCAAAAGAATTCACAGGTTCTTTTCCTTTATCATTATCTCCTTTACTAGATGTCGAAGCTCTATCTGGAAAATTATACTTATAATGACCCTTTCTATAACAACCATAACAAACAACTTCAGAAATATTTCTTTTTGGACCTCTATCTCCTCCCTGAGAACTAAATTCCTTTCCTTGAAAAAGATTAATAGTTAACTGACCCATTTTTTTGAGCAGATCTTCATACTCAGTAGATGTACTAGGAGAAATATTTGTGCTCACCGAGAGTGGTTGTGGATTCTGAACCAAAGGTGCTGGTGTAGGCTCTACTTTAGCAACAATTTATTTGGGCTCCTCTTCCATGCTTTCTTCTTGCCTTCTTGCAATCTCCTTTGCTTGTTCAATGGTAGCTGGTCGGTCATACTTCACTCATGGTCTAATCTCTAGCTTCATCCCAAGAATGAAGTGCTTACAGAGGAGATTATCCATGCCATTCATCAACCCATCCGCTAGTCCTTCCTTCCGGATATGGGCATCGAGCTTCCTCCTTAGCTCTAGAACACGAGCATGATAATCCCTTATCTTCTCCTTCTCTCCTTGGGATAGCTTTTGTGATCTCGATCATGAGATCTGCATATTTCTGTTGTTCACCAAATTCTTCAAGAAAACTTTCAGTTAATAAATCCCATGAATTTTTCACATTATCACCTAGTGTTTCAAACCACCTAAGTGCTAAACCATCCAAAAAGGTAGGAAAAAATTCAATCCAGTGTTCCCTTCTTATAAGGCCATTACAAATACAAGATCGCTTAAACTCTTGAATGAAAGAAGAAGCATCTTCATTAGATTGAGCTGAAAAAATAGGAATCTTTCCCATTTTCAAAAGTAACCACCGTGAAATACCAACTGACAAGTACAATCAACAAGACTTATGTGTACAAATAATTGGAATCACTATACTAGAAAGTGACTTTACACCTTTGTACAGTAAAATAGAAATGACCACGGTAAACTATGGTAAAACTTGACTTACTGCGGTAAAAACTGACTTTACTGTGGTAAACACTATTCACAGTAAAAGTGAAGTTACTGCGGTAAATACTATTCACGGTAAAAAGTGACTTTTACTGCGGTAAATACCATTCCAGCAAAAATGACTTTACTATGGTAACTACTATTCATGGCAGAAATAACTTTACCATGGTAACTACTATGCACAGTAAAAACAAAGTTACCCTCCAATTGATTTTTGACTAAGTGGGAATATCTGTCCAGAAAATCCACCAACGAGGAATGGTCCCGGCAACAGAACCAAAATGTCATCACCAATCCGGCACTATGATAATTCTTCACTGGGAAATCCTCGTGCTATGATTATTTACTAATGCACAACCTTTAGTTTGGTGGATGTAATCTGGAAACAAAGCAACAACATAATACAAGAATACCATCGACTATGATAAGACAAAATGATGACAAATCTGAAATATCAAAATAAATTATAATATTAACATGAAACTGTTACAATCTCACCCATGAGGTACTTCAAGTGTTTTGAATTCACTTGCCTTTTACCAAGACTATGGGAGAAACTTTACAATTACACCTCTTAATGGCTTCTTCAACACACCTTTAAACTGATGGCTTCCTTCGCACACTTCCTACAATATTTCTCACTACTTCCTTCTATGCTAAATGAGGGGGGTAGCCTCTCTATTTATAGAACTTCCAGGCTTATCCATCTTATCTCTAAGATAGGATAAGAAATCCACTCTGACGAATCATATTCCATACCTTAACTCTTATCTGTACATGTAAGCTTATCTTCTAAGATAAGATAAACCTTATCATTTTACATGGGTTCCACATTTTTAGACTTTTTACAAATAAAATACACAAAATATTCTGACCTCACTCCTTGTCCTTATTACCAATATAATATTTCTAATTCCTAATCATGTAGACCCTACTTCTCTAATTACCCAAACTTTGACATTTTAACATTACCGGACCACTTACGACAAATATTTACTTTTTACAACATTCCTATTATACTTTGACTGTTACTGTACTCCACATTATTGACGGCACCGTACTGACGGCGCGTTATCTTCTATTAGACGCTACTACTAATTATCCTTAACAACATATTCCTAATACATACATTAATGAAATAGAAATTACGGAGGAAAATTTTAGTGTCGACAGTACCAGGCCATTACTCAGAGAGACCAAACTATTACAAAGAGAGACTAGGCTATCATAGAGGGGGATCATCTCAAGACATAGTGAGATCAAGCTAGGACAAAGAGAGTATAGGCTATGACTAAGTGAGATTAGGTGATTGCAGAGAGTTTACAGTTGTAGGTAGAGAGGGATTAGCTAGTGGCCGAGCGGGTTCAATGGACGATATACATGGTCAGGGTGACAGTAGAGTGTGATGTTCTACTATGGGCATCTTCAACATCTAGGATGTACGACATACTACAAGATACGATGAGAGCTAGTGGTAAGGCCTCCTACTACAAGGCATTACACCACCAGGTCATCCCAAAGGGACAGAGGGTTACCCCTTTTGACCAATTAGACATTAGTAGGTCCAGATCTAGATCCCAGAGGACCTCACGATCAGCCAGATCAGTTCAATAGCCTACAATGTAGCAGAGTGTAACGGCCTCTGTAGGACCGTCACATAAGTAGTTTTCTCCGTAGGGCCCTAGACCAGGCAGTCCCGAACAGGGCGAGAGTCAAGGATGGCTCTCATATTGATATATTAGATGTATATTTTTAGTGTATTGCCTTGATATGAAGACATGCTTTTATACGAATGTATATGTATTTTTTTTATCATGTCTCATGATAAAGGCACATTTTTGGACAGGTGTACATTATATATTATTTTTTATTATGCCTCGTGATGAAGGCACCTTTTTTGTATAGATTCCCATGATGGCTCATTGTATCAGATGTACTTTTGAGACATATTTTTATATACATGGAAATTTATATTTATGATGATGTATGATGATGGATGGATTATTGATGTATCACATTTTGTTTATGAGATATCATGCTTAATCTGTATGTTTAGGTTTGTATCACATGTTGTTAGATTTATGAGATAGCCTTAGCTAAGGTCATATTACATGTTGATGACTACTTTGAGTGAAACATGTTTTTATTTTTGATATTGGTATGGGGGGGTATATTTGTGATCATGTGCAACCCCTCTTGCCCAATTGATGATACGGTACTTGATGAAAAGCTTTAGAATACATGTGTGATGTAGACTGAGAATTTATTGATATATGATGTATAGATGTGATGGTTTATTTAATATGATAAGGAAATGGTAACAAAATGTACAAGTAAAATAACAGGCACAAGTTAAAAAATCTAATCAAAGCAACACAATTATCTACAAGTATGCAACATAAAATGAACTCAATGTAATGCACCACAGATTAAAGTAACATTCAATCTAAGTAAGCAAGCGAATCCAACTTAAAGTACACAATACGAAACAATAATGCAACTAAAACCATACAAACCAACAACTAAAAGTAAGCAAACTACTACTTTGTTTTTGTGGGACAATTTTGGGATGTTTTTTATTGTTTTTGGTATTATCTCGAAATAATTTTCTATTGTTTTAGAGTTTTCTACGAAACGTATCTGAATGTTTTGAGTTTTTCAAATAGTTATACAAATGTTTTGGATGTTTTCTAAGAAATTTTCTAAAGCTAAAATGCAAGGAAACGAAGAAATGTGGATGCCCCTAGCTTTAGATGAGATATACAAGGGGAGAATGACACGTGTTATATGTAAGAAGTAACGATGCAAAGTTTCCCCCAACGTGAGATGGGTTAATTCAAATTCAAACTCTTCACATTCAAAGGTAGAATCAGCTGGATCAGGGAAAAGAGGGATATTCTCACAAGGGACTCAGGCAAAGGAAAAGATCAGCTTAGGACAAAAGCTATCATACTCCTAGACCTAAAATGCTTCAGAACAATGGACCCTCCAATGGCACCAGAAACCAGTTTTCACCAAAGGACCTGTTCAAAGTGTCACCATTGTGTGGTTTTCACTATTGGATGCACCTGTTTATTTCTCTTTTTCCTTTTCTACTATATGTGTGTGTGTGTGTGTGTGTGTGCGTGCGTGTGTGTGTGTGTGTGTGTGCTTTTTATGATATTTTAGAGACCCCATACTTAAGCATAGAAGCGCTTACGATGCATTGCGTTCATGGGTTCTTGAAGCTATTGGCTATCTGAAAAGGCAAGCTTATAGGCACCTGAACTGAACTTGGCACCCACAACATATGGTTGTATCCAATTAGTCTCAAACTTCCCTTTCTTTTCTCGATCCTTATTGGTGTTCTTTTGATTCTCTTTTAACACCAAGTCTCCTACCTCAAATTGACGAGGTATGACTCTTTTATTGTATCTTTGTCGAACTTAATCTTGATACACTTTAAGGTGATTGAGGGCGCGAAGGATTTTCTCTTCTAAGAGCTCCAACTCTACTAGTTGAGCTACTATGTAGTCATCATCTTCATTCACATAATCCCTTAGCTCGATACATAAAGATGGGATCTTGATCTCTAGAGGTAGGATGACTTCCGTCCCGAATACTAAGGAGTATGGAGTGGCACTTGTAGGGGTGCAGATAGATGTTTTGAATGCTCAGAGGGAAGGGTGAATCTATAGATGCCAGTTACGACCTGTGGTATTCACCATCTTCTCCATAATGTGAATGAGGGTTCTATTAGAAGCTTCGGCTTACCCATTACCTTTAGGGTAATAAGGGGGTGAAAACTTGAGGGAGATTTAAAAGTGTTTGCAGAGTGATTTCACTGTTTTATTTTTAAATGACTTACCATTATTAGTGATTATAACAGAGGGGATACCATATCGACAAATGATATGGTTCATTATAAATTTAGCGATTTGGGGAACTTCCCTGTAGGTGAGTGGAACATCCTCTTACCCATTTTATGAAGTATTCAGTAACAATTATAATGAACTTGTGGCCATCCAAGGAGACAAGGTTAAGTTTTCCTATTAGATCGAGATCCCACTTTGAGAATGACCAGGGTGTTGTGATAGGTTGCAAGGATTGCGTCGACGCATGTATCAAGTTGTCATATTTCTAAAAATCCATGAATTTCTTCACCTATTGACATCAGTCATGCTCCATTGTAGGCCAATAGTAGCCTACTCTGAGTATTTTCTTCATATGGATGATCCCATTAGTATGAGCTCCATAAATGCCTTCATGCACCTCCTTGATTGCTTGGATGGACTCATCCAAATTTAGATAACGCAACATATTCCCGTCGTAGCCTTGATAGAAGAGGGTGCCCCCAAGTTGGGTATAACGGGCTATACGTTGGATGAGGTTGCACTTTTCAGCACAGGAAATGTTTTTAGGAAAGGTTTCATCATGGAGGTAATCAAATATTTCAACATACCACAAGGAAAATGGACCATCAACATCACACACCAAACATGACTCTAGCACGTCATATGCTGGCGTTTGTAGCTACTCAATGAAGAATGGCATATCATTGTTCCTTAGTGGAGTAATCAACCTGGACCCTATTGTAGCCATAACATCATCTGCTTTATTTTGTGCTACTAGTATTTGTTGAAATGTGATTTATTAAAAGAACTCCTTTAAAGAATCAACCATTCTTTTGTATGGAAGAAGTTTTTCATCTTTTACCTTGTATTCATCTGTGACCTGTTTTATAATGAGCATTAAATCACCAATGCAATTGACTCATTTGATATCCCATTTGATGGTTGGCTTCATCCTTGTAATGAGAGCCTCATACTCTGTTATATTATTCATGCATGGGAACCTAATTCAGAACACCTATGGAATCAAGACTCTCGTAAGAGTGATCAACACAACTCCAACACTTGAACCATGAAAGGTAAAGGAGCCATCAAAGTATAGTTGCCATAGGATAGATTCTTTGAGGTACATTATGGATGCATCTGGTAGTTCTAGACTCAAAGGTTTGGTACCTACTAGTGGAGCTTCTACTAGCTGATCTGTTAGAACCCGTCTTTTCATTGAATTTTGATGTACGTACTAAATTTCAAACTCATTTAGTAAGATGATCCAATCTGCCATATTTCTTGTTAGTGCGGGCTTTGACAATAAGTATTTTAGTGGATCCACCTTTGAATTAAGCTTGACTTTATTGTTAAGTAAATAGTGGCATAGTTTTTGGAAGGCAAAAACTACAATAAGGTGAGCCTTTTTGATCTACAGATAGTTGAGCTCTTAAGCTATTAATGTTCTGCTCAAGTAGTACACAAATTTTTCCTTCTGCTCTTCATTATACTGGGCCAACAGTGCCCCAATTGCAAAGTGTGTAGTAGAAATGTAGAGAAGCAAGGGTTCTCCTATCATGGTGGCATGAGAACAGGGGGTTTAGCCAAGTATTCTTTTAGCAAAGAAAACACTTGTTGTTTTGGCCCCCATGTAAAATTGACATCTTTTTTAAGAAAATGCGTGAATGTATGCCATTTTTCTATTAGCTGTGAAATGAACTTTCTGATGGCCTGAATATTTCCTTGTAAGCTATGTAGTTGTTTAATATTTTTTGAGGGAGGCATTTTTGTGATAGTCGTGACCTTTGCAGGGTCCACTTCTATTCCTCTCCTTGACACAATGAATCCTAGTAGTTTCCTATATAGCACACCAAAGACACATTTATTTGGGTTAAGCCAGACTTTGTAGTCCCTTAATCACTGAAAGATACATCGTAGAATCTCTGGGTGCTCTTCTTAAGTTCTAGACTTTGCTAATATATCATCTACGTAATATTCCATGATGTCACTTATCATATCGTGAAAGATTACAGTCATCGCCATTGATATGTAGCGCATGCATTCTTGAGGCCAAAGGGCATGACTTGGTAACAAAATGTCCCCCATGGGGTGGTAAAATCTATCTTGTATCAATCTTCCTTAGCTATCTTTATTTGGTTATATCCTGGGAAGCCATCCACGAGTGAGAGCATCTCATAACCTGTTATAAAATTGACAATCATGTCGATGTTGGGAAGAGGAAAATCATCCTTGGGACAAGCTTTGTTAATATCTCTGAAATCAGTACACACTCTGGTACCGACTGGAATTTTCTAAACTGTAGAAATCCACTCTGAGTGTTCAATAGGCCTAATGAAGCTTACTTCTGATGACCTTTCTAGCTCTTCCTTAACTAATAAAGCGACATGAGGATGTATCTTACGAATCTTTTGCTTTATGGGCTTGGCGTCTAGGTGTACAACAAGATTGTGCACCACTAATGCAAGATCAATTCCTAACATGTCTATGTAAGACCAAGTGAAGATATATGCATATTATCTCAAAATTCCCGTAAATGGTTTTTGTTCTTGGGCTAAGAGCGAAGCTCCCAACTTAACCATTCTAGGCAGCTTCTCCATGCCGATGTTAACATCTATTGTCTCCTCCACTAGTCGCTTGGATTTATCTTCTATATGCGTAGGATAAGGAGGGAGATTGAGATCCTCCTCTACCAAAGGCAGTTCAGGGAAATCTTTGTCCTTACATGGGTACACTATCTTCTCCATGGGTTATTCGTTTGCTTTTCCACAAGCGCCATAAAGAGGTTTTCATTATAAGACATGGATTGTTTCTTTTTGCAAGGATTTTATGTGAGACTTTTTCCCTTGCTTATTTTCTTACTTAAGTGTCCACACAACTCTACTTCCTCTCCTAAGTACACACATCCATTGAGCTAAATGGAGAATCCTTTCTTGTGGTCGTTTCTCAGAATATTGTCTCTAATGACAAGGAAATCACCAATAGCCTCATCATTCTGAAATATGTCGATGGGTATGTGTTGTTGTTGGTCCCAATTCACGAATGATGGGTATATGATGTCTAATGTCTATGTTATAGGGGATATAATGGGTGTAATAGGGGTTATGGTAAGGATAACCATGTTAGAGAATAGGTTCGTAGAGGTGAGGTCTTCGTAAAGACTACATCAGGAATTTGTTTCGCTTTCATTTTTGGATAAACTATCCTCACGCTTAGAAGAGGCATACTCGTCATCTGAAGGATGAGACTCATACAAATTGATGCCAATACCAGATTTACCCACTATACAATGAGGTATTGGAAGAGCTTCTAATGAACCTTGTTCTTGATAGCCGAAACCACATCCTTTATATCTCATAATAAGCATTATTCAATTAGGGATAGGATATCTATATGACTGGTAACATAAATCCATTTCATCATCACCGAGATGACATACAATATCTTTGAGTACCCTTTAATCTTCTAGTAAGCCACCTGAAGTGAAATTGTCAAAGGTTCAATTCTCCCTTGATCTTTGGAACTTGTAACATGGCCTACCATGTGTTTTGGCAGATAGGGGAATGTTTTAAACCATAAGGGCCTGTTGCAGATCATACTCTCCACAACCGCTTGGTCTAAGCTTCATCACCCATGCAACAAAAGGAGTTTTTGAGGTGGAAGCAACATTGTCATTGGTAGATAAGGTATCTAGGTCCACTTGTGAAGTGAGGAACTTTGACTGATTAGGAACAATGATATTCATAGAGGGATACTCGTAGATGGTAGGAAAATAGGTTGACAATCCTCTGCAATAAGAAAATGGATGGGTATCCCCTTGTATAGTAAGTGTATGTCCTTCATGTTGTAAATTTAAACATTAATGATATGTTGATGGTATGGCTTGCATGGCATGAATCAATGGGCGGCTGAGTAAGATGTTGTAAAGGAGCTCCAAGTCCGAGACATGGAACTTTGTATCATGTGTTATGGGACTAACTTCCAATAAGAAAGTGATCATTCCAATTGATTTTCGCTCTTCATTTTCATACGCCTTCATGGTGATGACCTTTGTCTCCAAATCAACTTCTATGCAGCCTAGTTGACAAACTAGTTTAAAAGTACAAATATTTAGACCCAATTCACCATCCATAAGCACTCTCTTGACCTTCTTATGCTTGATTATTACTTCAATGTGTAAGGGAAATTTATGGGATGGATTTTGTTAAGGCTTTTGTGGGGCTAAAGGTTATGTGTTATGAGGGAGTGATTTGCGCTACTATGTCCTATAAATGTGTTGGGTCAATATCAATAGATACTCCTGATCCATGTAAGGTTTTGTAAAGTATATCCTTATGGACATTAGAAATATTTAGAAGATCTAAGATTGAAATCTTAGTTGTGGTATTCTTTAATTGATCCAACACGGCATACTGACTCTCTTGATAAGGAGGGGGAGTGGGTTTTGGAATAACAAAGTGAGGTTATCACATTACAACAATGCACTCTGCCAGTCAAGATACTCTGTAGTCCTCTTCATTTAGGTAATCCCTTAGCTCGATACGTAAAGAGGGGATCTCAATCTCTAGAGGTAGGAAGACTTATGTGATGAATGCTAAGGAGTATAGAGTGACACATGTAGGGGTGCAGATAGATGTTCTAAATTCCCAGAGGGTAGGGTGAATTTGTAGATGCCAGTTACGGCCTGTGGTATTCACCATCTTCTCCATAATGTGAATGAAGGTTTTAATGGAAGCTTTGGCTTACCCATTACCTTGAGGTAAATCAGGGGTCAAAAATTGAGGGAGATTTGAAAGTGTTTGCATAGTGCTTTCACCATTTTATTTTTAAATGAATTACCATTATCAATGATAATAGCAGAGGGGGTGTCGTATCAACAAATGATATGGTTCATTATAAACTTAGAGATTTGGGGACCTTCCGTATAGGTAAGAGGAACAACCTCTACACATTTTGTGAAGTATTCAATAGCAGTTATAATGAACTTGTGGCCATCCAAGAAGATAGGGTTAATTTTTCCTATTAGATCGAGACCCCACTTTGAAAATGGCCAGGTTGTCATGATAGGCTGCAAGGATTGCCCTAGCGCATGTATCAAGTTGCCATATTTTTAACAATCTATGCATTTATTCAAATGTTGACAATAGTCATGCTCCATGGTAGGCCAATAGTAGCGTACTCTGAGTATTTTCTTCACAAGGACCATCCCATTAGTATGAGCTCTAAATATGTCTTTATGCACCTCCTTGATTTCTTAGATGGACTCATCCAAATTTAGATAGCGCAACAGATTCCAGTCTTAGCCTCGATGGAAGAGGGTGCCCCCAAGTAGGGTATAACAGGTTATACGCTGGATGAGGTTGCACTTTTTCAGCACGAGAAATTTTTGTAGGAAAGGTTCCATCATGGAGGTAATCAAAGATTTCAATGTACCACAAGGAAAAGGGACCAAAAACATCACACACCAAATAGGACTTTGAGACGTCATATGTTGGCATTCATAGTTGTTCAACGAAGAATGGCGTATCGATGTTCCTTGGTGGAATACTCAACATCGACCCTACTATAGCCATAACATTAGCTGCTTTGTTTTGTGCTCTTGGTATTTGTTGAAATGTGATCTATTTGAAGAAATCCTTCAAAGAATCAACCATTCTTTTGTATGGAAGAAATTTTTCATCTTTTACCTTGTATTCATTTGTGACTTATTTTTTCAAGGTCTTATACGACATCTTAATGAATAATTCCTTTATGACACATGTGATTCATTTACCGAGCTTTGTCTACATGTTATTGATCTACAAAAAGAGCTTACATTCCTACATAAACCTAAGCCTCTTGATGAGAACATTCCAATTGCTTCTGTTATGCATGACTTTGATGCACGACCATAATCAATACCTAATGATACTCAAGTTAAGGTTTTGCACCATGGTAACACTTTTTAGAATCCCGACCCTAAACCAATATTTATCCCAAAGACTCCCATGCCTAAGCATACTCCATTTTATTTTGACAAATCTATTGATCAATCACATGATACCCTACTTATACGAATTGATAAGGAGTTAATTTGGTTGCCATCTAATGACCATCATCCTCCTCATCAGCTTAAAGGAGCAAAGGTAAGGCCTTTTTGTAATTTTCACCATATTAATGGACATCATGATAATGATTGTTATGTATAGGATTAAAAAATTAAGTTACTGGAGGACAAAAGCATTATCTCTTTTGAGACATACTCTTTCGACATATCTACTTCACCTCTTCTAAGACATCATCCGACAGAAAGTGTTACTCTCACTATGCATTACTTTACCGGTACATCAAGCGATGTTTATCATTATAAAGTTATTCCTCCACATGAGACATCACAACCCATGTACAAATGGTTGGTCAGGAAGTAATATTTTGTACCAAAAGTTGTACACGTGAATTATACTACTTCTATGAAATCATTGGTGACATGTCCAATTAAGCTCAAACTTCACTTTTGATTTGCACCAAATGCACTTTCAGTTTCTAGAGTGACTGCTCACACCTAGCCACACTTGATTTATCCATCATATTTTTTTACTTACCCATATGTTACACTCATTATCTATGCCTCTTTTGACTCTTGCCCTTTTTGTTAAAGTACCTTATGACATGTATGAGGATCACCCTTCCTTCTTTATCAAATTTTGGTTTCCTCTCCCTATATACTCATGAGATATTATGTACATGTTATGCACATTCCACTCATCATTATTTCTCATCACTACATTACACATTAATAAATTCAAAAATCAATTCCACAACCACATAATATCGATGAACTTATTAATATTCTAATCATGTCTACTTTATATTTCCTACACGTCACACATATTACCTATCAATCTTAAAAATATGCATACATCATCCATTGGGAACATCATAATAACAACTAATATACGCTCAAATCAAAACTAAATCAAATATATCTAAAAATCATCATACACATCTATTCATATCATCAACTAGCCACAAAGTATATAACCATTATGCCAAACACAATTTTTCCACGAATCTAAAACTGGTATGTGTGTGTACAACAAAAAGTCTATACACTATGTTGATGGGATTTTTCTTCACACATTCAATTATCATCCTCATTGCTCTCAAAAGGCATTGGAGCTCAAGAACTCAAGGCCCCTCCGGTGTCACCATGACCTCTCAATCGTGAGCTCTCTTAATAATGAGTCAATCACTCGCATAATGTGGCATTCTCTGCCAACATCTGCATATTGAGCCTAGAACTCCACCTATATTACCAACAAATATTACACCACCCTAGTCTTAGGATGGGTATCTGACTATTGGGATCACTTTTCTCATCTTTCTTCCCACTCTCTCTATAACACTACACATGTGGTTATTGCCACTATAATTGGATCAAACAAGTATGCATGCTCACCCACTATATCACCCACTCGCTCAACTATACCTTAATTCACCACATATATTAGAATTTTACATAGAAATGTTTGCACATATGCATCCATAATGATGGTCCAATTGATATCACCTGAAATCACCAACACAACTATATCAACATCTATCGAAGCACCAACATATATCTATCACTTAATCAAAAGCTTGAACATCACATAACACTTATGTTGTGCAATTGTTGGTGATGTCATGATACATCCACCAAGGGCATCTCACCCTCTGCTAGCTCCTCCACCCATGGGTGTAGGAATTACTACACCAACAACTCCTCCATGTGCAACATTACCACATGGATCACTGACTACAATAGGAAACAATAACACCCATCTAGTCTCTGCCCACCACTTTGTGTATGTTATAGTGCAACCCTGGTCATAGCAATCACTCAGTACAACTATTGGATCTACCTCGTATGTTAGTGGGGGTAATATCTCAGTCAGGGTTGGCCCTGGTCACACCCCCTCTCTATAAGATACATGCATAGACCTCCTCTATGTATATGGTATTGGAGGTACCTCCTACATGATCCCAAACTATCGTGTCACATACTCATACTGACATAATTCCCCTTAGTGGGGAAATTAATCCTCTAACCACATAGTACATCACCTCCACCCCATCTCTACAAAATCCTCTGGCCACACTCTTAAATCCCTAAATAGCCTCCAAATGACCCATATAGTCTCTAGCCACCACTCTTCATATGTTGCAGTGCATCCCACGTCATCCAGATTACTTAGTACAACTATTGGATCCACCTCATCTACTAATGGGGGAATTAGCTGAGCTACGGTTGGCCTTGGGAACATCCCCTATTTATAAAGAGAATGCATAGACCCCCCCATGGATATGGCATTAGAAGCATCTCCTACATGATCCCAAACTTCCACGTCATGCGCTCATACTGAAATAATTCCCCTTGGTGGGGAAATCGATCCTATAATCACATGGCACATCGCATCCACCACATCTCTACAACATCCTCTAGCCACCATATGAAATCCTTGTATATCCTTAGAAATATTTTATGCGGTTTCAATATATCCAATATGGATCTTAGCTCATCGTATTTAATTTCCATCACACTGGCGCCACGCACCTCACTGCTACAATCTTTGGATGAACTAATCTAGGCATGGCCCACCCATCTAGTCTCTCCCTACCACTTTGTGTATGTTGTAGTGTAACACACGTCTTATCGATTATTTAGTAAAACTACTAGATCTACCTTATATGCTAATGGGGGCAATAACTCAACTATGGTTAGCCTTAGCCGCACCCCCTATATAGGTTGTATTCATAGACCTCCTCCATTAATATAGTGTTAGAATAACCTCCTGAATGATCCCGAATTTCCATGTCACATAATCGTACTGAAATAATTTCACTTAGTGGGGAAATCAATCCTCTAACCATATGTTACGTCACATCCACTACATCTTCATGACATCCTTTATCCAACCTCTAAAATCACTATATAGCCTTTAATTGATGTCATGTGGTGTCAATACATCCAACACAGATCCATAGGTCATCATATCAAATACTCATCTCTCTAGTGTCATTATAGTATTTTGTTTACCCACTCAATAGCTATGTGTGCTAACACCTCATCCAGACAAATTTGAATGCTTACTCGAAGCGCGCACACCCACAAGGTCCCTCCTTCGTCACGCCTATCATAAGGTTAGCATGCATAATTACCATATTCATAATCAAGGAATTCATTCATGCATAGAGAAACATCATAACCATCGCAATTCAACAACAAATATAATAAGGAAGTTAATAAATGTAAACAAGAACTAAGATCAACTACATTGTCAAGACACCATCTTTAGACATATCAACCATCATTATACAACCATAAGTATACATTATAAACTAGACTTCATTACATCACAAAAGCTGAATACATATAACAGTCATTACAATGGTGCGCACGACCATGCACGTAAACAAAAAACCTTAAATATGTGTCAAAACAACATAACTCTACTCTTCCACACATGATCACACTTAATAAAGACATACATAAGATATATAGGGGTGGGGACTTTCCCTTCACTGCACATGCACATTCGTAATAATAGGTGTGCTCACAAAATAACTTACATACTTTAACATCTTATTCTATTAATAGATTATCCTAAATATAAGACTTGCTTTAATCCTATTATTGGCTCATCCCATGCATGTGCTTTCCCTTCCTTGCTTGGTCGTCAAGTCATCTTACTTTTCTTTATTTTTGGATCTTTTCTTGAATGACACTCCAAATTCTACTTTTTTATTTCTATCCTTTCTAGAAAATTGGCTAAGTCCTTCTTCTTTTACATCTTGCGAGCATCCCCGCACATTGATCCATGGTACCTCCACGCGCACCCCTTCTGCGCTATCCTTTCCTTCTACACGTAAGTCTCTATTCTATCTAATAATTAGTCAATTTCTCTAGCCAACGTTACCCCATAATAGGGATATTGTATGTCCTTAGTAATATGTCATCTCACTTATCTCTCCAAAGAATGATCGAATAAAAAAATACCTCAAGAATAGAATAAATAGTATGCAAGTGAAAGAATAAGGGACACACACCCAATGAATGAAAGAATGCCCAGGTGCACACTTAATTTTACTCTTGGGTTGGCTATAATAGTTCTGGAAATTATACGTTGAGGATGATCTCTAAGTTCTGCCACTCTGATAGCTCCTTAACAACTACATCTGGTATTGCCCCGATAATCTCTGACACTTGCACAGGGTCCATATTATCACCCTTTTCCTTGAGCGCTCTGATAATACCAACAAGGCCTGAGATCACTCCTTCAAAGGCATCCGTTCTTTGCACAACCAATGATCTAAGATCCTTAAACCTTATGTCAAATGATTCTCTAATAGTCTTAAACACCTCCTTCTTTGCAATCTCAACCATTATTTATTCTTGCCCAAGCTTTTCATATTTTTTAGTTGTTTGCACCTATTTAACCTCGTTATCCTCCCTAGTGGTATATGCCTTAAGGATGGGGTTAGGGTCTTGGCAATTATAAAATTTTCATCCTGCCTTCTTTAACTCATCCTTCATTGCAGTGCTTAATGCCTCATATTCTACTATTTTGCGCGCGATTGTTGCCTTATTCTTCATTTGCATTGCAACTAAATCTTCCTCAGAGGGTTTCTACATATACTTTTGTTGTTGAAGTAGCATCCCTACTAGATCCTCTAAGTAGTGCAGTACCATTGGATATTCTTCTTTAGCCCTTTCTTTTAGGTCTGAGAGCATTGTAGTAATTGAATCTTTAATAAGTTTAACCTTTACAAATGCATACTTTGCTTGCTTTTTTGCTTTGTCTCGCACCTTTGTAAGTTACTGCACTTCTTGTTTTTTATTCTTGTTATCTTCAATCAAAACCCTGATAGTGGCCCCTTTATCCAAATTCCTTTGAGCCACTTCTACTGCCATTTTGTTCAAGGCATTACTAGTTTTCTCATCTATTAACTCTATTGGATTGATAGTTACATGGGTTCGATTTGGCACTTTCTTCATTCTATGCCTCACACATGCATCATCACTTACATCAAAATCTCACTCCTCCATGTGAGATTGCATACTCCAGGAGAGCATCTTCCTTGTGCGCATGGTTGCACCTTCTAGATTGATCATTTCCCAACCATAGAGTTTCTTAGTTAGTACTGTGCTTTGAAATCTTGCACGTACCACCTTGGATTGATCATCGATATAGTTTACATGTGGTGTACATAGGATTTCTTCATTCTTCCTTCTCCCACTAGTGTGCCTACTTGTCGGCACCTGCTTCTATGTACTTGTGCCTGCACCATTCCCATCTCCACTTGAATCTCCTACTCCTTCTGTCAGCTCATCATCGCCCTCACTCTCCTCTCCTTCCTCAGAGCATCCTTTGTGTGCATCGTGTACCTCCACATCATGTTATACATTATCATCATTCAACTCTTCTTCATCATCCTCCACATCATGGATGATTAGATTTTCTCCATTGTGCCCACCTTTTTCTTCGGACCTCTCTTCATCACTATCCTCAATGGTCACTAACTTCTACCTTCTCCTTAATAGAGGGGTCTTTGTTAGTGTAGGTTATTATTTATTCTTTTATTTATTTATCAGGATAATTCTTACACTTGTGTTAGCCTTACACTTATTGGGTTAGCTTGCTTAAGTGTACTAGTTGTGTGGAGTTTGCTTACTAGTTGTGTTGAGTTAGCTTCTTAGCTATGTGGAGTTAGCTTACTAGTCTTACGGAGTTAACTTAACTACCAATATCAGTTAGTGGGAGTTCTTCACCACTGATTTAGGTAGTAGTTGCACTTCTCTCCTCCTATATGTACATCTTTCTTATTGAATAATTCAAGTCATTGTTTTGTAATGTATTGAGAATTATGGATTATGATGGATTTCCATATAGGGTATTTTAGCTCTTTTATTTTGAAAATATAATGTGGTGTGCTATTATCATTTGAGATCATGGCTTGAAACAATCTTGTTATCGTTCTTTTCATGGTATTAGAGCCATAGATGATGTAGACATCCATATGTAAGTTTTTCTTTGCAAGCAAGGGTTTATTATTTTCATGTATTTGGAAATTGTTAGCAATTTTATGCAGCATGCATTTTTATGCAAAAGGGAGTGCGACATTGGATTTGGAAGGTGCCAGAACCCTAGAATCGATTGTAAACTCGACCATGTTTTGATACAGTAAAATTTGGATGATGGTATGTATCCTCTGGGTGCATTCTTTTATCTATTGCATATAAGCATGTACCTTCCATATGCATTCTTTAACCCTCTTGATATTTTGGTTTTGGATGCAATTTTTTATCCTCTAGAGGCAGATATGTACCCTCTAGGTGCATTCTTTTATCCATTTGATATAAGCGTGTACCTTCCAGATGCATTCTTTTACCCTCTAGATATTTTTGTTTTGGATGCAGTCTTTTATCCATTGGATGCAGATATGTACCCTCTTGGTGCATTCTTTTATCCATTAGATATAAGCATGTACCTTCTGGATGCATTCGTTCACCCTCTGGATATTTTTGTTTTGGATGCAATTTTTTATCCACTGGACACAGATCTGTACTCTCTGGGTGCATTCTTTTATCCATTGGTTATTGACGTGTACCCTTTGGATGCAATGATTTACCCTCTGGACATTTTAGGTTTTGGGCGCAAGCTTTTATCATTTGGTCGCAAGCCTATATCACGGGGATGCACTCTTTTACCATTTGGACATTTGGGTGTCACGTGTACTTTTTAAAAAAAGATCAGCATTAAACTATTATTTTAATAACAAAACCTTCTAGAGCTCATAACTTTTGATCTATAGCTCGGATTAAAGTGATTTTTTTGAAAAAATTGTGTATTTTTTCAAGTTCTACACATTTGTGACATTTTTAAACAACCATTTCAAATTTAAAAGGTACTTTTGATAATTGTAATGTTTACACGCACTCAATTATAAAGTACCAAATTTGGGAGGGTGTTGTAATCACTTGTGGACTATATGGTTCAGTTCATTGGTTCAGTTCAGTGCACTCTCTACCCTTGGCATTGTGGGTCACATATAGCGAGTGGGTTCAGACCAGTCGACGAACCCCATACATAATAGATTTTATAGGACATGGTTTCATTAGCATTTCTGGGAAGAAGTTATAGTCTTGGAGGTTACAGTGGGTGTGCTTCTCTACACTACTTCGACTAGTGGCTTCAAATCGCCAAAAAAACTAGGACAATACAGAGATCTCTAAACATAGTTCATGGAAGTAGTTAGAGCTTGGAGGACACAAAGCATTTCCTCCCTACACTTCTTTAGCCTATGGCAAGAGATCATCCAAAAAACTCGCAGTATAGGATAGCCTTCTACAATATCTCTCTCGACATAGATCAGGTGCACATGTTCCATTTACCCTTGCATTTACATTAGTGTATTTTATATACACATGCATCTTTTACATAACATTTTTACACTTACATACATACATATTTGACTACTTGATCATTTTCTCCTTGCAGGTCCAATTGTATGAGAAATAAGTCGTCAAATGGGGGCAACAAAAACAACAATAACAACGTTCTGCGACAGCACACATGCTTTACTAACCATATAGGTACACTACACACTGCGGCAGTTACACATACACGTTCGACCCTAGGTTCACTCTCATCACTTTTTCTTTACCCATTTTTCATCTATAATTTCCATAGTCCTCCATATTTTTCTCATTCCACGCTTTTGTCTAGTCCTTCGGTGCTTTTCTACTACATTCTTCATGGACATCAGCTGCGCATCTCTATCTACTTTATATTACTAAGCTTTATGTTCTCCAACATAAAGTGGGGGAAAAATGTAGTAAAAAAATCGCGTACTTTAAACATTTATTTATCTAGTCTCATACTAATATTTAGAAGGTTCTTGAGTGAAGAAAGTACTAATTAACCCCCGTCCTTTTGGCCATCTTGTTTATTTTATTTTGTAATTTTTGACCTATTGCACCCATATGCCCAACCATTTTATGACATTCCACACTATTTTATCCTTAGTTGGGGTGCCCAGATTAGTACTGGGACGCCCATGGGCGCCCTGGTCCCACTTGAGGCACCCAGGTCCTTTATGCACTTTCTTGCACTTTTGGGCCTCTTCTAGCTGTTTTTCATCTTTATCTTACTTATGGTCGCCCTTTAAGGGGTTAATTATGAAATTAAAGAAAGAGAACCCTATAAATATATAGTTATGAGACCATAATGAGGGACGTAACATCATCCACTACTATCACTCATCTAGAGTTGCATCCATTTATTGCATTAACATTCACATAGCTCCATCATCAAGGCACAAACTAGGACATTTGCATCACACTTCATAGGGTGAGGGATTCTATTCTATTTTATGCACACATTCTATTACATTTTCTACATTTAACTATTCCTCGCTATTTCACAAAGTGTGACTGGCACAAGAACACTGTTGGTGAGAAAAAATTTCGGGTAGACAAATTTGTGGATTTCTTGCCAACTCTTTGGGAGTATAAGTCCATCAACTTAAATGGTACAACTTCCATATTTTCGTGTGCGAGAAAAGTGAATTATATCTAGGTGGCCTTGTGGCCGGGGATCCAACAGGGGCACTCCACTAAGCCTGCAACAAATCTCGCAATTGCTTGCTAGAGAGGACTTTGTCAAGAGAGTAGGAAAGGGAGTGCGAATATGAAATAGGGGGAAACTAATGTTGTAGGTAGGAATTCAGATGCTTATAAAAACTAGTTGGAAAATCTTACACACGCATTTCAAAAGAAGAAGACAACATGATTTTGGGGTTACCGGCTAGAGGAAACCATACATATAAAGACGTACACATTCATATGCCTTGGAACACACAAATTTCTTCCTTTATTAACTTGCAAAATCATAGTTGTACATAATGAAGGAATGAAGAAATTAGAGATAAAATGGCTAACTATTTTCACTCACAAGTAAGCAAAAACTCTCTCATGAACTTACAAGAATACAACCAACTAGAAGAATTTTAGAATTACAACCCTTTTGAATGAGGAGCTCATTAGAATTTATAGAATTTTGGAAGTCTCTTCACCTATCCCCCATTGACCCTTCATATGCCTTGAAACTTTTCACCTTCTTAGGAAAACATTAAGCCCCATTTTATAATTCAAGGGTGACTTATTACATTGAAAATAAAGTCATTTTTAATTAATTAAGGCATTATGAAAAAATGCAACCCCAACAAAGAATTAGAACGTGGAGGAGAGAGAAAGTTGGGGAAGAAGAGATATAAGGAAAAGAAAGGATGTTGCTCCAGATGAAATCTGTTGATTCTTCCAAAGAGATGAAACATTGAATCTCTAAATCATTTGCCTCCTAAAAAACTCCTTAAGAATTGTACTTGATGCCAATTTTTTTTGTCCCGTGCTGATGAGAAGATATCCACTCCCTTGAATTCCTTGTTGTAAATGATTCACTCATGTTGCGGAAAAGTTTTTGCTAATAAGAAACTACATTTTGATGACCTACAGACACCGTGAACTGAGTATTTAGAAACACTATTGAGTTATCCCAATGGTGACTATGGGCATTGCTCCACTTCAAAGAAGTCGAGGATGAAAACTTCCTCCAGTGATGACCCTTTGCAACACTATCGTATTCTACCAACATATGTCCTACGGAATGATACATTTGTCCATATAGGCATTAAGTACTGATGAACATATTAACGAAACTATGAATGGTTCTTCAACATTTGCTATTCTTGAATAAAGCAACTTACTATTTTTAGTAAGTGTAAAAATAAGCTTTTCAGGCCTTGACTTGCCTATGACAGTCTGAACTTCTTCTTCTCATTGTATTCCTTTTGTGGGAACCATTTTCTAGACCACCTTGCCATTTATGGCAGGTGTTTACATGACCACTTACTATTTTTAGTAAGTGTCAATTTTGGGCCCATATGACCCTTTCAATTATCTTTACCTCTGATACTTTCCCTGTGTTCACCACCTTCTTCGTAGTTTCTTAAGATGGTGGCTTACCCAAAATAGCAGGCACCCATGTAGGAGGACTTACTATTTTTAGTAACTAGGTCTCTAGTGCTCGGATTGTGACAAAACACATTTTTTTGGACTTGGCTCGTTGTTGCGATCTCCTCCTCTGAATTTCACTTGATTTTTCCCACCAAAATGTTTGAAAATAAAAAACAAAATCTTCACCTAGTAGTGACTTCAGGCACGGAGCTGCCATGGCAGCCATTAATGGAGCTTCAAAAATTGCAGGTCTAGTTTTTGCCTCTTATCATGATGGAATTAATCTCATTGCGATAGGTTTTTTATTTGGAGTCTGTGTGCTATTTTTAGCTCAACTCAATTGACATATTGATGGGAAATCTGACGAATGTGAGCTAGGGCACAAAAAGTAGTTTTAATTGTAAAAAATTATTTATAGCATCATTTAATATCTTGTTTGTTGCATCGTGATCGTCTCAAAAAAAGAGGAAGTCTGTAAAAAATGGCATCTTGATTTGTGCTATCGATTGAGAGAAATAAGCATTTCTTTATTTTTGACTACAAGGGTTTTCATGCAAAATTTCTTTATTTTCTTCGTTCTTCGCTTCATTTTGCTTCATTCAAATCCATATTTATTTTAGATATTTATATTTTCACAACATGGAGGACATGATAGAGCTGGTTGGGTACAACAATGGTGGCAAGAATTTCTGGGTAGCATGTCAGCAGGGTGTACAGATGTGGGGGGAATAAGCAAACACAAAAATGGTTAAGTGTTGTGTATTCATCCATAAACATGAAGGCATCAGGTTGGGCATATTTTTGTGTCCCCTTAGTTAAAGGGATTAAATGGACATCAATTTTCACATCACACCAGCTTGCGACACTTGGCGATCATCCATGCATTGAGAGAGAGGGCTCCAACTAGCTATTAAGGGCTGAATTTGTATGTCTGAGGGTCATGTGAGTGATTGGGGTCCAAAAAGGGTTAGGTGCATTTTACTGTCCCCTATGTCCCTTTACTAAAAGAATGAAAGGGACATAAAAATGTGCCAAGCTCCTGGAGTTGACACGTGTCCTCTTGAAAATTTGGCTAAGCGTTGAATGAATTCCTTGAGCCGACTTGTGACGGTAATAACTCGGGCTCCCGTTTGAGTTCGAAGGCAAAATTCTATATGATCTTGACTAAAAAACAATCAACGAATTGAATGGTTATTTTTTGGAGCTTCAATTATAGCTACATAACCTTAAAATTCCCACTTTTTCTCAGGATAGCCAGTTGTGCTCCGAAAGAATGAGTAGCTTGGGGAAGTGTATGATGTTTCACAAGGTCTCATTTTTTCCACCATTTAGGGCATGGAAAATACCTTTGATAGATTTTTTTTGGGCTATTGAATCTTTACAAATATCCCAAAATATTTTCTTGAAGCTCAGGTACTCCTTCGTGGTATATGCTCCTTCAGGCCCGAAAACTTATTTTTACTGAATCGACTCCAAAAAGGCTCTATCGAATCGATCCCAATGCCTTCGAACCCTTTGGAACATTTAAATCCTCCTTTATTGATGATGCATTACCATTTTTATCCAATTTATATTTTTAGTATGCCTCGCCATGGACATATGCTATTTTTAGTAAGTGCACTACAGGTGTCAGATTGCAACAAAACAAATCTTGAGATTATGGGTTTTATTTTGGGGTTCCACGCTCCAAATTTTTGGTAATTCCTTCATTTGAACAAGTGGGAAAATGATATTTTCATCAGTGTAGGTAGAATATTGATAAAAAACATAGCCCTCCATATCCCTAAAAAATAGGGACTTCATGGCGCGAAAACTAGTTTTTGCAAAACTAGATTTTTCAATGATCATTCCCTCCAATGTTCACGTGATTTTGCCCATTGGAACCTTGAGAAGTGGAAGAGGTAGTTCACTTCCTTTTTTGCTGTTGTTCTTCAAGTGAAAAGGAAGAATGATGATGAAAAATCAGTCCTCCATATCCCTAAAAAATAGGGACTTCATGGCGCAAAAACTAGTTCATGCAAAACTAAATTTTTCAATGATAATTCCCTCCAATATTCACGCGATTTCTCCCACTGGAACCTTGAGAAGTGAAGAGGTAGCTCAATACATTTTTTGTTATTATTCTTCATGGAAGCCATTAATGGAGTCTTCAATCTTCAAATATCACAAAGGTGGTGATGGAGGGGAATGAAGTTATTTGCAGTTGAGAATGAGAGGGAGGCTAGGAAAAAGCATTTAGGAGTTGACTTTCGGGCGCATGAGGAACCACTAGACTCAAGTGAGCAAGGGGAATTTTATGTTCCCCATGTCCATTTAGCTAAAGGGATGAAAGGGACATAAATGTGCACATTGTGCTAGGTTGCGACACTTGGCGGTCATTCGTGCACTATGAGAATAGGCTCTGACAAGCTCTTGGGGGCTGAATTGGCGATACAGAGGGTCCTATGAGTGAACAAGGGGATAAAGAGGGTTGGGAACATTTTACTATCCCCTATGTCCCTTAGCTTAAGGGATTAAAGGGACATCAAAATGTGCTAGGATCTTTGAGCTGACACGTGTCCACTTCAAAAATTGGCTAAGTATGATATTTGGGAATAAACTTGTGAAGGTTGTATCTAGAGTTCCCGATGGAGTTTCAAGGTGAAATTAGTACAAATTTGACTGAAAATGGCATGTTGAATCTAATGGTGGGGGTCTCAACTCTTGATTCCTCCATTTAAGCCCTGAAAAATTGGATTTTTGTTCTGGCTCAATGACTAAGCATGAGAAAAATTGGATATAGACCTATTTCTCCTAGTTGTTGTGAAAAATATGATTCCACCATCTTGTAGAAATCTGAATTCTATTTTCGAATATGTCTTGTTTAGCTCCTAATTCCTTCCAGAGCTCCTGAAATCTCTTCCCGAAGCTGAGTAGCTTTTTTGGCCCTGTGCACTACCTAGACTTGAGAACCCGTTTCTGATGAATCTGCCCCAAAACTTCCAAATCTTCCAAAATATTTTCCTTGATACTCTTAGACCTTTATTACATCTCCATGTTGAATTTTCCTTCTCCATTTTGCTTTGGGGTGGTGCATTAGTCCTGGGAATGCCAATGGTAGCCCTTCCCAAAACTACCCAAAATTGGCATTCTACCAGAACTCCTAAAATCACCTAGGGGGATTGACTTGACTTTCCTAATTCACCTAGGGGACTGAGTTGAAATCCATTGGAAGGTAATTGGATTGGTTGGGTAAGGCTGGTGTTAAGAGCAAGTAGACCTGGGGTGTCTCGGAAAGGTGACATTTGAAAATTTTGACAGTGGGGTATCGTTGTCATGCTTAAAATTTTTAAATTTTCCTATTGCACATTTTCATGACAACAAGCACCAAGGGCACGACATGCACACACATAGCATAACTACATCCGAGTCTGAAATGTGGTGCAATGCTCATTTACTAAGTCCACTGTTGTGGCAGCTGAGGTTAGTCTAACCCATTCATTTGCATCTTTCTTTTTTTAGGGTTTTGATACTTCCTTTTGGGTCTTTTGCATGTTGTTCATCCTCTTGGAATATTTGGATCATGCAACACAATACAAAGAAATTAATGTGACAAACAAAAAAGGTTATCAGTCATCTCTAGGACCTATGAAGACCAGTTCCAGATCCTTTTCCTAGACTAGGGCACCTATTTTGCTTACCGGAGCGCCCGTGGACACCCAAGTCCTCTCCCAAGTGCTCTAACCGATCCATATCACCCAGATCTATCTTATACGAGACCCCAACATAGTCATTCCTACTTTTTAATTTTCTATTCATCACTATGACACTATTCGATAAACATCTATTATTCAACTGAGTTCTTTCCTTCTCTCTCGTGCATATTAGGGTTTCTATTTTCATTAGTTTTATTACTTATCTCATTTACATGTGGTCTTAGTGCATTTATTTACTGTGATTATATGTCCTCCTAGGTTAGATTAACTATATTTCACTACACATATTAGTCAATTTTTAGTTAATTAGTTGTTAATATTTCCTTCGAGGTCTCAAATGCATTATGTTGCGTGTCACCCCAATAAAATGTCCCTTTAGCTTTGAGAAATCTTCTAGGGGTGCAACAATCTTTACATAACCTTTGATAAATTTCCTGTAGTAGCATGGATGCCCCAAGAAACCGTGTACCTCGCTTTCGTTTGTAAGCTCTTCTAATCCCAAAATCACTGCAATCTTAGTTGGATCTACCAACAATCCATGCTTACAAATGATGTGCCCAAGTAAAGTCCCAAATAGTGTAGCAAAGATACACTTCTTTGTATTAAGAGAGATGTTTAACTTCCAAAACCTCTCAAACATGAGCCTTAAATTATCACAGTGAACTTTTACTAACCCATAGACAATCTAATCATCCAGGTACACCTGATAAAATTTATAAATGAAGTCATGAAATTCTTGTACAACTATGTGCGAGAACACTATTGGTGTATTCTTCAATCCAAACAACATCACAGTAAAAGTGAAAATTTCCCATCCAGTAGTGAATGTGGTCTTTTCTTGATCGTCACATGCAATGCACACCTGGTGATAGCCTGAAAACCCATCAGTACCTCACACCCTGCAACTCTCTCCAATATCTCCTCCATGAATGGTATGGGAAAAGGATCTATAACATGTGAAGCGTTGAGTTCCTTGTAATCCACACAAATTCTAATCATGTCATCTTTCTTGATATTGATTACCATAAGACTAACCCACTCAGATTCCTTAATTGGTTTAATGATCCCAAACTTAACTATATTATCAATTTTCTCTTTTACCTTCACGCACAGGTTCGGGTTCATCTTGTAAGGCCTTTTCCAAACTGGATGCACACCTTCCTTTAACTTAATATTCATCTCTCTTAAGGAGGGATTTACACCTTTCAGTTCATGGTAACCTCTTGGAAATAGATACTGGAAGTCACGCAATAGTTCAATGATCTTTTCTACCTCTTGTTTTGACCAGTAATCTCCAATGATAGCCTCCTTAGGCGCATCCTCAGTGCCAATGTTAACGTTCTTTGTCTTCATGGGAGCATGGTAAGCACGTGCCATTTCATTTGCAATGTCCATTACTTCTCGTGCACCTTCTATATGGCTAATTTCCATATTCTCCACCTCTTCATCATCAATGACGTATACCATTTTTCCTTTCTCTTTCTCTTTCCAAGCATGCCCCAATAGTGTCTCCTATAATTCCAATATATTTTTGTGCACTTCATGATTAGGCTCCCCAAGTAACTAAAGCATGGGCTCTTCTGATTTTGTGATATCCCGTAATGCTATGCATTTTATGGTCTGTAAAGGCTCATGTACTGGAGGTATATTAGAAAAATAATCAAAAGTGTGAGTCATACCTTCAGTCATATCTCGCCAACTTGTAGTCTCTTACTTGAGCTCAAAATGGACATACCATGCGCGTACGCATCTGCGCAAACTGGAGTAGAACCTATGTACCCAAAGAGATGTTTGTAAATCCTCCTGACCTTGCACCCATTATCTCTCACAATTATGGATGCATACCAAATCTAGATTCTTTCCATTATACGTTTTTATAAGTGTAGGCACATTGTTTCATGTAAACCTTGTTGATAAGGTGATTCTCACTTCTCACCAGCCCAATAGGTTATATCTATGTGTCGCCCACAAATGTGTTGTGGTTCTGCGTAAGGTGTAAACCAATATGTTCCTTTTTTCACCCTCATTCTTCTAGTGTTCTTTCATGGAGAGCAAGAAAGATTCAAGTTTTTCTTCACCAGTATACCTAGGTAGTTGAGTCTTGTCCAAGATCCTGATCATGCACACCCTAATCATCTTGGTTACTTTCCCCTTCATTTCGTGCCCGACCATCTCATACATGCCACGGGACCAATTATCACAAGAAACAATAGTGGTATCACTAACTAACTACACATATTCCCATTGAAGTATGAATTCCTTAGATGGCTCCACATTCTTAGGGTCATGTATTGTGCATACTTCTTCACTCATTAGATCAGTATAGGGTGTAACCTTCATATCATCGATGGGTATGATTACACGTTCATCATTGTTCTCAAAACTGATATATCTCTTGTTAAAGCGTAGGTCATTGTTCACATAACACCAAGGATGCCCAAGTAGTGTTGTAAAATTATCTACCTCGGCCAGTTCCTATACTTTAAAATCTCCTGTAAAATTGGCTCCCTGAATGGTAATTGAATCATCCTTCAAAACCCCAATAGGTATGGCCCTAGTATTTTTCACCATACACAACACATTAGAATATGGCTGCAATAGTGGTCTTCCCATTTGATTCCATGTATACAAAGTTAGAACATTCACCTCAGCACCTGTGTCTATCAAAAAATTACTCACCAACCAACCGTTTATCACTGCATCTAGTGTTATTTCCTTATCATACTCATGGTTCTGTGGTGGTAGATTTTCATGTAAGATCTGACAATTGTGCTCAACTCTAGCGCGTGGTACCTTCTCACACAGCCATTCTCCTAGCAGTGGGATGATATTCTTTTACCTCAGTATCTTGCATATCTCTTTCAAATCATCTACATCCTTTTGTCAAAGCTCACTATTATTCATGTGTTCCCTCTCACGCACTTGTTCCTTCAAGAACTAAATATCACCTTGCAATTCTCTGATCGCACCCATAATTTCTTAATAGACCTTCTTTTGACAAGTAGCATCTGGATGCTTGGCATGCATAACTTTCTATCTCCTAATGAGTGGTTTAACTTTAAGAGGCTCATGTACTTGTGTTGCTTCTAAATGTGTAGTCACTAGTAATGGATGTAATTTTGGATCAAACATCTTCTTAAGTGTTCATTGTTCATTCTTTGTGTGTTTTACTTTAATCATCCCCGTGCCTTTTCCTTTTTATTTTTACACATATGCTCATAAATATCATGATAATCCTTAACCTTATGTTGCTTTCCACAATACACACATACCAAGTTCCGAGGACAATCGTGCTGGTAATGATATGGGGATCCACAAGTATAGAAATTCCCATGTGTAAATCTTCCTCTACTACCATGACCTCTACTCCTATATCCACCTCAGAATCCACCTTCGTTACCATGCCCTGTTATCCCAAATTCACCCCTCAAGGTAATTTGGATAACTTGCGTAATCTCCTCATGATGGAGCAAGCAGAAATGATGCAAAGGCAAAAAAATAGGTTTTGAAGGTCCCTTTATCTCTTTTCAAACCCCCCCCCATCAAAGGAAAAATCTAAGAAGTTGAAAAAATTGTAAAAAATGCAAAATTTTGGCATGTGCTAGTGTATTGTGGCTAAATAGGGTCAAAGTGGCCCAGACCGCATAGGTGCGCACGAGACAGTTGGAACCCTAAAACATCAAAAGCCGGCTGGTAGTTCAAATCGGCAAAGTCGGGTATATTTGGTCCGCGCGGTCCACAAGACATTGGGACATGCAGGACCTGAAAAGCCGAAAAGGCTGCAGTCCAAGATTAAGTTGGCTAAGTCAGGTCGAAGCAGTCCAAGTAGCACAGGTACGCGCAGGACAGTTGGGACCCGAAAACCTAACTTGTCTGATTTTGTAAGGTGGGTCGAAGGGAAGCGAGCGAAGTGGCGGTCAACGACCCTAACGGCCTGGTCAACGACAGGACACTAGGACCCGATTTTGCCAATTTTGCTGCGGAAGGAGGCTTGCGGATGGAGTGGAGGTTTTTTTCTGAGACAACTGGGACACCAGGACCCGAAATAGCTGATATGCCAGCATGCAAAGGAAAATTCAATGTCTGACCGTCCCGAACTTCAAATGGCCATAACTTTTGCCCCCAAGCTCCAATTTCCGCAAAATTGGACTTTCTAGAATGAGCACGACGTTATTTTTAATGAGGGTAGATTTATCAAAATAAAGGTAACATATTTAGCTCCAGTAAATCAAGTGGTCAATCCCGTTAAATGATAGAAATGCCTCACAAACCCAAAATAGTTGTCCGCACTTAGAAGGCCATAAATTTTGCATTTTCAATGAAAAATGCACAAATTTGGTACCATTGGAATCATGTTTTCGAGCCCGACGCACAGCAATCAAGAAATTCAGAATTTGATGAGGAATTAATGGTGATTTTTTAGAAAATGTGCCCAGTCCAAAACAATGATTTTATTTGGTAGTTGGATGCATTCAATGGAGCATGGGCTAACATTTCTCATTGCTGCAAGTCATGGGACAGTATGGGGAGAATTTTGCAAGCAAAAAAACATAATTTCACTTCATTTTATACATCTTGCAAGTGGTGAGAAGACAAATTTCAGGATTTTCAGTTTCCTTGTTTCTCTCTCTCTCTTCTAAAATTTCTATAAATTATAGTGTTGGGCTCATTGTAAAGAGAGATAGTTCTTAAGTAGCAAAACTCTGTCAAAATTGCTTTGTAAAACCAATGTGCTACAGGCCCTTATAGTGGACTCCTTGCATGGTGATCCAAGTCCTTATCTTGTAATAGATTGAACTGTGCATACTTATGAAGTAATAGATGCAAGTTTGTGGATGTATCTTCCCATGTTGTGTTTGTTTGCATTCCTCTTACCCTTTCAATCTCATTGCATATATATTGTGTCTATCTTATGTTGTTACAGGGATCCATTGTCATTATGTGTGTATGAAACATTTTTGTGAATGCATTCTACTAGATCGTGTAGAACTATTATCACCCCTTCTAGTATGCACTTTACTTCCATTTTTCACTTTGTGAATGCATTATTTTTCTGGTGTATCACCGCTTTAGTGTAGGATTTGCGTTCATGTACTCTCTCTCCTTGGTTCGTTGGAAAGTTAGATTAGGATTAGATAGTTTTTTGCATGCATTAGAGTATATTGTGGTAGGTAGTTTAGGAGGAAGAACCAACTTTCTTTGGAGGTCTATCTCAAGAGGCAAGTCCCAAAAATTTGAGATAGTACCCATGCTATCTAATCACAGTGTGAGCTCAAGCACACACACTTGGGTGTTGTGATTCAGTGATAACATTCCCTTCATAAGGCTAAACTTCCTGTACCTAAGAAGTACTTTCCACAGTGGTTTTCCACAACCCAATCTCGCATTCCTCATGAATTTGGTCTATCAATCAACAATCCTTTGTATCATGAGTGTGTGCATCATAGATCTTGCAATACATGGAAATATTATTCATCATTACGCGCTACAAGAGAGGGAAATTCCTGACATCATGATTTTCATGGAAAATTTCACAATACTAGAATATTATGTGCATAGTCCTATGTGGGAAGCTATCCTTCGTGTGTCCTTTACCTCATAGTTAGTGGACCACAATCCTCTACACATCTCATGTGCTGAATTTTCTGAAAGCTTCTCCAATTATTTAGCCATAACTACTATTTATGCCTCATGGAAAAGGGCTTACCTTAGTGTGTATGCTCTTAACTACTTCAGTGTTTAGAAATACTTCCAAATCCTCATGTGGATCGATATATGTCTAATGAGATAGGGATTTTCAAAACGGAGTCAACAATCCTCCAACAACCCGGTGTGCATGTTGACTATGATGAATATCATATGATAGCTTGGATAAGAGAGTCTTAAACCACGTGTCATACTCCCTCACACTTTCAGATAAACCTTACTTGATGTTTTTAAATGCACTATTACTCTGTTGTTCAAACTTTGTAATGTGGGATGCAACAAAAAATGTGGTGTGCAATGCATCATAGTCCACCGCAGTCGGGTGTGGATCATACTTTTTGTACCAACTGTGTGTGCGCCCTTATAGTGTGGTGTAAAAATGACTTACCTATCTATTAGAAGTGGTTATAATCTTGGCTCGTAATAGTTCACACTTGTGCACATGCTTAGTAACATCTTCCACACCTCTATACTCTAGCAATTAAAGAGACATCTCAAAGAAGACTCGGGGTGTCTCTTATTGTGCTTGTTGTTTTTGTAAAGGTTGCAGAGGTGGTTGTTAAGGTTGTTGTGGGTGTGGGATTTTCCCTGGGTTAGGACCAGATCCAGAACCTAATCCTCCACCAATATTTCCTCCGCGAAGTAGTTTTCCTAAACCTCTCGAGCCTCCCGCTACAGCCTGTGGATCAGTAGATGAACTTCCTTGTGTTCTGGTCATCGTGATGGACTAAACACCAACAATTTGTGGTATAACAACACCTATATGGTTTCTTCCAATGGTATGTGTGCCAACACCTTATCTTGATGACGCACCTATAAAAAATCCTCCAAAGGTACTCGCAAACACTGGCACTTGTTGCGTTACCATGTGCGTGCTCCTAATCTGTCGTGCTTCCTAAGCTGAAACTAAAATATTCCTACATGTATCTCCTTCCCAATGTTGAGATGCTTCCTACTTGCGTTCACTACAATGCCCTTAGACAACTACCTTTGGATCCAAAACACCTTGCACAAGGGCTAGGTAGCCATGGTTGATTAGATGGGAACCCACAGTCCTCGTTCTCTCCTTTGACACACTCTCATCATAAGCTGACGGGGTCTCTCTACTATGTTTTCCCAAAGTTGGGAGGATATGATATTGCAGCTCCTCGTCTTCCATGAGGGTCTCAAAACCTTCGGTAGTCATCATTTTTCTCGACAACAGTGTTGCATCAATCACCCTTTGGCATGCTTCATTATACTTGAGTTGTACTTCCTCTCTCTTCCTTTCTTCTGCTAGGGCCGCCGCCATCCTTTCTAGACCTACTCTTGCCCCTACTTGCGATGGGGATTTAGCTATCCATAGGTAATCTCTCTAGTCCCATTTGTATCATCAAGATCTTGATAGCTAGGGGTATCACATGCAAATAAGATCCTCTAGGCTCATGCAAGAACTTGAACTTTACTTCCTTAGGGAAAAAATATGTAGAAATTGTGTACTCCAAAGTATAGTTGTGCACCACACCTTCCCACTAATGATCTACAACTCTAGTCCACATCTCTATTGAATCAAAGAGAGTATAATAGTTTTCATACGTCCAAACTCTCTCCCTTGGATAGAAAGCTTTGTTTGATGCGTAAGATGCCAACCACTAGTATAACTCTACTGGAAATAAGTTGAAGAATGTCTCATACAAGTAGTCATGTAGATTGCCTTCCACCCACTTTTGCGCATTAAAATCAGTTCTAATGATATATAATTGTGCAAACGCATCTTGTTTGTCTTCTACCCAGCTTTCAATACTCTCTAAAGATAGTCAATATGCCATCTGCATGCAAGATCTTGGTATAAACTTTGAAAAGAGGTTCTGGAAATGGAACCAAAATGTAGTCTTTTGTTTAGCCACTCAATAACTATACACGCTGGCACCTCATCCAGACAAATCTGAATACTCACCCGAAGTGCGTGCAACCACTGGGTCCCTCCTTTGTTATACCTATTAGAAGGTTAACATGCATAATTACCATATTCATAATCAAGGCATTTATTCATGTGGATAAACATCATAACCATGGCAATTCAACAAGACGTATAATAAGGAAAATACTCAATCAATGTAAAGAAGAACTAAGATCAAATGCATTTTCAAGACACCATCTTCATACATATCAACCATCATTATCCAACCAAAAGTATCCATTATAAACCAGACTTCATTACATCACAAAAGTTGAATACATATAATAGTCATTACAATGGTACATAGGACCATGTGCGTAAACACAAAACCTTAAATCCATGTCAAAGCAACATAACTCTACTTTTCTACACCCAAGCATGCTTAACAATGATATACATAAGATATATATAGGGGTGGGGACTTACCCTTCACTTCCCATGCATATTCCTAATAATAGGTGTGCTCACAAAATAGAATGCATGCTTTTACATCTTACGATAATAATAGATTATAATAAATATAAGAATTGCTTTAATCCTATTATTAACTCATCCCATGCATGTGCCTTATCTTGATCTACATGTGCTTTCCCTTCCTTTCTTGGCTGCCAAGTCATCTTACTTTTCTTTATTTCTAGATCTTTACTTGAACGACACTCCAACTTCTAATTTTCTATTTTTAGCATTTTTGGAAAATTGGCTAAGTCCTTCTTCTTATACATCTTACATGCAGCCTCACGCGTTGACCCATGGTACCTCCATGCGCACCCCTTACACACTATCCTTTCCTTCTATGAAAACTTAATCTTGCACATAAGTCTTTGTTCTATCTGATACTTAGTCAATTTCTCCAACTAACAGTCACCCACTTCACTGCCACAATCTCTAGATGCATCCAATATAGGTGTGGCCCACCTATTAGTCACACAACCACATTGTGCTTATAGGCTCACACATGTAATAAAGAAATAAATTCTACATCGCCACCACAATTATCCCATATGAATCTATATAGATCCCTATACAAGTGAGATAACACACACCAACCCCATGCATATCATGTTCCATGATCCTCTATAATTTGATAAATCCACCACATCCTATATGATATCGATACCCTTCCACCATCAACTTCTATGAATGAAGCCAATAACACATAATTAAATTTATGTAATGACGGAACACCAGATGTTGCCACAACACTCAACCTAATCGTAAGCTCTTGGATACCCTCGGTCCCTACCCAAAATCTTTGTGCATGTCTCATATGGTATGAAATGTTTGGAGGCAACACATGCAACCTCTCTCCTATAATCAATAATTATAAAATATGATACACATCCTCCAATATCACTATCATCTCCCATGGTGGGAGCCAAAATCTGCACGTATATGCATTCCATTTCTCGCACAATATTGTGATCAAATTCATATTTGGGGGAAATTCCCCCAATCTAGCCACATGTCCTATCCCATCTCTAGTTAAAATGTTCTAACCTGCATCATCTAGGCCCAATGTAAACAATGTCATTAGATGGGATCCTCCATGAAACTCCCACGCATGGATAGGTCTCTAATACCATAAACATACCACACATTGTATTGCTCCATGAAAAATGATGCAAAACATCATCATAAATCAATCAAACCTAAGCATATTATCCAAACCATATCCATTTGGGTACATTCTAAAACCAAGTCAGGACCGTACGGTTCTTGATTGAAACATTATAGTTTTATACAGTACTGACCCAAAGTTAAAAATAGACCATTCGGTCTGGTTTCATCACTCTATGCTAAATTGAACAAATTTTTAAAAAAAAGTTGTAAAAAACTATACAATTTCATATTAAAACACTAGCATTAATTACACTTACTAACTCATGGGTTGTATGTTCTTGAATGACATTTACCATCCTCTTTAATCATGACCACATGGGCTCTCTTACTCGTGACATTTTCACAAACTTGGAGCTTTTATCATACTCAATCACAATCAAATAATATAAATTAATTTTTACTTTTCCACTTTACTATTTATAGCAACAAATTACCTAGGGCATAAGGTACCCAGATTCACTACATGCCCTAATATTCCAATTACATCCTCACAATTATTTGGTGTATATCTAGGGTCATTTTCATCAAATTTACACGTTGTTTATGACATCACAATCATGTTTTTGACATCTTCTACATGGATATATCACTATACTAAATGAAACACCTTTATATTGGTATCCTTATTTTTTCTACTAAATTTACATCTACCTCACTTGTTCACATACTACTTCATTATCTCTCGATGATCATTATCCAACACCTCTACTCGCATGGCCTAAATCTCTCTCTTCTCAATTACGTGATCTTTAACATATTTTCATAAATTCACTTTCACCTAAAGCAACATGGTTTCACACTCTCCCTTTTACCAAAAGGGGGACAAATCTATATGTTGACCATACATGATCATCTCCTCTTTCAATCCCAAATAAACATTCAAAGTCAACTGCACATATTATACACAAATCAAAAACAAGATTGACTATGTAAGGCCACCTTTCTCCCTCATTGTCACATGGCTCAAATCCAATTATATGACCCAACAATCACTCATGAACAAGTAAAGTGCACTACACACTGAACATATTGTAGACACCTAAAATTGGCACCATTAATCCTCATGTCTGCGTCCGCTAGCACCCATCCATTATCACATTACTATCATATTATACATTAAATATTTATCCTAAGTCTTATTCCTCCCCATTATATTTAATCCCCATAAATATTATTCTACAACTGTAAAATCCTGTTTTATTCCTCTTAAAACCACCCAAAACCACTTACAAGCCAAAATCAAATCAAACAAAACAAGATAAACACCCTCTCAACCATTTAACAACATCTGTAACCCATATAACCTATTCCTAACCAACATCCTTCATCAAAACAAACAAATGCCTTGATTTGGGAAGTTATTTCAACTATTTTCCTGTATTTCCTAGATCACCAACAATTCTCCTTTGTTGACATAAAATCTATATAAACATCTTCCAGGTCTTCATTTTGGGCTGGCTTCCTCAAGCTGGGCTTGGTTTATAACAGAACATTATTCAAGGCATTCATATTAAAAATCTTGTTGTATTATATCCCTTTTCATCATAGTAATATTCAACATATCTCTTCTTCAACTCTTAGAGGTCATTCACACATCTAGGAATTCGACTTAGCAAATCTCCTGACATCTACAGTCTTCATATCTCAGGTACTATCATTTTCTCAGTCTTATCTATTAACTTGTATAAAGTAAGTGCCTTCCCCTTATTTTATTATCTCACTCATTCATCATTTACAAGCCTCAGCCAATTTTATCTAGTTTATTATCAACATGTACACTCCTGCAATAATCGCCGGTGATTCTCATAATCACCGACGATCCGACCAAATCATTGGTGATTGGCCTCAATCGTCAGTTATTCCTATATGTTAGACCATTTACCACATCATTTTTCTCTTCTGACATCCATATCCCAATTTTGATCACCACTCTACCTTTGCAAGTACCTGAGAAACCCTATCAAGCTCCGTTGAGCCATATCCAACACTTTATCAGTTATCTTAATCAATTCTATCACTTAGCTTGCCTTTGTAAGTTCAAATATATTTGCATCCTTACTCCTTTGAGCCATTTTGTGATTCCTAGACTCCCTTTGGATTAGGTATCACCATCAGACCATCATATAACCTTGGACCACACCAGTCCCTTTGCCTTTGCATTGTTGGTTATATCATTTGTTTTATCATTTTATCTTATCATTATCAAATTAATTTCTTGAATGCGGATTGACATCCTTGCAAGGAAGTCTATTGACTTCTGGGGACTGGCCTTTTCCAGACAATCCCCCATATATCTATCTAATCCTATCTTCTTCTTAGTGTATGTGATATGTAGGTTCCTTCATTAGTGAAAGAAGGAAGGAACTTTCATCCATCAGCTACAACATTCATCTCCACAGCTATCAGTAAACCCTGTGTCTTTCAAGGTTGGTTTTGTTTTTATTGTTTCACTTCATTAATTTAAGTAGAAAGGTAAAAACATCTTCGAACATTCTGGCATGCCCAATAGGACCTTGTCCCTTTTCTTCCATTTTTCAATTTTTATTAAAAAATTCAATTTTTGGCTTTCTACTCTGTAATCTTCAGTGATCTAGTCAAATTGCTAGTGATCTTATTAATCGTCAACGATCTCTATGACTGATTTTGATTACTAAACTAGTCAGCCTCTAACATCATTTTTCTTGTTTTTTTCTTTCCTCTACTAGCCTTTTTGCAGGGTTTTGCTCAGGGGGATTTTTTCTGCTTCGTTGTTTTCATTGCTAAAAAAGAATTAAAAAAATTAAAGGAAGTGTTTTTTAGGTGTGTCTTCCACCTTTATTTTTTGTTTTCAAGCATCACATTTTGTTATTTGTCCTCATTGAAATCAATCATTATTTTGGGTTTTAAAATGAACATTGCATCTTGCTTGATCACATAGATTAATTAGAAGGGTTGATTTGTTTTATTCATTTAATTCTTCCCTCACACACATCCAAACCACATCAAATATCAAATTTGTATCAAACACTCCTACCTAGGAGATAACTATTGGGATTTCATCACCCAAGAGGGAAACTAAATCAATTTTTTGATCGAGTATAAACAACTAGTTTTTGGTATATTGGCTAAGCGCCCAACTCCCTTATCACTGCGAGACCGTGAAGTGATGGGGTAGGGCCCAATACCAGGCCCCATACCAGCACCAACACAGATTCAGATCTCATGTACCTTTGGGTTTATCGAGGACTCTAGCCTTTAACATTACCTTAAAATCAACCTTAGAATGACCATATCATTAGGTTTCCTCTGAGTCTCTTCCTCCACTTATAATTTTTAATCAAGATAATTAAAATTCTTCGGCTTGACTTGTCTGTTACATTTATAGCTCTCTTAGGGCTTTGTTGTATCATTGACATTTAACTATCATTTAATATGGATCAACCCTCTACATCAACATATTATTTTACCCTTATGCTTCATTTTTACAACCATCTTTGACTATTACCTCTACATCTATTTATCCCAATCAATTTCAAAATATCCCCTACGTAGGATCTAGTCCTTATCAATCTTTAAACCTATCATATCCCACTCAACTTCACTTATCTCTGAATTTTTTCCAGAACTGTGTAGACCATCATTTATCCCCTATGGAACCTCTACTTTTCAGCCAATCATACAACCCTATAATAACCCCATCCAACAACCTTGTGACTATCCTTTACGTCCATACTACTTCCAAACTATCACTCCTCAATTCATGTCCAGTGTATCCCATCAATCAGTCCTTTCCACATCCCCTCATTCATCACAAACTCATCAGAATATTAACATCCCCAGTCTTTTATCCAATCAACCTATCTCAACTTCAATACCTCTCTCTCTACCTCAAACATCCCAAACCCATAAACACATCCCAACTCGGGTCCAATCAGCCCCCTTATTCAACAAAAACATATTCAACATTCCTATATGTCTTCCTACATCTGTTTATCACAACCTACTCTACAAATAATATCCTCTCAAGCTATCCCTTATCAGCCTCCACATCAAGCCCATCCACAACAAAACCATCCTACGCCACATTTTTATCAATCAAATCAATCACATGCTCATCCAAACTCACATGTTAATTCCTTCACATCTAATTCTAAAAACAATCCCATGCAAGCTCTATTGAAAAAATTAGACAATTTGGAAGTTGCTACCAAGGGACCCAAACACGTCCTCACTTATGATCAGGTTTGTAACAAACCCATCCATCCATCAACACCGTATAAATCATATCCTTCGTATTGGGAATTGCTTGAATTCACCATGTTCCATGGCCGGGAGGATCCTCAGCAGCACATACTATCCTTTATAAATTCGTGTTATCTCATCATCCAAGAGCAAGATCTCTTGCTTAGAACCTTTCCTATGTCACTGACAGGACATGCCTTGGATTGGTATAACTCACTCCCTCGACACTCTTTGCTCTCTTTCACTTAGCTAGCCATTTTATTTCTCGATCACTTCGTTATAAAATTTACTCGCAAAATCACCATTTCTGATCTTTCTACCATCAAACAATCTGAAATTGAATCCCTTGTCAACTTTGTCACTAGGTGGCGAAGCATTATCAATCAATTGACCTTCTCACTACCTCAATAAGAACTGATCAATTTATTTTCTCGATCATATTCCCATCACATCTCATATATCCTCCAGATCCACACATTCCATACTTTTGACAAAGCCTTCACCATGGCGAGAAAATTAGAAATCCAAGCCCTTGAAGAAGGTCATCTCAACCCTCAATCTACACATGTCCCATTTTATTCTCCTAGTTCTTCATACACACCTGATAAGACTATCATGCATGATGCCTTTACTTGTCTTCCTGACCCAGCATCCTTGATAGAATCAGTCTATATAGATATTACACATCCCTTGAGTCATGTCATCAACACTATTACATATGATCTTCCCCGTGAGGAAACCCATTCATCACCAATGCTTCCTCTTGAAAACTTAGAATCCCTTAATCCTTTTTTCAATGATCCTCACACATCGATATCACTTGTGTCCACTGTCCAATCATCCATTACCTCCTTGCAACCTTTAGACTCTACCTTGGAGATCGTTACTAAGGAGGCATTCATGATCAAATATCTCGACAACCAACTACTTTTTAAACTAATTGAAAAATTAGGCGGCTCACAAAAATATAACACACCCAATCATGTCTCAAAACAACATTTCCCTTGTCCTATCTCTAGATACTCACTTACCTTCTAGTCTGAACCCTTGTCCTAAATCAAATACTATACAATCAAATACCATCACATCCATGACCTCATCCTCATCATTTGATGTGAGACATTCTCCTCTATCTAAAGTAAACATTAAAAAATTGAAACCTGTCGCATCCATGACCTTGTCCTCATCATCTGTCGTAAGACTATCTCCTTTACCTAAAGCAAACACTAATAAATCAAATTGAAAATCATCTAGAACCTAAAATTTACCGTCCATTTTGGGACCCCATTCTTTAGCACAATCCAAATCTATCAAATCTATTGTTCTATAATTACTATCAATGTTAGGGCCCCATCCTTTATCTCAATATCATATACCACAGTTGAACCCTACCCCATCTATAAGTTATCCCTCCTCATCTATGTTGATACCTCATCTATCATCTAATTATATCAATCCCATATCATACCCTCTCTCTTATCAACCTCATAAAGTCCCTATGATGTTTCAACACCATATGACATCTATGAATCCACCCCCATCCAAAAATAAGACACATCCTACTAAGCATTCTCGTAAATCAAAATAAAAATAAAAATTCATTAATCCAAACCCTCCAAAAGGGAATTGCATCAACATCCCCAAGAGGCTCATGCAAGCTTCTCTTATCACATTACCATCAATCAAAACACTCGATTCACATTCTTAAAAACCTACATGGTATGATCAAAACAAAACATGTGTCTATCCTAGAAGCCCTTGACATAGCACAAAGAGTTGTAAAGTTCTTAAATCCATAATCCAATGACTCTTCCTCATCAATGATCTTCTCTCAGAAGAAGACCGTCCTAATCCATCATCGATATCATCTACACCTACACCCCCGATTTCCACAGGACAAGGGGGACATCCTCAATCTCGTATTATCAAACCTTTGTGAAAAATATCCTCAACACCTTTCATTGAAGGTCTCTCAATCTTGTCAACATCTACACCCAAGTCATTGATAGTGTCCTCACTGACATCTACAGGACAAGGTGGTCACCCCCAATCAGATCTTGACAAACCTTTCTCATGCATCTTCTCATCACCTCCCAGTGAAGGTCCCTTGTCTCAAATCAATATGGTTAACCCACCTATGCAAATAAGAAACTGACATACATGAAGAAAAGGTAAATCAAAGCTTCATAATCTACCCCTTCTCATCGATTGTCCTCTCATATCCCATCTAAATGTTCAACAGCTCCTTTGTCAAGGGATCCTTTATTTACCATATACTCAATCAATCAAGAGAACAAATTTCATCATCCTAATTTAAAATTTGTCATTCCTTTTAGCACATGTCATCTCTATCCACAATGTAATGCTAGGGAGATGCCTCTCTCTACTGAGAATTTGAAAGTCTTACCTTACACACATCCCCTAGCGCATCTTCACCCAACCTATCCTATAAATCTAATCAAAATTTCACTACTCTGGAAATGAGTAAACATGTAAAGTTTTCCCTTAACTAGATCGGTCCATATAAAATGGGTCAACCTCTAAATGTCTTGCACTTGCAACCTTCTACTGTTAAAACGTTTATCATGACAATAGTCACATTAAGGATCTTATTCCACCATCAACCAATCATCTTATCATTGTAATGATTTGAAAGAATGTGATTTTATGTCACTATCCTCAAACCCTTAAAGATGAGCACCACGACTCTATTCATCGGATATTTCACATGGACAAGTTCCTCCTTAGCATGAACACCAAAGTCATTACATCCATCCACCTTATCTATCGACCAAAGACATGTCATGGGGTACACATGTGTAGTGTGTGTACACATTTCTTCTCCCCTCCTTGAAACGGTCTATTAGGGTTTTCCCTCAGCTCAAAATACAATAAAAAAAACCTATGGTTTTACGATCTACCTGTTCACTCGGTAACATCTTTTACATACTTAGCTTATGCTTTTCTTGCACATTTTTCAATCAATATCAATTCCAAAGTATCATGTGCTCAACTTGCACAAATCAAACAAGGATCTAATGAACATATAGCGGACTATGTATTACATTATAAGAATAATCTAGCTAACATGAAAAATGTACTCATCGACTCTGAATTGCAAGATATTTTTGTCCAAAGTCTCTTACCTCCATTACAAGAGAGTGTTATCTTTACAACCTCTCCATCATTTGATCAACTATGTCATACACTTAAGTTACATAAAATAAAATTTTTACCCATGGGCAAGCTCAAATATCGTGATCATGCTTCATCTTCATCTTCTAATTGATTTCAGAGCAAATCTACTTTCAGGCAATCTCCTAAGCCCACCGAAGCAAAAGATATCATTAATGTTGTTTCTACTCCTGAAAAGCTTCAATGGTAGCCTCCAAAGCGTACATTTACAAAATTGCCTTATGCTCCTATTGCCACAACTTATCAAAATCAAAGTTGTTACACTTCCACCACCGCTCAATCTTGATCCATCTCGCCCCTATGGCCACAATTATGATGAAAATGCTAAATGTGATTATCATTAATGTGTTGGGCACTCTATCGATCATTGTTTCAAGCTTAAACATCTTATTCAAGATATTATTGACAAAAATGCACTCAAGATCCCTGAGCCATCGACTTCTACGCCAGTCAATGATAACAAAAAGCTCAAAATATTTAAAGACCCTTTACTCAAGCATGATACACAAGCTCTTGATTCTTCTATTGATCATACATATGGATTTTTGCCTCCTTGATTTCCTTGTCACTTTTGTTGATGCATCGTCATTAGCCATTTCAATTTCAGATCACGATTACCATGATACTTTCATATCTGATTCATTACATATCAATGCTTCTATTGGATCATATACTATAAATAACACCATGATCCATCCAGTAGCTCTTATTGGTGTGCGCTCTATTGCACTTCTCACGGCTATATCTAATATCACATATCTAGTCCCTAATTCTTTTGGCTACAGAAAAGTTATATTTGAAATTTTCTAATATGTATGAGATGCTATTTTTAGGGATATCTTAGGAAATGTGCATTAATTACAAGTTCAATTTGATTTATATTTGCGTATGGTAAAAGGGTTTGATATATACAAATATATAGTAAATGAATTTGAAGTTAATATATTGTAATGCATTTTCAGTGTTCAATGAACGATTAATTAATTATTGGGTTGTATTCTTACCTTATAAATGTAATAAAGAGATTCAATCGAAACACTCAACCCTAGTATAAGATCTATGTGTAACATGTCTTCATGTGTGATCCTTTTTACCATAGAAGAAATTGAAAACCATAAAATGAACTTAAATTTTGCACTCGATGGAACCTCCTAGTTTAGGTAAATAAGAGCCCAAGGATGGGGTTATCGTCTTAGTCAATATGTTTAGTGACATCATCATAAACCCGACAGATAGGAGTGACATAGTCAAACATTATTTGGAGTAAGTAGAGCTAAATCTTCCTTCATAACCTGGTGGATTACCTTGTCTTCCGAAGATAGATTTAGAATTAATTTTCTTCATCAAATGAATTTTTTATGGGATCCTGATGACATCATGGAGCTAGGGAAATAGTTGTACTATTACTTAAAATCTTGTTAATGATTTCTTTAGATCCTCTCAGCTAAATGTCTTACCTTTGGCTAGTAACAATATAGTGCCTTGATATTTTACGGAGGGTTTATAGGGTAAATATGTTTTTGAACCTTAATCTAATCTATAATATGGCGTAAATCCTGAGTGAGAATTGAAATCAAACTAAACCTTAGTTGATTAGGAGGTTAACTTGTGGGTAGAAAATTATAAGTAACTCTTTGCTAACGAAATTGGTTTGAAAGATGTTGACTTTAGAGAACCCAGGAAACTGAAATCTTTTCCCGTAATCCCTTGTTATGCCCTTTTATGACAATAAGAATAAAATAAACTTCACTTGCAAAATCGTGAAAGGAAGAACCCTAGGATCTTACCTTGAACACAAAACATTGACGGTTCATGTGTAGTTTATAATACTTCCAATCATGTAATTCTTCAAGATGTCAGGCAAGTACTTTCGTAATGGTTTTGTTATAAAGCGATGGTAATAGTGAGACCATAATGCGATGTAAAAGTAAATCATATAAGAGTAAAAAAAACAAGATTTGAAGTTAGGAATAATGCCACTCTTGGAGTCCTTATAACTCAATTAAACATTTTCATGTGTTACAAAGAATATGAGTTTCCCTTGGTGAGATCAAACTTCGAGAATATATATATATATATATAATCTAAATAAAATTTATTTTGTGGGAATGTTGAATCGGGAAATAAAGATACCGAGATCGAAGAATGTTTATGGGAAAAAGGTATCTTGAATCTAAACCACCATCCTTAAATCCTAATATTGCTTTCCGGACATCAAGTCAGATTCACTTGAGTTGCAAGGGTAAAATGTAGACATTGAATACACGTTTGAGAAGAATTTTTTTAACATAAGAACAAGAGAATTAAGTAATTTATATGCAATTTGAATTATGCATAATAATTATGTAAGTTATGGAAATTTATGTAAAGGATAAAAAGCCAACTTAAAATGGTCAAACTGTAAATTAAATGTGAAACGAATTTAAGAATCTATAGGTGGAAAAGGGAGAAAATTATACTTACATAATAATGTTATTGGAATGTTAATCGTAACCTAGATGTAATCATGGTAATGATGTGTTGTGGGTTTGTCAATCCTTAAGTCCCTTTTCTTGTGGTTGGGTTATTGCTAGCATTTGATTCATTGGAGAAAGTGTGTCATCGACATGTATATGGTGTTGTCATGTGTCTATGTGAGTCGATGACTTATGTAAGTGTCTTGTGCTTTGTTGAGTTTCTCTTCTTGGAGCCCTTGTGGCATGTTGTGTAGTGAGCAATGTAAGTCAAAAAAAATTATCCTGGTATTTTTACTGTTGTATTTGTGTGTGTAAAATGTGGGCGTTACATTTGGTATCAGAGCGGAGGTTCATGCTCTCAAACCTCTGGGACAGATTGGAGTTGTGATGGTGTTGCATGATGGTGGTGGATATTGGAAGAGTAATGTGATATAAGCGTGATGTGAACTATGTCGTAATTGTGAAATTGTGAATGCACATGTTGTGTATGTCACTTAGTGCGTATTTTTTTATCATGTTGATGTGCTTGTGATGAGAGTATTCTCTCTCCTTTTCATGGATTCTATGAAGAGTTCACGTGTGATGTACCACCTTATTGTGTGTGAAAAAGAATGTTATTGTGCATTGTGGAGTGTTGGAGCATTATGGCATTATGTGATATGTAGGTGTATTGATGTATTACATGACAAGATTGGTGTAAAGTGAATTGGATGATATCATGATGTTGTCACCGTATTGTGAGGAATTGTGTGCATCACCATGTTGTATTATAATTGACTATATGTTGTAAAGTTAGACATTGTGTTCCTCATATGTATAATTCATGTAATATGTGATGGTTCATGTCATGATTTAGGGGCATATGGTGAGCGTATGATCCCTATTGTATAGTGATTACACTTTGGGTGCAGAATGTGGTAATGTGATGTATCGTAACCCGTGAAAGTAATGATTGTGTTTTACCCTATATATATACCATGCGTAAGACGCTATGGTTAATTTGTGTGAATCACCATTGTGTTAGTGATGTAGTTATGTGTTATGTTGTGGACCCTACACTAACCGACCCTAAGGGAAATAGGTAAAAGTTGTATGTTTGGAGTGAGGAAATGTGTACCATTGACCAGTCACTCGAGCCGAGTACGAGATAGGAAGTGGAGCCTCACATAGGCTGAAAACCCACTTTTGTTCATTTGGTATGTGTGGCACTTGCTCAATGGGTGTCATGCATATTGTGTTTCACAGACACCTTAGGCTCAGTAGATGGTGACTTGTACTCCTTTCTCTCTCCTAATATGGTTATCATATGGATTCAACCTATGTGATTTTGACTATGTTGAGCCTTGTCGAAGTGGTGGCAGGATGATTCAGATAGAGATGATGACAGTTGTATTATTTGATATGTTATTTTACGAGCTGAGGCTCGATGTTCCGAGTGCCAGCAACTTGTTGAGTACCCCCCTTGGTGGCCATATAAGGCCACATAGTTATTGTAATGTGTTATTTCTATACACGTATTTTATTCGTAAATTGAAAACTTTCCCTTTTCTTGCTAGAACCAACAATTTTCTTGATTGACATGTTCTTATATTTTGGGCATTTATTTGGTTGATGCACTAACATGTAGATTTTTGCACTAACTATGGTTATTTGGCCATTTGTTTTGCTTAGATTTAAAATTCTTTTTAAGTTAAAAGAAACAATTTATAGCCTAGCCCAAGGCTTAGATCTTGCCACTTGGCATTTGAATGGTTTTTTATGTTGGTTCTAATGTCGTAATGTATTGGAATAGGGTCATGGGATTCACCATGGAGTGGTGGAACCTATGGACCCACTTTGTTGTATAGGGGTACACCCCAAGGAGTTACAGATAACTAGTGGGTTGTTGAACCATGAGTTATTATGTCACTTGGGTTAGAGGTATTTGGACTTATGTGCCTAGGGCCATAGGGTGACTGACCTCTTTTGTGGAGCTAAAAGGAAAATTTATCTTTAATTTATTTTTCTTGAGGGAGGCATAAGAGACACTTGAGGGAGGCATAAGAGACTTGAGGGAGGCATAAGAGACACTTGAGGGAGGCATAAGAGACTTGGGGGAGGCATAAAAAAATTGTGTGGGTGTGATTGATTCTTTGGGAGGTATATGGAGTTGCTTTGTGATGCATGGGAGGTTTATGTGGTTGTATTGTTATGCTTTGGGAGCTATGTGGAGTTGTTTTGTGATTCTTGAGAGCATTATATAGTTGTTTCTGATGCTTTGGGAGGCATATGTCGATGTTGGTGATGTTTTGGGAGGTATATGGAGTTGTTTTGTGATGTTTTGGGAGGTGTATGATGTTGGTGTTATGATTTATGTGTACTCCTGTGAGTTCGGTTGTGTTTTGTGATGTTGAGGATTGATGTTCCTCATTGTTAATATGATGTTGTTTCCATCTTGACCCTATATAGCTACAGTTATGGTTTTGAGTTGTTTGAAAACTTTACATGTGTACTTGTTGGGAATTCCATGTTGAAGTAGTCTACTTATGTTATGGGTGTTATTGTGTCGAGAGAACATGTGTGACAAGTACTATGTTGTGATAGCTATGTATGTTTTGTCCATGGGTTAGTTGAGTCCTTCTGACGTGATAGAGTCATGGAAGTATGTAGAAATATGTCTTGTGAACCATTAGTGTTTTGTTTGTCTATGATGTGGTATTGTGATGTCAATTCTGTTAGGCACCTATGAACATAAGACAACTAAACTCTTAAATAGTGAAATACTAAGTGTTGAGATTAATAAATACTTTAAAGGAAAAGACTAAGTAATAAAGTAAAAGAGAACTGCCAATCTTCACAGAACATTAAAATTTAAGATATTTCTAAATTTAGTTTGATCTCTTGTGGTCGTGTTGTATCACCCAATTGTTTTGTTAAGCGACATGTGTCCTTATCGACTTCTTCGCTACCAACCCTTTGAGTTTCGGTAGTGTGTTGCATCGAGGAAAATGCTCTTATAAGGGGAGGAAATGTGGTGCCCAACTTAAAATGCAAAAATAAAATAAAATGAAATGAATGTGGTTGTGTGATGTGTGGTTGATGACAGGTATGGAGTGTGGAAGACATCCTACAGGGAACATGGGTGCCCAGAATGGACTTTAATACCTGTCATTTTTCCTTAGCTTTTCAAACCTGTCACTTTCCTTGAGTAATAATACAAGCACTTAATTTGGATCCATAGATTGTGACACGCTAAAACCCAAGGAAACATTGTAAATTTGATAGTTTTTGGATAGTTGCAATGCTCAGGAAACATGGATTTCCTCTCGAGATAGTCAAACGGTTCTCTATGTAACAAACAGAGCTCCAACCTGAGCAGTCTACATTTACACACTTACTCCCAACCTGTGTCAAAGCACGAGCTTTGCAAAAGAGTATGGACATCCATCAAAGCATATTGGAAATCCAAATTTATTCCAGCTTTCTCTCAGTCAGCACCAAAATGGGATTTTTTTCTAGATTTTGTAGTTGTAAGTGCCCTGGCAGATCTGCTTGCAACATGTGGAAGCATACAAAAGGCATGTAAATTGTTAGCCAAAATTCCTAAAAGAAATGTGTCTCATGGACTGCAATCTCCTCTCAGCCTTGTGCAAAAAAGGGGTAGCACTAGAGCAAGGTAGAGATGTCCAACAAGGCTCAAGGATAAGAAGAATTTTGTCAGATGTTGTAGTTGGAAATGCCTTGGTATATAGGCATGCAAAATGTGGAAGCTTTGCATTTGACATGTGAACTTGTTAGACTAAATGCATGAAATGTGGGCTCATAGACTACAATGATGACATGATATGCAAGAAATGGGTATGTTAAAAGGATTTAATGTTTCAAGCAAATACCAATCAGGAGTGCCACTTGTGTGCTCTGTAGCATCCCTGTGCATACCATCTGCATATTCATCTGAATACCTGCAGTGATAAAAAAAATAGCTGCAGTTATTTGTAATGGAGGGTTATTTATTTGTTGATTTCCATGCATTTGGGTTATTGTGATTTTGTGGCTCAAACTCTTGTTATAGGTGTTAACATTGGCTTGTCTACACTCTGTTATGTCACGCACCTCTTTCTTCAAAGGATCTTGAGCACAAGGAAGCATCTATCTCTCCTTTAATTTCTAAGGTAGAGACATGTTGTGGGGGTGTTGTAATGAGGATCTGAGGGCTTGTAAGCTGTAAACAAGATATTTGGGACATGGTTTCAAGTCTTGTTGGGTATGTTTGACTACTGAAGATGGGTTATGTGTTTAGGTTTGATTGCCAAAGGTTGAGTAGGAAGGGTTGATTCCACACTCAAAAAGGGGCTTACTTGATGGAATTTAAGCTGCACTCAAAGATCTACTCCTGAGGAAAAAATATGAAATTTGGTTTTTTATTCTTCCTCGATTCACCTCTTTGGTTAGATGTGTTGGAGCCTTGTAGAATGCGAACAAAACCACTTGGATCACCTCTTGCACTACGGATGCTAGTATTTCTAGGCATGGTTCATCTCTCCTTATCTTTCATAATTCTCATACTTTAGTTTTTCATTTGCAACGAAATATAATTTTAAAAGCTGGGGATTATCATAGATTTAATTGTTTTACATTAACTTGTTGCAAAACAATAAAGTGTCGTATCGTAACTCACGCAATCAAAATAACCATTTGTAGTAAACCATGAACTTCAACCCTCATTTTGAGGTGATTTAGAAAACTTCCTGACCAAACTAGATCACTACAATATTGTTTTATCGACAAGTTGAAGTTGACTTCTTGGTAATTATGTTGACCATATCCCTGTTTAAATAGATAAATTTGCATTTTTTGGGGACTTGCAAAGTAACCTTCATAACTCTAAAAAGGGATGTTAAGCTTCATTCGTGTACCTTGTTATGTGAGGAGTCACCTTCAATCCTTGGATTGACCCCGAATGAACATTAGTGATCTTTTTAACGCCCTTATAGGAGCCCTATTACACTGTTTTGCAATGGTAGGAAGCTGTTAAATCTAGAAAGTTGGCTTTCATTTTGAACCACCATTTGAAACCTGGATAGAGAAATTATTATCCATCTTCGCAAACCTCTAGTGTTTTTACTAGACAATTACATGGAACTTTCAGTTTAGGGAAAAACACTTTTCTGTATAGTTTGGCAAGGTCATTTTGTAGGCCTCTAGACATAATTTGACTAGGTTAAACTGGACCAATTAGGACTGGTGGCTTCAGAAATCATGTCTCCGTTTGAAAACCGTGTTCTAGTTTTCAATCTCGACGACTCTGATGAATTCCCCATATATGGTGGAACTCATAGGAAATTTATCATGGCACGTTCATCCATCGAACCTTAGTTTTGGACGTGGTTTTCTGATCCCTCGAGCTTACTTTTGATTGTTTGCAACTAGGCCAGTTATGACCAATGGTCTCGGAAAACTAGCTGCCAATCGTAAACCATTCGCCAGCTCCAAATTCTGTCAGTTGCTTTGAACTCTTGGTATATAAGTGGACATGTAGAAATTTTAACCGTGGTGTGTTTTCTCATTGAAAGACAACGTTTGGAAGTGGTTTCTTAGCCTTCGAGCTTGATTTGAACATTTTTGTAGCTAGCAGGAAAATGTAAAAAAAAGAAAGTTGTAGGACCCTGTCGGGTTGCCAAACCACCGTGGAAACTTTTGAAACATGTAAATAACTATTTGAAAACTCCATAGTGTAACTTGTTGTGTGAAATAGAACTGTTGACAAAATGGTGTTTCTCTCCTTTCCTTTCTCTTTCTCTCTCCTTGATTACGAAATGAAGTGAAATGAAATGAAATTCATGTTTCTAAACCTTTTCTTTCGAATGCAAATTATAATTATTATTATATGTAAATGGGGAACTGAAAAACATTAATTATGTTAGATTAGGGTGGATTCCATGCCAACGATTTATCGTTGATTTCATGCTCACATGGTTTTGCAGGATGCAAGAAAGATGGTGAAAAGGCGATGTGTAATTCATTATTTATTATTGTAATTTATATAGGTCATTGTAGAATGAATATATGTATAATGTAGTCTTTTGTTACAGAAAAGTTATATTTGAAATTTTCTAATATGTATGAGATGCTATTTTTAGGGATATCTTAGGAAATGTGCATTAATTACAGGTTCAATTTGATTTATAGTTACGTATGGTAAAAGGGTTTGATATATATATATATAGTAAATGAATTTGAAGTTAATATATTGTAGTGTATTTTCAGTGTTCAATGAATGATTAATTAATTATGTGTGTTGTATTCTTACCTTGTAAATGTAATAAAGAGATTCAATCGAAACACTCAACCCTAGTATAAGATCTGTGTGTAACATGTCTTCATGTGTGATCCTTTTTACCATAGAAGAAATTGAAAACCGTAGAATGAACTTAAACTTTGCACTCGATGGAACCTCCTAGTTTAGGTAAATAAGAGCCCAAGGATGGGGTTATCATCTTAGTCAGTATGTTTAGTGACATCATCATAAACCTGACAGATAGGAGCGACACAGTCAAACTTTATTTGGAGTAAGTAGAGCTAAATCTTCCTTCGTATCCTGGTGGATTACCTTGTCTTCCGAAGATAGATTTAGAATTAATTTTCTTCATCAAATGAATTGTTTGTTTGACATCATGGAGCTAGTTTAGAAATAGTTGATCCTTAAGGATAATAATCGTCTTAATAATGTTTTTACAGTCCACATGTATCATGGGGCGGCCTGTTTTTGGGTCTTCAAGCGGACTTATAGCATAGGGACTAAATCTTACTATCACTTAACTTTGCTACAAACGAACGTACATACTCTACCCCGAATTGATTTTAATGACCTTATTTAGATCCTCTATCACCTAAATGTACTTAAAATTTTGTTAATGATTTCTTTAGATCCTCTCAGCTAAATGTCTTATCTTTAGCTAGTGACAATATAGTGCCTTGATCTTTTACGAAGGGTTTATAGGGTAAATATGTTTTTGAACCTTAATCTAATCTATAATAGGGCGTAAATCCTGAGTGAGGATTGAAATCAAACTAAACCTTAGTTGATTAGGAGGTTAACTTGTGGGTAGAAAATTATAAGTAACTCTTTGCTAACGAAATTGGTTTGAAAGATGTTGACTTTAGAGAACCCAGGAAACTGAAATCTTGTCCCGTAATCCCTTGTTATGCCCTTTTATGACAATAAGAATAAAATAAACTTCACTTGAGAAATCGTGAAAGGAAGAACCCTGGGATCTTACCTTGAACACAAAACACTGAACATTCATGTGTAGTTTATAATACTTCCAATCATGTACTTCTTCAAGATGTCAGGCAAGTACTTTCGTAACACTTTTGTTATAAAGAGATGGTAATAGTGAGACCATAATGCGATGTAAAAGTAAATCATATAAGAGTTAAAAAACAAGATTTGAGGTTAGGAATAATGTCACTCTTGGAGTCCTTATAACTCAATTAAACATTTTCATGTGTTACAAAGAATATGAGTTTCCCTTGGTGAGATCAAACTTTGAGAAAAAAAATATATATATATATATAATCTAAATACAATTTCTGTTGTGGGAATGTTGAATCGGGAAATAAAGATACCGAGATCGAAGAATGTTTATGGGAAAAAGGTATCTTGAATCTAAACCACCATCCTTAAATCCTAATATTGCTTTCTGGACATCAAGTCAGATTCACTTGAGTTGCAAGGGTAAAATGTAGACATTGAATAAATGTTTGAGAAGCATGTTTTTAACATAAGAACAAGAGAATTAAGTACTTTATATGCAATTTGAATTATGCCTAATAATTATGTAAGTTATGGAAATTTATGTAAAGGATAAAAAGCCAACTTAAAATGGTCGAACTGTAAATTAAATGTGAAACGAATTTAAGAATCTGTAGGTGGAAAAGGGAGAAAATTATACTTACATAATAATGTTATTGGAATGTTAATCGTAACCTAGATGTAATCATGGTAATGATGTGTTGTGGGTTTTTCAATCCTTAAGTCCCTTTTCTTGTGGCTGGGTTATTGCTAGCATTTGATTCATTGGAGAAAGTGTGTCATCGACATGTATATGGTGTTGTCATGTGTCTATGTGAGTCGATGACTTATGTAAGTGTCTTGTGCTTTGTTGAGTTTCTCTTCTTGGAGCCCTTGTGATGTTGTGTAGTGAGCAATGTAAGTAAAAAAAATTATCCTGGTATTTTTACTATTGTATTTGTGTGTGTAAAATGTTCCCAGTAATCCCTTTATTTCTCCAAATCTCCTATATGTGCCAACATCCTATTTGCAGTTACACACATGTAGGCGAAGAGTTTGAGATCCTCTTGGAGCACTAAATTTCCCTTTTCGGAAATTGAATTGATACATTTGTTATTAGCTCGCCCCTACATCATGAGCTCATGCGTCCTCTTGATAGATTCTAGATTGAAGTTGTTGATGGGTGCAAATTCTTCAATGGGAATTGCTGTGGCATTTGGATCTACTAGATGTTGCATATAAGATGACAGAGTTTGCACTTGTTCTTTTAGCTCATCAATCTTCTTCTTATATTCTTTATTCTTTGCCACCATATGATCAGAAGATTATTGATACATGTGCAAATTCCCATCATGAGTAGCTAGCCCTAGTTGAATTGTGCTCATCTCATAATTGGTTGGTGTCATCTCATCCATTGGCTTAATCACCTTCGGTCAAGTTACTTCAATATATTGATTGCCTGTTTCTCCATTGTAGAACCAAAAATCCATGTGTGCAAACTTCCTTCTCTTTCCCTTAGCCAATGAGGCAATTACTAATAAATCAAGGGTTACCACTTATTGAACAATGCGAGTATCAGGTGTTATTGTTTCTTGCATCCATGAGAACAATTCATCGAACTCAGGATCAATGGTGGGTGTACCAACCATTCCATGCTCTGGAAGAGGAGGCATGCCATGAATGAGGGAGGTATTAGTATTGATAAGAGGTGAGGCCTCCTGTGGTGGTTCAAATACTGGGTTTTGAACTACATACTATCCCTCTGCTTGTGTTTCTGCCACCGGATCTTCTTCTTGCACTTCTACAAGAAGATCATCCTCTTGCATCGTTGCAATTAAGCCTTCTTCTACCCTAGCTCTCTTTGGCGACTTTCCACAAGAAGAAGTCTCTAATTCTATGGATCTTCTTTTAGAACTTTCTTCAGATTGTCTTGCAATTAAAGCTACTTCCACGGCTTTCGATGATGACTACCGAGAGGCTTATTTCTGACTTGTGGGGACACCTCATGATTGGATGATAATGAATATCTTTCTTTGGAATGAATCCCTCATTCTCTTGACCAACTTCTCAGTTCGTTCCTTCATATCCCCTAATTTGCAAACGTGCCAATTGACTTGAGGAAATGGAGAAACCTTGACTGCCACATGCTCTGGGTCATACATTTCTATCTCATCATCCTGTAAAATATCTTCAGACCAAGAGAATTTGAATTTATTTATCTCATCATCTGTCATCCTCATATGATCCTTTTCCCGTACTTCAAATTCATCAACTTAGTTGGCCCAATAGTCCTCGATGTGTAGATCATGGTGCAAGTCTGGAATGTGGAAAGAGTCAAGATCATATCGAATGTCGAAATTAGACCTGGTAGTGTAGGAATGAAAATTCAAATGTGTAAAGGCATCCTCCAAATGAGATGCATCATTCATATTCTTACATGTGAATATCTGGAGAGAGATGGGGAATGAAATCAACTTCTTTTTCTTGCTCCTGAGTCTATTGTTTACCTGTATAAACTGACTGTAGAGCTCAAATTGTATAATTTGGTCACTAAGGCACTTAGGCAACCTTAACAGACCTTGGTTGAAGCTGGCAACTCATAGGTATGAGAAATTTGAGAACTGTATGAAATAACATCCATATTTCTTGATTAAGCATGTCACTTATGGTGACATCCTTGCCTCCAAATCACCCTCCAAGGTTCAGACTACGTACATTGTGAATGCATCATGCGGGTGAAGTGCTTGTGACTTTCCTCCATTACCAACCATGGGAGTTTCTCAAATGCGAGTACCTTGGCAACAATGTTCTGTGTGAGGGAAAATCCCTTGAATGATCTTGAGCTGGCAAGAAAATAGACCAAGTAAGAATTCATGTGGAACTTCTTTGTAATGGGCACCTGAAGGAATTTTAGATGTAGACTTGTCATTGATAATCTTCCCCCAGTAAATCCTTGCTACATTCCTTTAGTCATTATTAAGATGAAAAGGCCCATTCAATTTTGGAAGTCTCCCATTTTTGCTTCTCCCATCACCCTGTTGAGGAGAGTGATTGTGTCTGAATAGCCTTCACTGAAACTTACATCTTGAAAGTCATTTTTGACATACTTAATGGTTTTATCCCTATCTTCATCCATGATCCTAGTGCACCCCCTTACACATATGCATCCATATTTTTCTACTCATGCAAGGCCCTTTCCTTTTTGATGATGAGCATACCTTGCTAGGTGATGTCAGAATTTGCAGAGCGAGTGAGATGGTTCTCAAACTAATGACCTTCATTGTCATACCATTTTTAGCTCAAATTGTTCGTGTTTCGGGTTCATATTGGTGTGAATATGACAAATACTAAATGCAAGGCTTTGTACATACATGGGGTGTCATGCAGCTGTGAACAATCCACTTGCATGAATATTTGCTTTTCAATCTTTCCTCTTTCCTTGGTTGTCATGTGGGCCTTTAGATCATTTAAGTCCATATATGAGACATCATTGTCTTCTATATCATACTTAGAAGTGAAAGGATGTGTCAGATTCTATCTTGTCCATTTGTACTTCATGATTCCTCAACACTTACTATTTCTGGAATGGGCAACTTACTATTTTTAGTAAGTATATAAATCCTGTCTCTGAACTCCAACTACAGTCTGCTAATCTAAATGTTCAACTATGGGGATGCTCCTTCTTGTAAAATCCACCCTCTGGAATGAATTAATATTTTTAGTAAGTGCCAATGAGATGACTTACTATTTTTAGTAAGTATGAAAAATCAGCTCCTTAGAACCTCAATTGGATATTACAACTCGAATTTCTCTTTCTCCATGTGTTCCTCTCACATTTTGGACCAATTTTTTATTTTTAGTAGGTATTCATGAGACCACTTACTATTTTTAGTAAGTGTCAATTCTGGACCAAGATGATCGTTTCGATGATTTTTGCTTGAGATACCTCTTATGTGTTCATTGCCTCCTTCGTAGTTTCTTCAATTGGTGACTTACCAGAAATAACCGTCTCCCATGTAAAAGACCTGCTATTTTTAGAAAGTGAGATTTTGGTGGTCGGATCATGGCGGAACGAATTTTTTTGATATGGGTTTTTGCCCAATATCACCCCCTTTGAAATTTTAGGCTTACCTAATCATCGGTTCATGAGATTTTAAAATTTAAAATTTCTCACCTGACAGCAACTCTGAGACATGACAGACCATTAACGGAGCTTGAAAGTTACAAGTATGGATTTCTTCTTCGTTCATGAAAAAAATCATAAAATTGATATGGGTTTTTTGTTTCTTGTTCCACCGGTGAAATTTACTCTTCCAAACCAGATTGTCGGTTCGACGGGAAATCAAAATTTTGTCTTCATTGAGCCGAGAGGGAGGTTTCTTCACTGTGACGAACACTCCTATGTATTGCAAACGGGATGATTTTTAAGTTAGGTATTGTATGGCATTTGAGAATGAAAAAAATAGTAGTAAACAAATTGTTCTCTGATTCTTGCACTAGTTTGCAAGATATGTTGGTTTCTTCGATCTTACGACAATGAGGGTTTTTTGATGAATTTCTTCATTTCTTCTCCTTCTCTTATTCAATCCTTCAAATATTTCTATCAATATTTCCTATGAAACCTATGTATTTTCAAGCATTGGAGGGTTTTGTTTCTATGGAAGTAGCTGGTTTGAAGCATACAATGGTGGACTGTGTGAAAGCATAACACAGAGCTATGGTAGGTACAGAGCCGTGAAGAAAAAGTGACGGGAAATAAAGCTAAGTGTCAGCTTTAAAGAAATTCAAAAATACATTACCAGGGGTGGGGTGTTTTTTTTTTTCCTTGATGTACCTTAAGAATTAAGGGACAAAAGTTACATCAAATTTCACATCGCGCCTCCATGCGACACTTGGCAGAAAATCCAACGGTCGAGCATTAGGGCTTAAAAATTTACAAACTTGTTTGAGAGAAACACCTGGGGGCTCGAAAATTGGTCGTATGAGAGAACCAGTAGGTGTACCTGGGGCTGGCTGACATTTTCCTATCCCCTATGTACCTGAAGCATTAAGGAATTAAAGGGACATAAAATTACACATCGCACCTAGAGCTGACACTTAACGAGGCATCCAACAGTTATGCATTTGGCTCTAACTAGCTCATGGGGGCTAGAAATTTTCACTGTACGATGGTCACATTTATGACCTGAGTGGCATTCATAGGGGATGAGTGCACATTTTTATGTCCCTGATGTCCCTTTGGAAAATGGGAACATAAGAGACATCAATTTTCACATCACACCTCCATGAAACACTTGTCACGATCTGAGCTAGTGAGGGGATAGGCTCCGACAAGCACCTAGGGAGATGAACCGGTGATCCATAAGGTTCTATGTGTGACCCGAGGGCTTATTAGGGCTAGGAACAATTTACTTGTCCCTTATGTCCCATTAGCTTGAGCGAGGAAAGTGACATAAAATTGTGTCAGGCTCCTGGACCTGACACGTGTCCTCATCAAAATTTGACTAACTGCTTGATTTCTTACCTTGAGGGAAACTTGAAATGATGATAGATTGAGCTCATCAATGGAATATTTTGGAATAATTTTATATATAAATTAGACTAAAAAGTGTCCTTTTTAATCTAATGGTGGGGGTCTCAAGCTCTTGGTTCCTCCATTTCAAGCCATGAAATAATCAGATTTTTTTGATTTATCTCCCTAGGTAAGCATGGAAAAACACCAGGTATAAACCTATTTCACGAAAGTGTTGTGAAAAATATTATTTCACCATATTTTATATATTTTAATTCCCATTTCCGATTATAGTGTATCGTTTATCTCCTAACTCCATCCATAGACCTCCCGATAATCACTTCCTGAAATTTTGTAGCTCTTCTTGGCCCTCTATACACTGCATGGGCCTGTGAACCTTGTTTTTGATGAAACCACCCCCAACTCCTCCAAATGCTTTCTAGAATCTTCCAAAATCAACATTTCATGATGTTTACTATACCTTCAATTCATATCCATGTTGGATTTGGTATCCTCCATTCCACTCCATGGGTTTGCACCAATCTTGGGAAGACCAGTGGTAGCCCTTCCCAACACTGCCCAAAAATAGTATTTTTCTATAGAACTCCTAAAATCACCTAGGGGGATTGATATATATTTCCTAATTCACATATGGGAATAAGTTAACATCCATTGGGAGGAAATTGGACTGACTGGGTAGACCTGGGGTGCTTTGGAAGGATAAAACTTGAAAGTTTCGACAGAGGGGTATCGTTGTCATGATAAAAAAATGTCAATTTTCATGTTGCACATTTGTATGACAACAACAGTATAGAAAAAAAAGGTAAAAATTACAATACCGACTCATAATCAGACTTGGGTGAAAATCATAGCACAAACACTAGTGCACAACATTAGACAATAGCGCCTAGGTGCCTGTGTCCTCCCCTGGGCGCTAATGTTGTGGGACATATATAGTCAGCTTATCAGATAAACACAGTCTACAAAAGTATTTGGAGCATTTTTACAGTTATAGGCACAGTCCTCCAGCTACAACATGCATGTAATCTCGTACAATCCATTTCAATCGCAACAATTAGTACAATTAGAACTAATTTAGGACAACGAGAACTAAACATGGATGTACCATCTGTAGTGGTGCTTATCGGACAGAGTCATGGATGGAGAGTAATGCTAGACCTCTCTCCTCAACCCATGCTCTTGGCATGAGATCGCCAAAAAAATTCACACTTGGCGTGAGTTTACCCAAAAAACTCACTCTTGGCGTGAGATCACCCAAAAAGCTCACTATTGGCATGAGATCGCCCAAACTACTCACTCTACACAACATTTCAGGAAACTTTTTCTATCCTTTACACTCTTTTACATCAGGTGCAAACTTACCTTTACAAACTTATGCACATTTTCTCTGATTTATCACATACAAGACTTTGACTACTCTTTTTCTCTTCTTTTTGTAAGTCTGTCCTTACAAGAAGCAACAACCACAAGTTACAACAAAAGGTATAATGCATACACTTCACCCCTAGGGTCATTTTCCTTTCCTAATCTCCATACTTCATTTTGCACCATTCCACACTTTACTTGTCCACTCGACATGCATCTTGCTACACACTCTACATGGTTATTAGGTACACATTTCTTATCTACTTTATGTTATCAAGTATTCAATAAACAACATAAAGTGGGGGAAATGTAAACACAAAATCATGTACTTGGGTACATTTCTAGGTCCTAAAAGCATGTTATCATTTATATGATTCCAAAGCAAGAAAACTAGTAATTGACAACTATCTTTGGTCTCTTTTCTCTATTTTGTACTTTCTCTTTGGTCTTGCACACCCTATAACCGAGTCAAAATTTTATTTGTTTATCTTTCGTGGCTTCAGACACCAGTGCCCAACCAAGACATCAATGCTCAGGCGTTCTTGTCCCCTTTGGGCGCCCTTGACCTTTCTTATCTTATTCGCTTTTATCTTTTAGGCATCTTTTTCACTTATGGGTCAGCCTTCCAGTTGTCAATTATGAAATTCAAACAAGGGAATCATATAAATACATACTTATGTGTTCAAAATGAGGGACCAAGCACTATGTATTACTATCATCACCTAAGCTTGTATTCAAAAGGCATCCAATAAACTTCAAGGCATCCATTCAAGGAACAAGGGACTGGATATTCTACATACACTACATAGGAAGGGGAAGTTCATTATATTCCATCTACATATGTTATACATTTCTACATTCTAGATCTAGCGCGTTATCAAGTGCATCTTATACTAGGGCATCCTAGGGCACGATTCCTACACACACACACTAGAACTACATGGAGTCTGAGATGTAGTGCAACGATCAGTCGTAAGTTACTCTATTGGGTGACCAATAGGGTCAATTTGACTCCCTATATTGCATCTTTTTTAAAGATTTGAAGTGCTTTTGTGGGTTTTTGTAGGTGAACTTCTCTTTTGCAGGTCATAGGTACCTTTGGCATTCAAGGAGTTACTTATAGGTGACTTACAAGGAACAATTATGACACAATAAATACCAAATTCCAACCATTTGCACAGTCGCAGGTGCTTAGTAGCAGTATCCAATGCCTAGGTGCCCTTGCCCTAGCCTAGGTGCCCATGTCCGACACTGTTCATTAGTCGCATAATTTATCGCGAGCATTTACAACATTATCTACTTCCATTTCAATAGTTTTCCTAGTCCAGATCAATTCCAGGTCGAGCGTAAATCAACTAAGTCATCTTTTTTATATCTCTTGCTTAGAGTTTCTACTTTACATGCTTATTTGCTTACGTTGTATTGTACCTTAGCATCTGTATATCATTGTTTACATCAATTACTCTGCAATAGGATTTAATAAATCTATTTTTGTTACATCATCCCTATTAACGTGCTCATTGCATCTTTGGTGCAATTGCAAGTCTTTGCCAAGCAAGTTGAAAAACCTAATTCGGTAGATGCCTAGTTCCAAACATCACAATGGAAATGGTTGTGTTATTAACATAATGGTTGATTAGTTGGTGAATGAATATGTTTTTTGGGCGGGCCTTCCCCTTTCCTCCTTTGTAACTTCTAAATTCAAGAAATATCTATAATTGCATCTACAACACTCAAAATCCTCATCCTCGCTCAATTTGCCACCATTATATGTCATTGATGATTATACGTGTGAGTGTATATATTGTATACATATGTCACTTGTATATGGTTTTTTCTTCTTTTTTGGCCCAATTGCGGGGAACTTGTACTCTTGGAAGAGAGGTCGAAAGTTTAAATTTTTTAGGGTTAGGGTAGGTACACCTTGTATTTGAAGCACAATTGGGTGCCACATCGATAGGAGGGCAACATCAAAAAGTAAACATGTAGGATATAATCTATTTGAATAAACTATACGAGTACTTAAATTTGTGGATATTTTTTATCTTCCTAGAATAGTCAAGGGAAAACAATTGGGCCCAATCTCTTACCAAAACTTAATAGGATCAAGTGTGAAGATAAATAAAATAAACACTCATCTTATCATAAAACAATTTTGAGGCCTGCCAAAATCAAAATGACATTACATAATTTAGAGATTAAATGCACACGAAATATAATTAATACTAAAAACATTAGTCTTAGATTTTATGCTATTTATCACTACTTTAAATGCCTTATGATCTTCCACCTATGCATTTAAGGATACTCTTTCCATGCAAAAATTGAATGAAATGTAATATCTTATGTTTCACTAGTATTTACCATGTATTATATGTTTTCTAAACACCCATCCAAATTTCTGAATACGAAAACAACCACGAGAATGCAATTCACATTAATAAAGTTAAGAAATAGGAGGTTTGAATCAATGTATGGACACCCATAGAAAACAAAGACCCATAATCTTATTGGATGCTACGAGTTTGGTAAAATATCTTAATGAAATGTGGATTGTAATATGTGTACCGAAATCATTTAATCTTTAAATGTCTTTTTTGACAAACCCTAATATATTTTTAAGAAGATGAAATTGTAATTTTGTACATCCAAACTCACTAAGATGAATAGCCCTTGTACGAAAAGTAGCAGTTTGACTTGTTAATCCTCTAGGGCCTAAAGAGCTAACTTTTTGACTTGGAAAACACAAAAATACAAACCCTATAACAGAGTGTAGAGATTCATCAAAATAGAAATAATTTTAGTAGATTTTGTTAGGATGTAGTACTTGTGGCCTCCCCTATAGCCGTAGATGTGAGAAGGATAAATACACATATGACACATAAATTGATCCATAAAATAATTCAACACAATACTCTTTGTGGACTACAATGAATACCAGATATGAGCTAAATGGACTTTTTGAAGAAACTTGGAAATATTTAAGCTAATACAATTTACATGTGTAAAGCGAAACTCAAAAACCATTGTTAATATCCTCTTAGCCTATGCTAACGTAAACATGGGAATAGTGTACATATACTTGTGAAAAAAATAGAAGTTTCTTGAATAGGCATATATGTGAATGCAAAATTTGTATGCCAATAGAAGAGTCATGATCTATTGATAAAATACTTGAATATATTTCAGTTCATGGACAACAATTGTTGTTGGATATGAGAAAAATAAGCTTGGGACCATGTCTTCTAGATTTTTACATAGATATAGATAGGATATGTAAATCAAATTTCACCAACATTTGCCAATACACTTCTAGAAAGTAGTCAAACATCATCACTATAGTTGACCTAATAGTTGAATATGTGAATAATGCATATAAAAGGTGCATGCATTTGACAAAATTTCTCAGCACAAAATGATCTCATGGATTATGCTAATTGTTGGATATATTCTAAATGGACTTACTGAAGAAGCCTTACATTTTTTCTGGCAAAATGTAATTCCCAAGTCTAAAACTAAAATTGGCAATCTTTGTGAATATCGTCAGAGCATGCATCAAAGAGGATTAACATAATAGAGTAATGGATATTCCTTAAAAAGTGTAAAGGAAATTATAATTAAAAGTAGTAGTTTCTCTTGCCTTGATAAATGGGTATACAAACTAAGTGTCTTTGTTGTAGCAACATTTGTAAAAGAGAACACAAAGAAGGACATCAATCTAGTTGCATCATTGTGTTAGTATTGAAAAATCTTTCTTGCTAAAAAAGGTTCCCAAACACTTAATGACCAAGATTTCACAGTTTTTTATAATTTCTACTTTAAGAAAAAAAGTGACATGGCTAAACGTAAATGCAAGATACCTATTATTCCAATTTTTGTTATGGACAATTCAAAGAAAAACCTTCAAGCTTTAAAAACGGTTAGATAATTAGCACACAAAAGTTACATATTTTATTAGAGAATATAACAAGAAATATAACATCTTTACATAACTTAAATTGCAATTTCCCCCTATTACAAATGTAATAGGAATCTCACTAAACAAAGTTTTAAAGAGATGTGAATAAAAATCATTACTCATTCAAGACTAATTTTCCAAAGAGCTATATCAACTTTAACTAGCACAAAAGGAAAGTAACCTTTAGCATAAAAAAATGTAACAAGGAAATAAAATATCACTGTTTAGTCCTTTCAAATTGAAAGGGTTAGTGATTGCTTGCTAAACCCTTGAAAGCTTTACAAGGAAAACATGATTTATATATCTTACAAATGAGACATGTTACATGCTAGATTCATTCCGAATAGTGGAATTCTTAAGAAGTCTCACATACATTGGAAATACTTTTTCAACGAAACTAATCCCATTTTTAATTAAGGCTTAAGCATATAGTGTTTTTATATAAAAGATAACCATTAATAAAAACACCATATACTGCAAAATCAAGTGTATTTTTGTTGAGTTTTTTTAAATCTAAAAATATAGCATTGGAGTAGAATTTAACTTATAAACCAAACAAAACCATAAAATCTAGAAAACTAAAATCATTTATTGTTATTTCCAAATATCACTGGTATAGAAATCTTAAATATAATTTTCTGAAATATGTTGGTTTAATCTAGCTGCAATATTGTGTCAATCTTGAAAAAACTTTCTAGTGAAAATATGGCCCCAAACAAAGAATTGGATATTTTACCCCCTTTCCAAGCTCTACTTCTCCAAGTGGAAAGGAAATATAGTTAAGTGGCATTTAAAAACAAATGCAAGTTACCAATTATTTCAGGAAGTATTATTGCTAGTTCAAGCAAATCCTTCTAGCCTAAAAAATAGTTAGATAATCAACTCCAAAAGGTTGCATATTTTATAATAAGATATACTGAGGAGAATGACATTGTGACATAACTTCAATGGAGATCTTCCCCTATTATGATTTAAGTTAATTTTTTTTAAAGATAGTTGTGGATAATACCCCCCACAAATGCAAGAATAATTTCCTAAAATTTCGTAGCAACTTCAACCAACACAAATAGAAAATTACCTTCAACATAAGCCACTGTAACGAGGAAATTTATTTTTGAAACAAAAAAATAGGTGTTCAAATAAACCAATTGGCTACTCAAAGAAAACAAATAGATTTACAAACAAAACCAAATGGGTATTCAAAACAACAAAGCAAAAACTATGTGGGTTACTAGATCTAGTGCTTCGGTGGCTATAGAAGCATGCCCAACAAGTGCAGCTTTTCAATGTTGAATCCCCTTCTCAATTAACCCATATAAATTGTTAGAAAATGAATTTAGCTTTTTAGAAGTTTCCTCCAAAGAGAGATAGATATGAAATTCAAGGAAGGCAAGGACTTGGTAGAGGGAACAATATCTGCATTAATTGACAGGAAAATACAAGGAGAGAGAATGCTCATGGTGATAAAGATCCTCCCTCACCAATTTTTGGTCACCCAAATACAACCACACCTCCATGGCCTTGCCTCCCTGTTATCATATGCAAATTGACGCCCACACACCTTTTGATTTTGTCAAGTGACAGAATAGACCATTATGATGATGTTGGGAGAGGGATGGGCTACGAAAGATCAAAATAACAAATAAACAAATTTAACTAGTACTTCCAAATGAGAAACACAATCATAATAAGCAATTCTCACCCTGGTCGAGCAATTTACCCACATACATTTAAAAATTGCCATAGCCTCCCCCATAATAGTAAACTATTTGAGGATGAAGTTCGAAGGACATGACAGTAAGTTGTCTGTAAGTACATTGTGCCAACAACTGTAGAGGAGTATGGATGTGAGTGTATATGGAATAACAATTTATTTTCTCCCTGTTTTGCCATTGGGAGGACTCATTTTTATAATGATAGCCATATGAGGCAACACAAATCAAGCGATAAAAACCATTAACCTAGAAAATATGAGAGGTTGTAGAATATCAAGTATGAGGGGGGCTTTTTCTTCTGGTTGGATAAACATGCATAATGACAAATCCATTGAACTATTTTACTGTCTTCTGTACATGTGCTATTCTGGAAATATCTAATAGATATGTTGTCTCGTGGATAACAATGATTTATAGATTGAATAAAATGGGTATTCTCCTTTATTTTTAAGATCAAGATGAGTGCTAACCAAATATATCTGCAACCACGAAAAGAGGTACATGTCTATAATGCAAAAATTGGGTTTGAGGATGAAATAACGCGAAAGCGAAGGTATATTGTTACATGCACGGTTGCTGCCCTCCACACAACTATTCATGATTGTAGACATAAATTATCAGTTTGTATGTTGCCCGCCAAACATCCCCTTCTAGCCCTACACTAGATTGTTCTTATGATATAGATAAGAAGGGCAAAGATCAATGGAATGGTCGTCTCGTGTACAGATGAAATACAAGCCATTGATTTGTAAGAATGTAAGTTTATTACACATTTTTCTTATTGTAAGAATGTAAATACAATCTCATGTCAAAGACGTGAATTTGGAATATATATATATATATATATATATATATATATATATATATATATCAAGCCATTGATTTGTTCAACCAAGTGAGGCCAACACAATGTATAATGTTGTAAGGAGGGAAGGAATGCTATACACCTAGGGAAAGGATGTTATGATGTATATGTATTGATGGAGATGTCGACATGTGGCACACATCCCCTTATCAGAACATATACAACAGAATAACATGAGAGAACACCAAAATATAGATAAATGGTGACAATATGCTCATATAATAGCTTTGCCGCTTTGAGGGGGCAACCTCCAATACCACTTCAAGGGGGTAACCTCCAAACCATACAATAACACTCCAATACTCAATATGATGCTTAACTATAACCTTCTAACCCTTATATATACCATTCTAACCTATGGCCAATACTGAGGCTGACCTCCTAAGCAATAAATCATAAATGAATTATATAATAAGATAAGAGGATGTGTGCCACATGTTGACATCTCCATCAATACATATACATCATGTAACATCCTTTCCCTAGGTGTATAGCATTCCTTCCCTCCTTGACATGTTTCATCCCCAAAACATAAGAAGAAACCATGTAATGAGTGTGTTGTAAATTTTTACACACTTTGTGCCATGATCAATCATCCATCCATATGTGATCATGGTAGATGATACATATATGAACTAATATCCATATTTTGTTGCGCTACTCTGATTCCATTTGTGACCATAGTTTATCATCCTTGGATTCCATGCATAACCAACATAAGGATTCAATTCATAACCATAATAAGGATTCCATGTATAACCATAATAAGGATTCCATGCTTCATAATTGTTGCTCCATTGATCCCTTGTATAAATAAAGTGATTATTCCTCCAGTTACTTGTATATCTATATTGGTTGGAAATATGATGTGCCCTGGGATATCTCCATGATTTTTTTCTCTCGTGTTGACGTGGATTTCCACATACTGCAATTGTAGTATCCTCAACCTTATCAACTTGTTTCTGAACTTTCTTTTCTTCTTCCACTTTTGCATTTGATATTTTCTTTTTCTCTTGAGTAGATGAATCATCATTTCCTTCTTTTTCTTCATGTTCCTCTTTTGAATCATCCTTATTCCCTTCTTCTCCATATTCTAAATCATCCTCATGGTCTATATTGACTTTTCTTTGATTTCCATTAAGCCTGATATACTGTAAAGTGACCTTCTTCTTTTTGTACCAAATCTTCATAAACTTATTTTTCATATTAATATTAATTGTCCCCAATGTCTCTAACCAAGGATACCCAAGAACAATATCCAAACCATCCATATATAAGGCAAAAAAATCTGAATGTAAAGTATATTTGTCCATAGTAAGTTTTAAATCTTCAAAAACTTGAATTTTCTTACCATTCACTTGAGCTTCTTTGATATTACTTTCTTGAATATGTAGATGTTGAGCCATATCCTTGTTGATGAAGTTATACTTGCTGTTAGGGTTTATGGAAACAATTATCTTATTCCTTTGAATGCATCCATGAAACTGAAATATGGTATCTTCCTTCTTGGGAGCTATAATATCTTCTTCTGCATCAATATCTTGTTTTTCTTCCTCTTCTTCATAGTCTTCTTCAACTTCTTATGTGTTTGATTCTTCAATATATGCTGCACCATCATCTTCCCTTGAATCTTCTTCACCTTCCTCTTCATCTTTTTTCTCTCTTGATTCTTCAATATATTCTTCCCCATCATCTTCCTTTGACTCTTCTTCCTCTTTGTGGTCCCATCTATCCATAAAAAGTTGTTCCATTTCCTCCAAGACCAATCCTTCCTATCATTTTTTAACTCAGAAAACCAAATCCATGCAGGACCACCAAGATAATGTGAAAACCTATTCCTTGTCATGAAATATGAGAAATATATATTCTTAAATTTTATCCACCATTCTTTAGCATCTATCTCACCATTTCCATAAAAATTTGTTATCCCCGTGATCATGATTAGGGTTTAGGAATTCTGAAAATATTTTGGGAGATGGATAAAAACACAAAGAATAAACCCTAACTGAAATTTCAAGAGCTTTCCGAAAATATAAATTGTGCTAAAAAATACCACAATTTGCTTCCTGAAAAGTGAATTTATGAAAAAACCTAAAACACCAATAACATCTGCAAAATAGATCCAATGGAGCTAAATTTTTCAGATATTCTGAATTTGAGTGTTTCCAAATTATGATGCAAAAATTGGGAAAAAATTCGATACCCTCTTCAAGATATATTTGAAACAAAAAATTAGGGTTTTTGCCCTAATTTTGGCCGAAATCGCTGCTCTGATACCACTTGTAAGGATATTACTTGTATAAATCAGAACATATACAGCAAAATAACATGAGAGAACACCAAAATATAGATAAATGATGACAATATGCTCATATAATAGCTTTGCCACTTTGAGGGGGCAACCTCCAAACCATATAATAACACTCCAAACCATACAATAACACTCCAATACTTAATATGATGCTTAACTACAACCTTCTAACCCCTATATATACCATTCTAACCTATGGCCAATACTGAGGCCGACCTCCTAAGCATAATAAATCATAAATGAATGATATAATAAGATAAGGGGATGTGTGCCACATGTCGACATCTCCATCAATACATATACATCATAACATCCTTTCCCCAAGCGTATAGCAAATGCTTATTGCCGTAATTACAAGCTACCTGTAAACCCAAAATCAAGTCGCTTGATATTGTGGACTATAAAAGGACCTTTCATTCCCTTTCGATATATGTTGTTTGTTTATATATGTATGTAATTATTTGTTTCTATATTTGTGTTTGTGTGTGTATGTATTCCAAATTCACGTCTTTGATGTGAGATTGCATTTACATTCTTACAATAAGAAAAATGTGTAATAAACTTACATTTTGAAGAATATATATAATATATCCAATATATATTCCAAAAACAGGTATATCTATTCCATAATATATATAGACGTGAGATTGTATTTACATTCTTACAATAAGAAAAATGTGTAATAAACTTACATTTGTGTGTATTCCAAATTCACATCTTTGATGTGAGATTGTATTTACATTCTTACAATAAGAAAAATGTGTAATAAACTTACATTTTGAAGAATATATATAATATATCCAATATATATTCCAAAAACAGGTATATCTATTCCATAATATATATAGACATGAGATTGTAGTTACATTCTTACAATAAGAAAAATCTGTAATAAACTTACATTTTGAAATGTAAGTTTATTACATATTTTTCTTATTGTAAGAATGTAAATACACGTCAAAGATGTGAATTTGGAATATATATATATATATATATATATATATATATATATATATATATATATATATATATATATATAAGCCATTGATTTGTTCAACCAAGTGAGGCCAACACGATGTATAATGCTGATTGGTGTAATTACAAGCTACCTGTAAACCCAAAATCAAGTCGCTCGATATTGTGGACTATAGAAGGACCTTTCCATATAAAGAAAGGGAAGGAAATGTCCTTTTATAGTCCACAATATCGAGCGACTTGATTTTGGGTTTACAAGCTACCTGTAAACCCAAAATCAAGTCACTCGATATCGTGGACTATAAAAGGACCTTTCCTTCCCTTTCTTTAAGGTCCTTTTATAGTCCACAATATTGAGCGACTTGATTTTGGGTTTACAAGCTACTTGTAAACCCAAAATCAAGTCGCTCGATATCGTGGACTATAAAAGGACCTTTCCTTCCCTTTATATAAAGAAAGGGAAGGAAAGGTCCTTTTATAGTCCACGATATCGAGCGACTTGATTTTAGGTTTACAGGGAGCTTGTAATTACGCCAATAAGCATTATACATCATGTTGGCCTCACTTGGTTGAACAAATCAATGGCTTGATATATATATATATATATATTCCAAATTCACGTATTTGACGTGAGATTGTATTTACATTCTTACAATAAGAAAAATGTGTAATAAACTTACATTTCGTCTTTGCCGTGAGATTGTATTTACATTCTTACAATAAGAAAAATGTGTAATAAACTTACATTTCGAATGTAAGTTTATTACACATTTTTCTTATAGTAAGAATGTAAATACAATCTCACGTCTATATATATTATGGAATAGATATACTTGTTTTTGGAATATATATTGGATATATTATATATATTCTTCAAAATGTAAGTTTATTACACATTTTTCTTATTGTAAGAATGTAAATACAATCTCACATCAAAGACGTGAATTTGGAATACACACACACACACAAGCACAAATATAGAAACAAATAAGTACATACATATATAAACAAACACAAATATATAAACAAATAAATACATATATATTTTCTGGTATTTGTTGTGCGATTGTATTTGCATATATATCCCGGTATTTGATATATATATAAACAAACAAGTGTCGAAATGTGACTAGTCTCTGCCTCATAGTTAAATTGTTGAATTATTTTAAAGGTATTAATATTGTTTTTAAAAAAATATTTAGTATCAAATAACTTCTAAGACATGAAGCCATAAAAAACAGGTTAACATTTAGCGCTATTTTTGTATTTTTGAGTTGTTAATTTAAATCCAAAAAAATTATATTGCTCTCCACTTAAAAAAATTGCTTGGGAATTGTTTCATGAAAATAGGGAAGTGCTCCATTAAAATAGAATTAATTATGACATAGTATTGTTTTTAAAAAAATATTTAGCACAAGATAGTTTCAAAAGTGAGAGATGAGTCCACAAAAAAATTATATTGCTCTCCAATTAAAAAAAATTGCTTGGGAAGTGTTCCATTGTTTAAAACTATTGGATAAAGGTTTTGGCGGGGCCCGCCCTTGTTTTTTTGGGTAAGGTTACCTAGGGAGAGGGCCTTAGCCCATTGTGACATCACGAGCGCACACTGGTGCTCACGGATTAAACCAGATTATCGTGGTGCCCTATTATCGGGGTATCCAAAATATTGGTAGTAGGCCGCCTTAACACTGAGCCAAGATTTGAACCTTAGACCTTCCAATTATTAAGAGACCCAAAAACCGTTACACCACTATGCATTAGATTGGACACTTCCCTTCTACAACATGAATCTAAAATCCAAATATAAACATTTCATGAAAACAAAAAAAACCCAAATATCAAACACAGCTGGTATAAACAACAAAACCAACACACGACCAGCTACAAACCAGCATAAACACTCCAAAAGAAGCATAGTTACACTGACTAATAAATACTATATCGGTACTGGCTGTGCGATTGTATTTGCATATATATCCCGGCATTTGATGTGCGATTGTGTGTATATATATATATATATATATATATATATATATATTTGCATTCTTGGAAATGCAGGTTTGAATGTGTAGCTATGCAATCATTCCATTGCATGCGACCAAGCCAAATTCGTGGATGATGGGCTTTGTTGGACGTCTGAAATGATGATTCCATGTAGGGCAACTCGTTTTCTGGAGACTGCACCTCTGTGAAGCAGTTTGCAACTACAGCTTCTGACAGAAAACCGTTTTCCAAATTTAGCCTGTGATTGATATCCATACCGTGTGCGGACAATCCTATTTTCGCAGCGGGCGAGATATTGTGCGAACATGCATTTCAATGCAACCGCAATTTTTTTTAGGGTTTTTTATTTTATTTTGTGTTTGCCCACTGATAGGGGTCATGCGTGTCTTTGTGTGCAGGCAGGCATGGAGTGTATGATGTGCAGTTACGAGGAGTTAAAAATGAGGGAATGCTTCAGCCGTAGTTGTTTTTTGACGGTATGCTTCCATGGTGTCAATACCAAGTTATTTTATGTCAGCTTGTGTACATTTCTTTCTGGCTCTGCCATCCAGTTCGCTATAGGAAGGAGGGAATTTTTGTTTCCTTTGATAAATTTGCCTCTGTTTTGATTTTTTTAAAAAATGATTTGTTTTTTCTTTCAAATCCAGAATACTATTCTATTGATAAACCACGTCCCGAAACAATTGAACCTGAAGAATTCAAAGGCCATGCCTGAGTGATCTTATGAGGTATCACGCCATTTTTGAATGCTAAACCATTTGGGCTTTTGCACCCTGAACTCAATCTCTTTCATGTACATACTCATCTGAATTAGAGGGTTCAGGTATCGTGCACAATTACATTTGGTTCTTATTGTTTCGAGGGATGCTGTGTAATTGAACATCTTGTTCCTGTAACCACAAATTAATCTACAGCTAATGCTATGGGTTTATACACGGGTGAAAGCTTACATAAATATGAAGCCCCTGGGGCTTGACAAATTTCAACTAATGTAGCTGTGTTTAAACTAGCAATTGCAAATGAGTTGCAAATTACGCCGGAGATAGTAGTAATATTTAGTTTATTTGAGTTGTATTTCGCATTGATTTTGCCTGAATGTCTATATGCTGTTGCAACGCTCTTATTTTGCTATTGTCCATATTTTTGTAAGACACAATTATGATAGTCGCCAAACTAAATCACGTTTCATCATTTGGTCAAACACCAAACATTTATCTATTAAAACTTTCGAATCTCAAAAAATTTGAACAAGATATATGACCCATATTATTTTCCAAAAAAGTAAACTATAGAATTTACTTTATGAAGAAAAAATCAAAATCAAAATCAGAAAACTTTTGAATCTCAAAAACTTTGAACAAAATATATGATCAATATTATTTTCCAAATAGTAAACTATAGAATTTACTTTATGAAGAATAAAATCAAAATCAAATATCTAGGATAGTAAACATCTAGAACTGTAAAAAAATATCTAAAATCTGACAACTTTTAAAATATCTAAAATCCGGCAAGACAATAAATATTGGAGCCACCGGAATTTGACACTTTCCAGCAAGGGCATCTTCAAAGTAGACGCCTACCGGCAAACTAGCATTTAAGATCTATTGTATAGTGCATGCACTAAAATAGTGGTATAAGTGGGATTACTTACCCTTTGGCAGAGGTGTGGCCAAAATACCAAAAACGAGTGTATCTTAAATTTATGATTCCTTACATTACAAGCATATGCCCCCAAATGATGTTTTCTTAAACTAAACTGAAAAAGTGAAGAGGGCATTACTGGATCGAGTCCATCAGAACCTCCAGATTTCAAGTTACTCTATTCATCACCTGTCAAATGGTAATTTTCAGATATGGTTGGTGTTGAAATTGGTTTTTAATTTGATTTTTTTACTGTCTGTATTTATTGTATGGTTATATTGGTGTTCACTATTGGATTTTGGTGTGCTGTGGTTGAAATGTATTTGTAATATTCGTGGGCAGTGCCTAATTTAGATTAGGATTTGGTCTTAGAGGTATAATCTTTCAGGGGATTATTTTGATGGTTTTTTGTGGAAGTTCAGCGCAAATAAAATTTTCAGGTGGATTTGAGTTTATTATATAGAAATTTTGGTGAAGTTAGAGGCATCGTTTTGATGGTTCTGTGAATAGTAGCAGAAATTTGAAAACGTTTTAATGTGGAGGATATATTGAGATGATGACAAGAGTCTCTCATTGCTAGCCAAAGATGTTTTTTGTTGTTTTTGCTTGGAAGAACTGGTGTGGTGCATTCATCATGTTCTAGAAAAGACTGGAATTGATGCCTTGAGGAGTATGATGTGCGGTGCTTAGCTGTGAAACACTATTCAGCTTTTACCATTTGAAGAGCTGGGCTGATTCCTCCTTTAATCTGGTTTTATCCCCCTATCATCTAGACAGCTTTCCTCTGGAAATTGGTGTATATTTGGATAATTTATCCGCAGATGAGCTTTGAGCTCAGGCGACTAAATAGTTGTCTGTTAGCATTTGAGCCTTAAGCCTCACCATCTCAAAATATCCAATTTGCCGAATCACATTACTTTTCCACCGAGACTTTTTGCTACTTGTATTTATCATGGACTGCTACTTTAACTTCTCATTGGCTCCAGAATAAGTTATTACCTAATTGATTTTTTTTTGAATTTGAAGCTGCTAGGTCGGTGGAGTTTGTAAGGATTTACTTGAATGAGTAGAATTTCTTTACCACAAGATTTGCATTTCCACCCCACCAATGAGGAGCTTGTCAGCTACTATTTGAAGAGAAGATTGTGTGGAAGAGGACTTTGGTTTGATGTCATTTCAGAGATTGATCTATACAAGTATGAGCCTTGGGATTTACCAGGTAAGTCATTTATCTTTCATTTTAATTGACTTTGAATTTTTGAACCAGAAAATTAATCGTAAACAAGTTTAAGAGAACATATTATATTGATTGAAAAAAACATTATGTTTATGCTGGCGATGGATAGGAATTAGCTTGTTAAGCTTGAAAATGAAATTACGTGTACATGATGAACCGCATTTCAAGAAATTTTCCTCTGATTGGAAGCTATGAGTTAGTTTAATGGATCTAATAGTAAGTGTCTTAGTAATTGTCATTTTGACTCATATTAACCACATTTAAGCATAATTGGTTTGGACCTATTCATATAATGTTGGATGCAGGCAAGTCTTGCTGACAGAGTAGGGATTTGCAATGGTACTTTTTCAGGTCCAGGGATTATAAATATCCCATTGGGTCTCAAACAAATCAAATGACAGAAGCTGATTATTCGAAAGGTACTGGGAAGAAATGGCCAGTCTGTTCAGCATCTCGAAGAGGGGTCATGGAAAAGATTCTAGTGTATCACACTGGACGGGCTCCACATGAAGAAGAAATCAATTGGGTGAGGCACAACTATAGACTTTGAAGTTTGATGTAGACACGGTTAGGGTGTCCAATGAAGGATGGCTGTAGACCACACAGCCCTCAGAACAAACTCAAACAACAGACTGACTTGCAGTCACGCGCATGGAAGCAAAATGAAGCATCAATACTTTTATTTATTTTAAATGAGCAAATTACATCTTGCACACACTACAGTCGGGTTATAGATATTACAGTCAATGACAGTAATACAACAATCTCAGAATGAGATGCATCACTGTCTTTGTCCTTCAATCTCTCTCTCTCGAGCTTCTAAGCTACAAAAAGGTTCCCCTTTGTTCAAAAGAAGAACCTACTCAAAACTCTTTAAACCCTTCTCTCAAATGTAGGGGCGTGTTTATATAGGTACATGATCCACCTACTTACATTAAGGCTCTCAACTACTTCCTACTCAAACCACAAGTATAAATGCTCCACAAGCATTAAATGCACTATACATCCCTAATGTCCATAACACATTTCGATGTCATTAATCAACTCATCGGCTAAATAAACAATACTTAGTTAGGTGGATGGTAACGGCTCTTCTGTTGGTTACAATCTCTAGGCACTCATAAGACTCACACATAGTTCTTAAACATCTGCACTCTAAGATTGTGCGCAGAGATCACACATCGCAAGTCCAAGTTGTAACAACTTGCAGACAGGATCTGCGCAAAGGAAGCCATGTGCAAGGCTGCACAAGACCTTCACAAACATGCTGTCGTGCACCACCACTTTTGAACCAGACAAAGCTGCTCACTAGATCTTAGGAATCGGAACAATTAACCCTAGTCCTCTACGAACTACATTACAAACTGCACGCACCAAAAGGGTTGTGCAAAAGAACTTCTATGCACACTGAAAAGCTGCATAAAACGACTTTAGAGACTTGCACGCAAACAAAGAGTTGCGTGCAACATTGCAAACTGCCGATATTCCACCAAACTTCCAGGACAGGAATGGGGGGCAGATGTGTTTTTGGAGGTTATTTTTTAGGGGACGATAGGGGATGACTATTAAAAAATAAGGAAAAATTTAAAAATATAGGAAATTTCAAATATTTATACGATAACATTGATAAGGCATTCGTCATATACATTATAGAACCTTATTAGATAACATTAGAGCGGAATTGAGATTTCACATAAGATTCAATCTATATATATATATATATATATATATTCCTGGAGAGTTATACATTTGTGTATTTATAAGACCATTGGTTATTTCTTGAAGCTGAATTTCTCCCCCAGATAGACCATATATATATATATATATATTACAATGAGATGCCCAAGGGCCAAATTATTCCCTCTTGTGCCTCATCAACTAGTTTGGCATCTTCGAGATCAACATCCCATTGTCCGGCTAGAGTTTGACAATACTTAGGAGTTTGTCAATCCTGAAATCGCAAGGCACCATGCATGGCCACTAACTTCTCTGCTCGTTGAGACATAAGTCTATTCCTCTTAACTAAGTGGATGAAGTTGTATGTGAACCAATTCCTCTCTGTAACAGAGGAAATTGATAACATATGAAATGAGACGAACAACAAGAATCCTCAAGTTGGGTGCATCCTTGCATGCCATGTCCATCATATAATCGATTTCTTTTTTTGTGATTTCCCTTTTTCATTCCCTTTAAAAGATTTAGTGTATTTTTAATTAACATAAAAAGGATGAAATAATGCTATAGGAGGCTATTATGATTTAATTAACTTCCAACATTAATTGCCCAAATTAGAATAATGCTTTACAAAGTGACTATTGATCTAGCAACTATAAAAACACAAAGGAGAAATTGCACTTAGCTAATTTTGTGAGGATCTGGGAGCTTCTGCGTGATCTGAGGGTAAGAACAGGTTAATGTGAGACTAGAAATGTTTTGTTGCTGAAACTAGCACGTGAAACTGTACCTGGTCAAAACCGTCTGTACGATCCTGACCCTTCTGTATGATCTTGGACTTGCTTGGATTCTGGGTTTGTAACTTTTTGTGTGCCTCACCTACCTGGAAATGACTGTCGTGTGTCGATCTTCATCACTCACCTACGAAATGGCTCTGTAACTTTGATTTAACTGTTAAAGCCTCATAGTGTAAGATGGAGTTCCTGCAAAACAATGTTAGGTGGGTTGTGGGCACCCCTTTGTGTCATTGATGTTGCCACTTCTGAAGAGGGCTCAAATTGTGTGTCGTTCTCCTAGCATGTGATATCTACCATACTGCAATTAGAATTTGACAAAAACATTTTTTGACAATACCTTGCTTGAGTTTCACAATTGCTCAAATACTTGGGAAGGGTCACTTTGCTTGCTTGTGGAGAGAAGATGGAGACTTTTGGACCTGGGAGGAGACTTCAGACCTATAGAGAGTACTCCCCTAATGGATGTGCATGATTTATTTCGCAGTTTTGGGAGCTTGGAGTCCTTTTGTGCTTGTTTTTACATGAGGAGCTCTTTAAGTGTCAGGACCCTAAATGAGGTATGATTGACTTGCTTATATAGGCTTTTGATGGCTATTATGTCATAAAAGACCGACCAAGAGGAAATATTAGTCCATATGAAGTTGATGCAATTGCTAGTATTAGTGCACAATGTGTTGGTCCAAAACCGTATTCTAGGGTTGACTTGTAGATTTTGACAAATTGACCAAAGCTGACTGTTTTTACCCGGGAGGAAAAAGTTGATTTTGACTTCATGGAGTTGGAGATAGATGTTTCTAGATATGTTTTGTGCAATTAAACTTGAGAAATTGACGACAAAAAGCTATGCAAAGATAAACAAGTGACCGAAGTGCTATTAGGGTGTGCTAAGCTAAAGCGGGGAGGGTGTATTTGTGTATGCAAGTGTGCAATATCAAGACCAACAATGTCAAAGGATAAATTGCCAAATTTGAGTGTCTACAATAATAGGGTTGACTTGAGTTAATGTAGCTCTATTAGTCTCTGCCTCCGGTTTGCTAAATGTTGGCCCAGGTAGATCGACAAAGGGTAGCCACTATGCTTGAAGTCAATTAGACTCATTAATATACATCTTTTAAAAGGCCTTTATGAGTTCTTTCACGTCTCTATCATTAGATGAAGGCACTCTCCTAGGCCGTGTTGCATACCATTTGGGATTCAGAGCATACGTTGCCATATGAAGTAGGGTGTTCATTGTGTTCCACCATTGCGTCACAATGGGCATGATATGCTCATAAAATCCCAAATTAGGATCCTTGCTATGAGTGGCTTGCTTCATCCGCCCAAACATGTTGTCAAATGTCTCATAAATCTCTCTAAGACTAGGAGAGTTTGTATTAGTGATTACACCCAAATTAGAATTTAAAACCTTGATTGGGATTGAAATCTTAGAAACTAATGTGCAATTAGATAAATAGATAAATGCTCCAACATTTAGATCTGACAATACATGTAATCTTGAATTTGGTTTAGAATGAACTCACAGAAAAAAAAATAATTATTCAACTGTCTCAGACATCCACAACATACAAGTTTATAGGAGTAGAGTTTCCTATAACGTAGGAAACCGATTACTATACACATAATATTATTGTTATAATAATATATACGTTTAAACAAACAATTGACCAAATAATAACCATCGCAACTATTTACCAAATGTAAACAAGTGAACACTAAAATTCCTAACATTCCCCCCTTAGTGTGAACGTGGGAGAAAAATACCATCTTCAACCAAGCAGCATGCCGCTCCGTAGCCTGCACATGGTCTCGATCCTCAACACTGATTGTGGGAACTACATCATCCATGAATAGGGGCCCATTAACCTATCCAGGTAAATACATGAATTGGGACCGTTCAACCAATCCACATCAATCATCAAGTCAATCTGATCAAGAACACTTCCTGCTATAGTATCAATGGTACAAATCTCCATATCATCATCATCACAGGGGAAACACAAACACAATACTGCACACAGGAACAAGGATGCTCATTTGTTCTTATTTAGCACACATAATAAAAAGTGTCACTAATGTAGTTTGCGGCCTCTGAGGTAGTGACGAGCTTGAGGACATTGATTGTCCTCCTACCTCCATTGTCTCCTCCATTGTCTCCATCCTTCAATGGATGTGCTGCTTAACTCAGCTAAATTTGATCATGGAGATCATTTTGAAATGTCCCCCCTTGATTTGGACTCGGACGTCGGGTAACACCGAAAATGCTTCCGTGAGGTGATTTTTTTTTATATATATATATTTTTTGACACAACGACTCAACAAAATTTTTGACAGTTACCCTCAATAAACTATGACTCTTTACAATGACACTTATAACGACTATTTGAATTATATAAGACGACAACAAAAAGTAATTAAATATTATCTTTTTTTTAAATAGGGAAACATAAAAGAATAGACTATAACATTGAATGACTCACACTGGAAGTTTTATGTTATCAACTATAACTAAAACTTGACCTATATCACATATAACATGATTACAATTGACAATAGTCAACTTGTATTGCATGAATTTTGATTTGAAAATTTGTACACCTTTTAATTTTGCAAAATTGGTGAGTTGAGGACGTGTCGAACTTTGGAATGTCAACTCCAATGCAAATTGAGGTGTCATTTGTACTTCCCATCGCTTTTGTCTCACCACGTGTGTAGTAATGCAGTTGATTCGAATCATTCTCGAGTCAAGATTAGGAGTGATATATGGCCAAGTGCTTATACGCATACCCTCCAGAGTTTTTTTTTTAATTCCTTGTTGCCCAATGTGCTACGCCAGCTCTTCTTGAAGTTCTTGCAATATTATAAAGTAATCCCCTGGTTGAATACCTTTCACATTTCTTGCACTAGAAGATCCATCAACGTGGAGGAGTCGTTTACAGGGTCGTGGCAGGTAAACGAGCACCCAATAGAGTTAACACAAGGTGTTACTTCTGTCAATGCTGACTGTGGTGATATGCATGCACATACAGATCAGACATGCTATGACAGTAAGCTCCTCCCACACTTATTTCTTCCTTAACGCCTTTCCTCTAGGCAAAGTACGAATTGGACTACAGAGATTTACAGGTACATGAGATTCATAGTATTAATCCTCCACGCTTGCATAAGATTTCTCATAGCTCCTCATGTGGACCAAAGAACACAAGCTGGGCAGATTTTAAAGGCATTTGAATAAAATTGAAGGTATATGCATTGAAAATCCTTCCTAGATTTTAAATACACGCACTCCTTTTTTGGAAAAAATAACACCCGCACTCTTCTTGCAAATAGGAAGATTACTGCGTGCAGGCACCAAGCTTGTGAGTGAAATAGCTATCGGATTGATTGATGAGACTTTGACTGCCACACAATTCATACATGATTATACCATGCTTTGATACCTGATCTTGAATTTGGTTCATAATGAACACATAGAAAACAAAATAATTATTCTACTGTCTCAGACATCTGCAACATACAAATTTAGAGGAGTAGAGTTTCCTATAAAATAGGAAACAAATTACTATACACGTAATATTGTTGTTATGGCAATATATAGGTTTAAACAAACAATTGACCAAATAATAACCATCCCAGCTATTTATCAAATGTAAATAAGTGAACACTAAAATTCCTAACAAAGTGATATCGAGAAGTTGTATTCTATTAAGACACATGCTAAATATAGTAAAACATAAGGAAATCAATGCACTTAGCTTTTTTGTTGCTTCATAGGCTTATCTGAAACTGAAACTGAAACTGGGTCAATAGGCAGTGACAAGGTTGAAGGTTCGTTGTCTCTGAAATGAAGCATTGAAACCCTGTTGATTTCTAGTGCCAAATTGGATACTAGAGTGAAATTCTTCCGTGCTACTTCACGCTAGTGTCTAACACTTCTCTTCTCTTATCGTTTTGGGTTGCTCCGTCTTCATCTTTAGGTGCCTCATGTACTTTTGCTTCTTCTAGAATACTTGAGCATACTCTTCTAATGATCCAATACCCTAATTTCCTGTACGAGCACTCAAATAGTGTTTTGTAAACTAGGTGGATATTCCACTGGGTTTCACCAACACGGATCCTATAATTTCCTAACAATTTTCTTCTTTAATTAGTTTGTTATTTGCATGTTAATTTGAATTCAACAGTCATTAAATTTGCTTTTGAATGAATGGAAAGTGCTGCATACTCAAATGAATACTAAATAATGAAATAGAGCAAAACATTATTAAAGAGACACAAGATTACCCCAGAGAAATTCAAGTTGAGAAAACTCTAACAAGAGTGAAGTCATGCGTAAACAATGAAATAGAGCAAACATTATTAAAGAGACACAATATTACCCCGGAGAAACTCAAGTTGAGAAAACTCTAATAAGAGTGTAGTCATGCTTCCTCAGCTCACTATCTCATTTTTCAAGTACAAGTTCACTGCCTTCTCAAGGCCTCTATGAACATGCTACTATGTTCAAACACTCATACAAGCTCTGCAACTGATTCACTCGCTATTTTATTTCACACTCTAATTTAGAAAATCACATACAGTCAAGAAGAACTTTTGCTAGGAACCTTTTCTCCCATATATGCTTACAAAGACCCTCTCCATACACATATACAAATTTGACACCAAAGAGAGCTCGAATTAGAAGCTATAAGACCTAGAAGTTGAACAAGCATTGTTTGTAACCGTTACTCTTCCAAAAACCTTCCCGCGTGCTAAAATTGCCGCTTTCAGCAGGAGGCGTTTGCGAAAATCGCCGCGATGGCTACGAAATTGTCAGGGTGGTTACAAAATTGCTAGTGACAATTACAAAAGTGTCGGGGCAGTTACGAAACCGCCACTTTGGCTTAATTGGCGGTTTTGTCACCATAGAAAGTCCTCTACCTTTTGGAGTCCATAATTTTTGCACACAAACTCGAAATCGGGTGCCCTTTTTTTGAACTTGCATAATATTTCGAGAGGAACACAAATATGCAATCAAGCTTTTATTTTGATGACATCTTCGTAGTGTTTTAGCATTTTACACCGAAAGTATTTTATTTGAGGTCTCTCGGTTTTGCAATTTCCTTTTGAACCCTATTTAATGGTAACATCTAACAAAGAGCAATAAAAAGAGTGTTTAAGTGATTCAAAATTACATCATTGTAATAGTGGTTTAGTTAGCTCATGTGGCTTACATTACTGATCCAAAATTCGGATCAAATAGGCATTAGATAACGAAAAATGGTGTGTGATGGAGTTGGATTGCACATGGTGGCCAACCCCCTTATTGATTCTTACCAAGCACAACACTACATTGCCCAAACAAGGGGCTCAAAGTCCATGTAGTTCTCCTAGTTCTCGTGCAAGAGTGAATGCAAATTTAAAGTGCTGCCCCCCCTCCCCCCATGTTTGCCCTCGTGCCTCAACACCAACATCAGGCTTAGTTAGATATACTTGAGATGTATCCTTTGTGAGTGTTAAATGAAGTGCCAGAATAGTTTGCTTTTAGATTTATATTCGCTAGAGTAAAACCCCCATGAAGTGCCTTTTGTTGTGTAGATACTTTATAGTGCTTGAGTTGGCCTTGAGATGCTTTTGACTTGTTTTGGTTTATTCTTAACCTGGTTTAGAGTGCTTCATACTTGTGTAGAGGTTGCTCCTAATGTTTGCTCTTGATTTAGGGAAGATTAGGGCAGCTTTACTTAAGACTTGATAAGTATTTGCTAGAGGAGCTCTTGAGAATGTCAAGGGAGTAAATGAATGTGTCTAATTCGCTTTTATACCTTTCCACGGGATGTTATTTTACACTAAGGTCGACTAGGAGGTGGAAATAAAATAAACATAAGAAAATTTGATCATTAGGCCACTTTGGAAAAAAGAGCCGAACATGGACAAAACTATCGAATAGGGACAAAATTGTGTGACAGTTTTGTCCAACATGGACAATATTGTCTAAGGTGGTGGAATGCTATAAGTGGAAATCTAGAGAAGATTGACACGAGATACAGAATGTATATGAGCAATGAGATCTGTCTTGTAGGTGTTTGAGCAACAAAGTAGGAGAATAATAAGTATTTGCAAGCCTTAGGAAAGAGTAAAATAATGCGTTTAAGTTCTGTTTGTGTGGGCAAGTTATGATTACGCATAGTTACCTAAGACTTTGGGACGAGGGGACGTCAAGATGTAGGGACGAAGTTCTTTGAGATGACAAAAAATGCTTGAGTTGGCCTTGAGATGCTTTTGACTTGTTTTGGTTTATTCTTAACCTGGTTTAGAGTGCTTCATACTTGTGTAGAGGCTGCTCCTAATGTTTGCTCTTGATTTAGGGAAGATTAGGGCAGCTTTACTTAAGACTTGATAAGTATTTGCTAGAGGAGCTCTTGAGAATGCCAGGGGAGTAAATGAGCGTGTCTAATTCGCTTTTATACCTTTCCATGGGATGTAATTTTACACTAAGGTCAACTAGGAGGTGGAAATAAAATAAACATAAAAATTTTGATCGTTAGGCCCACTTTGGAAAAAAGCGTCGAACATGGACAAAACTGTTGAATAGGGACAAAATTGTGTGACGGTTTTGTCCAAGGTGGTGGAATGCTATAAGTGGAAATCTAGAGAAGATTGACAAGAGATATAGAATGTATATGAGCAATGAGATCCGTCGTGTAGGTGTTTGAGCAACAAAGTAGGAGAATAGTAAGTATTTGCAAGCCTTAGGAAAGAGTAAAATAATGCGTTTAAGTTCTGTTTGTGTGGGCAAGTTATGATTATGCATAGTTACCTAAGACTCTGGGACAAGGGGACGTCAAGATGTAGGGACAAAGTTTTTTGAGATGACAAAAAATTTCCTAGATTTTTGGGACGGTGGGGGAATGTCTATTTCAAAAATATAAATATTAAAAATATGCAATGGGTACCCTAACCCTAAAAAAAACGAAAGATTAAAATTTCAGCACCATAGCCAAGAATTTTACCAAAGACGTGTAACATCTTTTTATCATGTCACTTATACAATTATATTCTCGAATTACAAAATTAGCTTTTTGGAACAATAGAGGCCATGCAAACTACATGAGCAACCATCCGTAAACAAAAACTAGCTAAGGTAATTGAAAAACACTACAAACTTAAATACAAAGTTGGCCTCTAAAACATCCTAATATACTAGTAAAGCCTCCATTATCATACAAATAGAGGCAAAAAGACTTGCACAACAAAATTTAGATCTTATAGATGATATTGCTATGTATAAGAAAGGCTTAAAAATGTAAAATAACAGTAACCTCTCATTAGAATATCTTCTTTTGGAACCTACATAAAATGGTAGAAGTCTAATTTTTGGGAAGGTAACTTTGCATGGGAAAAGGATTTGCATCTAGTATCATTGCATAACGTACTAGTTTTCATTTTTCTCTTTTCAGAGTCATAATCTTTTTTTTTGGTATATGTGTTTATTATTTGGGGCTTATATTACATCAGGACTTCAAGGAGGTCCCTTGGCCATCTTAGGGATGTCATGGCGTCCCTGTTGGAGTTCCCAAAGTCTCGAAGCACCCAAAATGTCTTGAGTGCGTTTCCTAAACACAAAGAACATACTTGAGATGTTCCCTTTTTTTTGCATTTGGGGGTGCGGGAGGGACGTTTTGTCCCCATTCCCAAGCACCCACGACGTACGGAACGACTTGGGGATGGGGGGTGCACGTCCCCACATAAGATTGTGATTAAGGGATATAAGTCAAATCAATATTGTCAAGTACCTAGTTACCAAATTTAGGTGTCGACATTTGCCCCTCCTTTAAGCTAATAAATGAAATTTGCTAGCTTTAAAGGAAAGCATACCAAAGTGTGTAAACACTCTGTCTTTGCTCGATGTTCCTTCTTGTTGGATTGTTTGAATGGTAGCAAGATGCCCCCAAGAGCGAAACTTGCAACACAAGAGTGTAAGCGATGTCCATCTACTGAAAACTAGAACTTTTAACTATGAATTTATTGAAACCGAAATTGAAATAAAAAAGAGCAAGGAAGGATTACACTTGTATAACTTGCAGGACCAACTCTGCTCTACAGATGTAGAAGACAATGCTCCCTTGTTAAGACATGAGGAGATGGAGATTGTATTGGTAACCATGGCAAATTAGGGGTGATCAAATCCCCGATTAGAATAAGGTTGAGGGCACAATAGGCCCAATTAGAAATGCCATGAGAACTAGGGGACTTAGAAACCTTAGCATGTATAACTAGAAGAGAAATAGTAAAAGTAAATCAGGAGTCTTGGGGTGCAATAAGTTCAACACTCAAAGAAAGGTGGAACCGCATGAGCTCACAAAATTGTAATGCCATAGTACGTCGGATGTCACTCAGCCTCGACGTACGTTTTCCAACAAACCATACCATTACGAACAAATCTAGGTTTGTACTTATCGAATGTCTCGAACTCCTTGAAATTGAAAAGCTTGATATAGAAATAACAACCTATAAATTGATAAATTTGTAACTTATACTTGCCATAGTAACCATGCCCCTTGCATTTTGCAGTAAAATAGTGATTCTATAAATAAAAGTAATTGCAATGAAATGCAGTGAATTTGTATTGTAACATGTGTTCTTGTGAGTGATTTCTTGTCTGAACCACTGTAAAATTTGTATGTTTTTGAGAAAATATATTTTTGCCTGTTGGAATTGAGTTGAACATAACTGTCAATGTGTAGGACACTATTGTACCATGGCTCTATGTGCATGGTACTATCCCAATATAGAAACTCTATTTGTTCTTATTTCTAACCTTGTGAATTTGTTCCTGTATGTCTGTATCTTGTAATTTTGTCTGTGTGCTTGATTTGCATTGATATTTTGTTACAACCCCATTGAATGCCCCCTCTTTTGAGACGAGGGAGATGGATTGTAGATCACTTGGATTGAAAGACTTGAAGTGTTTCCAGGTCAGATATAACAAATAATCATTGTTGGAACACATATAGGAGGTGGTTGTACTGGACACATTGTAGAACCCGCCCTGATAGAGAATGCACGATATACATTATGGCATATCAAGATGGCAAACACAACAAGCATACAAGCACACAAGCTCACACACACAAAGTCATGCACAATGTCACATAGAAAGGCCAAATGGTCGCATACAAGGGATACACTAGTGTCACACACACATAATAGGCCAAGAGTCGCATAATCAAAGGCTATTGAGGCTACAAACAAGGGACACTGAATTGATGCACATATAAAAATAGGCCAAGGGCCGCACACACAAGACAAGCAACAAGAAAGTGCAAAGAAGAATTAGACAATAACCAATAGGCGTATAGAACAAGATATATTAGTCCTACATAGTTCACACGTGTTAGTCCCAAAAATCCCGCTAATAGCATATATGACTATGTACAATATGAACACAACTATGATATGCAAGGTATGAATGGAAAGAGTTGTGTAATAAATAGAACAATAACACATGATAGTGTAGAAGATGCCCCCACATTAGAAAGGCCATTGGGCAAAGGGCAAGTCCAACATCTGAAATCATGTAGAGTTATGTGTATCTTGCATTATGCTCATATACCTCGTGACACGCATGTGTGTGTAGAAAATTGAATATGCTATTTATCAAATCATGTGACAAACAACATATAAAGTAGAAACTAGTAGCTCAAGCTATGTTCATGTCTTGATTTTGTATTTTTAGAATATTTGAATGTTTTTGAATTTGAGATATTTTTATTTTTGGTGTTTGTATTTGTTCGGAAATATTTGAGACCCGTGTTATCCGATGGCAAATTCAAACGGAGGAGGGGAATCAAGAATTGTGTCTGATTGCACGTGAGAGTTCGCAAAAGGTCCTGATATAGGTGAAATGTGTAGAATGGACCACTAGAAGAGGTGTGTGCCTTGGTGGGGTATTGCGTGAGATAGGAGATTGTGTCACTATAATTTGATTCGGTCGTAATGCTCTAGGAGAAGCCATTGGCTTATATCTATGTGATTTCGATTGTGGCTTATGTTAACGAGGTGTTAATATAGGAGTGCTTATCACTTGATTGGGAAGTGTTTGAACAACTAGGTAAGTATAGGTCGTGCAGCTATTTTCACACAAGGAGTAGGATCAAGAATAACATCCAGAAGAAATGAATTAGACTCATAAGGAATGCCCTAGACTTTGACAACTTTGTTACAATAGATGTATTTGACATAATTATGCACATTAAAAGCGATAACACGAAGCTTGTGAAGCCAAGGGTGTCCTGGCAATATGTCATATGTCCCAATGCTCCGAAGGACCAAGAAAGGTGTAAATAGGCTAGCTGCCCCCACTCTAAGGGGTAAGGTAATATTTCCAATAGATCCATTAATAGTCGCAATATACATTATGACTGAAAGTTTTAGATGGAGGCTTACTCATATCAACCTCTATGGGGGGAGGGAGAGACATGAGATTTGATTGGAATGGGAAGTTGTTGATGATTGGAAACAATTTGTTGTGTTGTTGGTGTAACAATGGGGAATGTTGTTACCGGTGCTGTATGCTTGTTAACTGCTTGGTTATTGGCTTTGGCTTGTTATGCAACTCACTATTCATCAGCCATATATGGGGAAATGAGTTTCACCTTTATTGAAATAACGTCATTTGTAGGTATATCTTGCTTTGGTGTTTCCTTGTTGAGAAACCCTTTCTTGAAAATGTTGTTTTACTTGTCTTGCGACTTATCTTTTTGTAAGTGTTCAGCTCGTTGCTTTTCTTTTAGTAACCACTCGTGCGATCTCTTTGCAAGTTCTTATTCTAGCCATATTCTTTCCTATGCAATAATATGATGTGGCACTTGCACTAATATAGATGTTGTCGAATGATGCATTGCTTTCATATCCTCTTTGGGGTTAGATTGCTTAGCTTTTTGTATGTAGATATGCTTTGTAGATTCAACACTTTGATTACGAGTTAGATTAGGCTCTGTGGTATGGACATCATAACCAAATCTTCTTAAAGAGGTAGCACTCATAGAAGGCCGATGGACTAGTGGCTGTTGGGAATCCCGACTGCGGAATAGTGCTATGATTCAATAACAAACCAAATCATGCAAATACGGAACTAGACAATTCCCCAAAATCTACAGCAGTGGAAGTATAAACTAGAAAATCCAAATCAAAGCAAAGTACACACACATAACACAACATGTACCGTGGTTCACCCAATGTGGACTACGTCCACCAAAGATAGAGATCTCAATATATATAATGAACAAGAGTACAAACCAACTCTTCCCACAAGAGTACAATGCATCTCTCCAAGAGTATCTCCTCCTCCAGATCTCTAAACAGATCTACATGAGTGCACTACAACCATGCCTCCAAACCACCACCAAGATCTCACATAACCAGGAACTACTGCATCTCTGAACTGCAACCAAGCTCTCCTGTGAATCTGCAAACAAGACCTCTCAAATGGGTCTACCAATGTGCAACCATAACTGTGCACCAAGAAGTAAGTCTCTCCTCCATCACTGCATCAACCTGTGCAAACAAGAAGACAACCTCCTCTACATATCTAGGTACTATCACGTACCCACAAGCTATCCAATGAGCTATAATACTAGATCTCTATAGACTAACAATACAACATGATCTCATGGATCTACAATACAAGATCTCACAACAACCCGTGGATCTACAAGAAGAAACCATATGTGCTTTGCATACTATGCAAGCCATTACATTGAGACAAAACAATACAAAGGAAATACAGTAGAAGACATTACCCTCTTCTCACCATTCAGATGTACCTGCCATTTCCTTTTGTCCAGGTTCTCTCCATGGAAGCTCTGTCTTCATGTAAGCTTTTTCTTTCTCTTCTTCTTCATCCTCTCAACCAAGGATTCCACATGCAATAATAATCAATTACATACAATTCTCACCTTCTAACCCTAGCTTTCTAGCTTATATAAGCTTATACAAACTTAGGGCATCTTAGCTATGCATTTACAACCTTTAGATCACCTTTAAATCAAAGGTTGGATCTAATCCGCGTCTAAAATAAAAACATAAACGCATAGGTAACCAGTGTCGGTTCCCTGACCGATGTCGGTTACCTGGTTCCTCCCAGGTGACCGATGTCAATTATCCAACCGATGTCGGTTACTGTGTAAACCTTGAAGTTTGTAAAACATGCTATTTGTGAAGCAATTTAGCTCCACAACTCAACAATCTCCCACTTGGAGATAAATTTTTGAACTTGTACCTGTACATTATTGTCCTCTACATACCGTGAAGACCAACTATTCTTTACTTCAACAATTCTCTCAAAAATAGGAAGATTAAACCATCTTCTAAAACCAAGAAGATAACAAACCGTGACTTACCATATACCTGCACGAAGCTACTACTGATCTGTGATACACGAGCTATCCATACATCAAGCTCCCACTGAATCGTAACACCAAGCCTCTCATGCAACCAAGCCACCATGACTAACACACCTGCAAGAGCTCCCACTCAAACTGAAATACTGAGCTTCAATCGCAACCATAGCCATACCTATAAAACCAACCATGTTCTCCAACCATCTATCCATGTCTCCATGCAACCACCAATGCAACTGACCAAAGACAAGTCAAACTGGAATATGCATAAGCAAAACAAGATCCTGGGTAAAGACAACCCAAATGAGTTCTACATGCAACTAGTGGGTGATCAATCCACAACACCTGCATAACTCAAAGAATCCAAACACTGCATTCTGCAAATCCAACCCTGCATAAACAACTTGCATGTCCAAGACAACCATCTGTAGAAAACATATCTATCATGGAGTAACATAGTAATAAGAGGAAATACAAACATCCCCTACTCATGCTCAAGGGCATCTAAACCATGCTCATAGGCATCCATGTGCAAAACAAATATCTACATCATCATAGACTCACAAAACAAAATCTATCCACATGTATAAACTCACCATATACATCCATCCATATCACCAGGCTCTCCAGAAGCTCCAAGTCTCTCACCGACTAACTCCAAAGCCACATATGAATCCTGTGCTCATCAATGTCAACAACAACAACCATGCTAACCATGTTACTAATAACTAGTGCAAATACCAGCAAAAATGTCATCAAACATACTGCACAACCATCCAAGATGAAAGAAAACAAGGGCAACATCAATAAACTGTAAATACACACTGTTGTCACACCTGTAACCTGTAACAAACATATTTTCCTTCTTTCACCCTTCAAACTCTAAAACATTGCTCTCTCTTCTTAACCCAGCTGAACAACCATCAACTACCATCCCATAAGGATATCCAGGCACTACAAAATAAAACTAGAAGTGACATCATCATGCACTAAACACAAAATACCTGCAAAACCGTGACTATCCTCCAAAACAACTTGTGCCTCATGCCACTCTGAATAGTAGCATTCTCCTCTCACTCCGCACGTGCATATGTGTCCAACCTGCAATGCCAACAACCATGGCTTGCTCCCACTCAACATGAACTCCCTGCACTGCCTCTAATCACCAAGCTCAAAAGCTCCAATATATATCAGTGAGAAATAAAACAGATGAAAGAAAATATAAAATTGATTCCCTTCTTATCAAAGAATACTTCTACATCACAGAAGTTTGGACTTCTTGTGAAGTAGGTTGAACCACCTTCTTTTCATCCATGTGTACTCAACATCTCCTGTTACCTGCAATTGTGTCTAAACATGACTTTTCATTGAGGATCTCATCCTTAGACTAGATACCCTTGTCCTCAAGATTCCAACACATCCCGGAAATAAAAGTCAAACTCACCAAATATCCATGGTGCATATTTTACTTGTGCACACAATCCAAACATAATACCAGTTGCTTCAAATGAAAGAAATAAAACATGAACCGTATAGAGATACCTGAATCTGACCCAAGTCTCACTGGACTCACCGAGCCAACTCCGTCCTCTTTCTGATTCAAACATTGAAGTGATCTACTCCGTTTCTTCCTGTACACTTTGTGCAAGAAACCTGATCCTCCAAACTGGACACTAAACCTTTCATGCCCTCTTCTGCTGCAAAAAACCTAGTACAGACTTACTGTCACAGAGACCGACCTCAGTCTGCTGACCGGTACCGGTTCCCCTATGACCAACATTGGTGCTGCTAGAACTACCACAATGCCACAAATTGGCATAGTACACCAAACCAGGTGCCTACTCTGACCAAAGCTGATAGTTGTGTTGAGCCAATCATTTCAAGAAGCACCCAAATCTTGCACAAAAAACTTTATAGCAATAATACATGCAATAAAACTACACCAAGATGAAATACATCACCTTACCAACACCAAGACACTCAACCACATCTTCAACCGAAGTACTTGCCTCTCTAATGGAAACCCCATCTTCATTATGTGCTATTATATTCTGCCTCTCTAACGAAGCCCATGCATCTAACTGCACCAAGGATGCATAACTACTCCTCTATCTCTTACTCAGATCTGCAATCCCAAACATGCATGTGCAACCAAAACATACAAGCACTGCAATACCAAGATAACAAAACCATACCTCTATAATCCGGATCTGCAATCTGACCAACATGCATGTGCCTCCAAGAACTAGGGACACCTCAACAATCAAGACACATTCACTGCATCTTCTCAAAATTCTTCAGATTTGTGATTTTCTGTTTAAATAGGTCGCCGACACCGGTGTCCAACTAACCGACCACGGTCACCCTGCCGATACCGGCTAAGGAATAGTACCGACTGACATCGGTATAACATACCGATGCCGGTCACTGTCATTTTCCAACAACCTTACATTTCTAGCTCCCACTTGATATTAAATCTCTCCCTGTGATTTACACATCAGGAAAAACAAAACCCTGCTCTCATACAACTGTCAGTAATACCACTAACAAAACCCTGAAGCAAACCCTTACTCTGAAAACTAAATCCATCGCTCTGATACTAGTTGGGAATTCTAACTACGGAATAGTGTTATGATTCAATAACAAACTAAATCATGCAAATACGGAACTAGACAATTCCCCAAAATCTATAGCAGTGGAAGTATAAACTAGAAAATCCAAATCAAAACAAAGTACACACACATAACACAACATGTATTGTGGTTCACCCAATGTGGGCTACGTCCACCAAAGATAGAGATCTCAATATATATAATGAACAAGAGTACAAACCAACTCTTCCCACAAGAGTACAATGCATCTCTCCAAGAGTATCTCCTCCTCCAGATCTCTAAACGGATCTACATGAGTGCACTACAACCGTGCCTCCAAACCACCAACAGATCTCACATAACTAGGAACTACTGCATCTCTAAACTGCAACCAAGCTCTCATGTGAATTTGCAAACAAGACCTCTCAAATGGGTCTACCAATGTGTAACCATAATTGTGCACCAAGAAGTAAGTCTCTCCTCCATCACTGCATCAACCTATGCAAACAAGAAGACAACCTCCTACATATCTAGATACTATCATGTATCCAAAAGCTATCCAATGAGCTTACTAGATCTAATACTATATCTCTATGGATCAACAATACAACATGATCTCATGGATCTACAATACAAGATCTCACAACAACATGTGGATCTACAAGAAGAAACTCTATGTGCTTTGCATACTATGCAAGCCATTACATTGAGACAATAACTATACAAAGGAAATACAGTAGAAGACATTACCCTCTTCTCACCATTCAGATGTACCTGCCATTTCCTTTCCCTCTGTCCAGCTTCTCTCCATGGAAGCTATGTCTTCATGTAACCTTTTTCTTTTTCTTCTTCTTCATCCTCTCAACCAAGGATTCCACATGCAATAATAATCAATTACATGCAATTCTACCTTCTAACCCTAACTTTCTAGCTTATATAAGCTTATACAAACTTAGGGCATCTTAGCTATGCATTTACAACCTTTAGATCACCTTTATAATCAAAGGTTGGATCTAATCCCACGTCTAAAATAAAAACATAAACGGCATAGGTAACCGGTGTCGGTTCTTTTAGGTGACCGATGTTGGTTCCAAGTGTCCAGGTGACCGACGTTGGTTACCCAAGTTACTGTGTAAACCTGAAAGTTTGTAAAGCATGTTATTTGTGAAGCAATGCTCTAGAGGCATGACATAAAGGCTTAACATCACATGCAAAATCTAAGGAAGCATCAACACAAGTATCATACATATTGCTTGCATTTGTAACCACATGTAGAGAAATATGAAGCATTCATATTATATTCTATTGCTTCGAGAGAAGTATCATGCACATCACAATCATTGGTAGCATTTGCTATTGCAATAGAAGAAGGAACATTACAAGTAATTGGTGCGTTTTCCATTTATGTAGAAGGATAGATATTGCAAGCAATGGTTTCACGTTTCATTTCAAGAGAAGAGTGAGAGATAACACAACTATTTGTTTCCATTTGCATTTTAAGAGAAGAGCGAGAGATAACACAACCATTTGGTTCCTTTTGCATTTTAAGAGGAGAGATAACACAACCATTTGGTTTGTCTTGCATTTTAAGAGGAGAGATAACACAATCATTTGTTTTAACTTATGTGTCAATATAAGATGGAAAGAGAATTTCATCAAGAGGATGTGAGGTCTCCATTAAGGTAAGCCAAGAATCGAGAGGGGGGATTATTAGAGTTGAAGAATCTTTATTGTCACTATATTGTCACTCTCATAAGCCCTAACATCATCGTTGCTATATTCCTCATTTATATCGTCATTCTTAGGAATGTACTCATGGTAACCATAACTAAAAGGAACTGCATGGGTTGATTATGGGCTAGCTTCATTAGATGCATCGTTATTAGGAGGCATTGTTGGTCCTCAACCACTTGGTAACCGTAACTATAAGGTATGACACAAGGGAAGTGTTGATTACTTCTTGCTTACTACAATTCTCATTGTAATAATCATAGCTATAATCATTACCATCACATTGTTCTTCATACATATAGATACTGTTGTCATTAGCCACACATGCTTGCACATTAGTGTTGTTATAAGAAAAAAGCACAACATGAGTTGAAGAGAGTGCTTTGGAAGATGAAACTCCACACTAGGGCCTAAAAAGGAAATCGTATGGATGCTCAGAGGTAGAAGTGTTTATGGAAACCATACTACTAGGTCTTCTGGAATCTAGACCCACACTAACCATAACAATGGCAAAAAATGTAATTATTTAGAGCAAACCAAGGATGGCAAACATGTAAGGCCAAACCCCAAGTGTAGGTGTGCAAGATCAATAAACGGGTTCACTAAATTATTAGATTTGGATTAGAATTTGGGATTGAAATCTTAGAAACTAACGTGCAATTATATTAATAGATACATGTACCAACATTCAGATTTGATAGGTAATGTAAAATGATATTGAGAAGGTGTATTCAATTAAGGCACATGCTAAATATAGTAAAACACTAAGAAGATGAATGCACATAGCTTTTCTATTGCCTTGCAAGCTGATTTGGATCCGGGTCAAATAGGTTGTGAGAGGGCTAAAGGTGCTTTGTCTTTGAAACAGAGTGCTGGAACCCTATTAGACACTAGTGTCAAACTAGACACTAGTGTCAAACTGGACACTAGAGTGAAAGGCTTATATCCCACTTTATGCTAGAGTTTGATGCTGCTCTGCACTTCCTTGTCAATTTGGGTCACTTTGTTTTCATCTTTAGTTGTGTCCTGTAATTTGGCCTCTTCCAGAATACTTGTGCATGCTCCTGTAATGATCCAAAACCCTAGTCTCTTGTACTAGCACTCAAATAGACATTAGATAACAAATAACGGCGTGTGGTAGAGTTGGACTACCCTTGGTGGCCACCCCCGTTGTTGATTATGATCAAGCACAACACTACATTTGCCCAAATGAGGGGCTCAAACTCCATGTAGTTCTAGTGCTCATGCAAATGCTCATGCAAGTCTATAGTGCCTCCTCCTATGTTTACCCTTGTGCTTCAACACTAATAGCGGGCTTAACTAGATATACTTATAAAATAGAGATCGTTTGACCTGACCCATCTATATATAGGAGATGCCTTTCAATTTAGAGGGGATTTGATCTTTAATTGGTTGAGCCTGACTTCACATGCCCTATACATAGATAGGTGAGCCCTAACCTATATAGACCATTGTTGACTACTGCTTTGCCCCAGAGTCGCATCATCACAAGGTTTCGTTTCCGTATGGTTTGCATGCCGGGGTTCGTGAGTGTTGAATAAATTGCCAAAATAGAGTGCTAGAATAGATTGCTTGTAAATCAATATTCATTAGAGTAAAAACCCCAATGAGTAGATAATCCATTGAGTAGAAGATAAGAGCCAACTGGACATGTGACAATGATATTGATGAGTGGCTGATGTCTAATATTAGTCCGCCCATCCATGATGATAGACCAACCCGCCCTTATTCAAGTTTGCCTCATCTACTCCATCACCACATTCACCTTAGAATACTTTATCAAATAGGTTGGTGCGTTGTTTATGTTCTCCAAGAGGGACTAACAATAATTACATCTTTGGAAATTTGTTTGAAATAGGGACAATGTGACACATGAAATGGTATGGCATGGGCAGTGAAAAGTTTGGCAATAGAAGACTGCTTCATGTAATTGCATATTGAACATCCTTGTAACACTAGTAGCCTTTCTCTTTCCCTAGGTAGAAGCCTCTACTTTTTGACTCTCAACATCCATGGTTTGGGTAGGCAATCACATATTAGGTTGTGTAGTCTCTATTGGCATTCCCTTATTTCTTGCCTCATCCTCCATGTACAATCTAGTCACCTTGACCTTCTCAGGTAAGGTTATTTTTGCACAACTTTTTATGTCCTCTCCACTTATGCATAAAAGATGAGGGTAAACCTTTTAGTAGTTTCCCCTATATTGCATGTTGCATGAATGACATAGCCATACTCTAGACCCCCCCTGAGTTTTTTTCCCTGTCTTTGTTTATGGCTGTCATAAATTGTGAAAGGGTTTTTTAGAATCAAATGGGCCCTTTGGATAAATTTGGAGGAGTTCAAAAGGGTATTCAAATGGATTATTTGAACCCACAATCCCTACAATGCTCCTACTCTCAGAAGAAGTCCTAGTAGTACTTCTATGGCCTTTGTGTTGAATTTGAATCTTTTCACCCCTACTACTGTTACCGCTGCTCATATTGTTTTTGTTGAAAACTCAAAACACAGCTGCAAGTGCAAACATAAAACAAAAAGCAAACAAAATATCCTCCCTAAGCATTTGACAAATTTTTTTTGTGCAATTAAAAAATAGATAGTGAACTTACTTCAAACGATGTATTTTAATGCTCTCTTGCCTTCTCACTGTTCTTCTTTGTCTTCTTCATGAAATGCAAAATGACAAAAATGAACCTGTTTTTTGATTTTAGTTGTTAGTGTGGTTGTTTTACGTCGAAGGTTAGTGGAAAGGGGTGTGGGGGTCCTTGTGGGTCTCCCGTCACCTTTTTTTAAGTTTTTCATTAACAAAGTGTTTTATAACTGTTGGGTTGCAGCTGTCCCCGATATGGTTGAGGGACGTCTAGACACTTGTTGGCTGTACTGACTGTCCCCTGCATTTTTTTCACATCCCTAGGATGTTTCCTTAAAAAAATAAATTGGGGGAAGTGTAGGGGATGTTTCGTACCCATCTCCGTGTCCATAAAATGTTTCTTATAGGGGACGACTCCAAAAACATAGGGGGCGCGTCCTCAGGGTACATTGCAAACTGCTTCTTTCTAAACTAAGCCATTTTTGGTTGATGCAAGATTGCTTGTGAACCCGGATGCTCTTGCATCGTAACCCAAACTATTGAACAGAAGCAGGAGCTCTTACTCCCGTATTCTCCAAGAGCTCTGCTATTGGTATTCCATGTTTAGTTGCTTTTGCTACACTTATTCACGCCGCATCTTCAATTTCTTGGCCTTACAAAATATTCTTTGTATTCCTTGTGCATTGTCTTACTAACTTTTCTAGCAATCACCTTCTTTACTTCCTCGCACACTTTCTTAAGCATCTGTTATCTCCAATCAACTTATTCAAAATTTGTGCTTGTGCTCATTTCTTTTCCCTTCAAAGTAAGGGCATGAGTCTGCCACATTGAAAATGGGTGAAATATCTAGGCCTTTAGGCAACTCTTTCTCGTATTCATTGGATATAAACTTTCTTAATGCTCTTGATTATCCAGTCTATTTCCAATTCAACTTGTCATATATTCCTCTCAGAAATCTTTCCTTTCTTAGGTGTGCTAAGACCATGTCTCCCACATGATATTCTACCTCTCTTCTTTTCATATATGCGCGCTGTTTGTATCATGCAATACCTTTCTCCAATTAGTTGCACACTTGTTGGTGCACATCGTACATATGCTCAACAAATTCTTTTGCTTTTGTGCTCTTCCCTTTTTCTTCCCTAATGTCAAGCAATCCTGCCACACCTTTTGGACAACTTCCATAAACTATTTAAAATGGCGTCCTTGTAGTGCTCCGACTAACTGAATTGTTGTAAGCAAATTCAACTTGTGCCAGAACTGAATTCCATGTTCCTAGCTTTCCTGCAATCAAACATCACAACAAATTACCAAGTGTGATATGTTGAACTGAACTGCAATTTGGTATTCAATTTCTTCCACATCGTTCTCCGAAAATGTCCTACAAATTTTATATCTCTTTCAGATACTCGGTAGTAATCCATGCAACCTCACAATTTCCCTGAAAAACAAGTTAGTTCTATGCATAACATTGCAAGTTTCTTTTGTATGCAACAAAATGAGTTCTTATTGAAAATCTCTAGATGGATTTGTGACCCTTTTGTGCTCTACGCAATCTTTAAACAAAATCTATACTGATATCCTCCCATGGTCTCTTTGCTGTGGGAAGTGGTTGATATAACCTCGTGTTTTGACTTCTTTTTGCCTACTGGTAAACTATACACTCCCGCACATATTTGTGCACATCTGCACTTATCTTAGGCCAAAAATAACTCTTAGCGAACTGCGCACATGTTTTTATGCTACCAAAATAACCTACTAAGCCTATGTTGTGCTTATCTTTAATCAATTTTTCACGCATTGAGCCTCTGGGTATACATAATTGTCTTCTTTAAAACAATAAACTACCCTGCACGAAATAGTTTAACTATGGTGTCTGTCTACACTTAATGGCTATGCGTATGCTTGCAATGCTTCCTTGAAGTCTTCATCTTCTACGTGCACTAGTATCATAGAGTCAAATCCTACTCAATGCATTTGCAACTTTGTCAGATTCACTATTTCTTTGCTTTAACACAAATGAGTAATGTTGCTTTAATACTTCACATGTCTTTGGTTCAACTTACCTTGACTATTGATGAATTGCAATAATTGATGGTCTATGTATGACACAAACTCCTTAGGTAACAAATAATGTATCCTCTATGGAGCTTGCACTATGGCATATAACTTTTGATCATACAACAAATACTTTTTCTTTGTATCATCTAGTTTCTCACAAAAATATGCTATAGGTCTAGCTCTCGTCTTGAATCAACTAAAATACCTTAAAAGAAATTAGAGAATGCTAACACAATTTTTTCAGTCAGTGTCCTCTTCAACTAGTGGAAGCCTTTCTATAAAATGGTATGTACTCTCCATAAGCATACTTCTAATAGCCTCGTACAATTTACTAAAGATGCAAGATCCTAAGTTCCTGATCTAGATATAGTACGCATTTGGAAATCTATCCAAGAAATCCACGAGCTTCAAATTTACTTTATAGTTTCTTGCCTGCCATTAAAGGATATCTCAACACCCTCGTCGTAATGGCTCCATCTTCAATTCTTTAATCCTTCTTGGGAAATCACAAACCCCAAGTACACCAGCTCCTCTATGAAGCTAATTTTTTTCAAATTGACCAGCAAATTCTCTTTCTGTCTCTAAAATAAGTGGCTCTCGATTTATGAAGTGATCGGACTTTCAATTTCATCAAAATCCAATTGTGCATGGCTCCATATGTTGTGATGAAATTTCCCTGGACAAATATTAGGAAGAGAATCATTCACGAGAATAATCAGATGAATGCACGCTGCAATAGTACAGCACTAATCGACATGACAATGTTATGGCATAGGTAATCCCTCCTAGAATGATGATACACCAAACCTGCAAGCTCATCACCTTCTGTAAATGTTTGCGGATAGATGGAATGAAAATAGTGAAGTTCTATTCCCCCAATGCTTGGGCTAATTATCACAAATCACGCATCAACAATGGAAATCTGTACGTAATGATTATCGTGTTGATGGCTCTGGAATCAGTGCACATCCTCCATTCTCCACTTTTCTTAGGTTTTAACATTGTTGGAACTGCGCACGGGCGCAGACTTTCTCTGAAAAGATTCCTTTAAATAACAACTTTTGGCATCAGTTAGTAAAGTCTATCGAAGAAAAATTAAATCCATGCACCAATAAAGACTTATATTAGCTCATGGGTCACAAGTTTTTTTAGTAGGTCATTCAAGAACAAGAACCATTCCAAGAGACTGCGCAAATCATGAAATAATGCGTTTAAATGAGATAGAAAGTGAATATTTTGTTCAGTATTGAATACCATGGTTCACAAGTTGCGGTATAATGTTGGGACAGAGACCCATAACATGCTCTCTTCTTGACTTCTTTCATAAATTATTATCCTGAGGAACCATCATTGAGATCACATCATAGTCCAGCTTCTTCATTCTTTTACTAGCAATGCAATAACAGTACATGTTCACAAACGAGTCCTTAACCAAAAGTAGACATGTATTATGTGGCCATCATGCTGTACCTTCTTGTCAAACTACCAAGGTCTTCCAATTAACACATGGCATATGCCCCTGGGCATTATGTCACACATGACTTCATCTTTATATGTGCCGACCTAGAAATTCACCAGACATTGCTCATTCACCAAATTTTGATGCCCCTTTGACAACCATGATAGGTTATAGGGATTTGGATGCACAATTCTCTTCAAACCAAGCCTCTCAACCATCTCTTGCAAAACAAGATTATCTGTGCTGCCATCATCAACTATCACTTTCAAGCACTTACCTCCAGACTTGCAATAGAATCTTCCTCTGCGTGGGGTTATTCTCCTCATTTGCTTGTTTTAACAACACCCTCTTCATCATGAGAGATTCTTCACATTCTAGCTATTCTTTTTGATGAATTGACACAATACTCTCCTCATCAACTTGTGCATTCACATCATTTCTCCTACTACCTTTGTTGTGTGCATGTGGGCACTCAAATGCTATATGCCGATTCTCTCCACACCTGAAACATGTACCCATGACTCCTTGATCTCTACCTCGTCCGTAGGATCATCTACTTGTGGCAAAATTTCCTCAACCAATTGGCACGATATTATTGTACTGAGAAGTGCTAGCTTCTGCTTCTTGCACAAAATAACCTTTGCAACTACTTCTTTGTCCTCGTTTGGGCACGAATTTTCCTTTTCCTTGTGATGTGCCTTGTTGCTTGCAGGACAATTCCTCAATGTTCAGCATGCTTTGATAGAATTCTTCAATAGATTGCATCCGGATCATACCAAACTTGTCTTGAATGGAAATGCGTAATCCATTTGCATATCTCGAGATCTTCTTGATGTCATCCTCAACATGACCCGCTCTGGGAGGAAGTATGCAAAACTCTTTAGTGTAATCCTTTACACTCATCTCCTTATGTCGCAAATTTTGCAACTTCTTGAACAAGCTTAAATCTAGGTTACCGTGAATGCCTCTATAGGCTGCTGGTACTGTTCCTGGTACAGATATGTCTGCAGGCTTACTTGAGTTATGTGTAGGGTATGTCGCAACATTTCTAGGTACATGAATCTGCAGTCAAAACCATTTTTTTTGGTTTGTTTTTGGGTTCAAAAAAGTCAATACGACTTTAAGAATATAAAAAAACACCCTAAACTTTAAAAGACATCCAAAGCTCTTTTTAAACAACTCATTTACCTCAGATTTGCGTACGTATCTCTCATTGCGCATTTGCTCTCTCACCTTAAAATTGTCGATTGCTTAGGGCTGATCCTATGCTACTATAATTGCCAAGTAGTTTGACCGTGAATGCCTCTATAGGCTGCTGGTACCGTTCCTGGTACAGATATGTCTGCAGGCTTACTTGAGTTATGTGTAGGGTATGTCGCAACATATCTAGGTACATGAATCTGCAGTCAAAACCATTTTTTTTGGTTTGTTTTTGGGTTCAAAAAAGTCAATACGACTTTAAGAATATAAAAAAACACCCTAAACTTTAAAAGACATCCAAAGCTCTTTTTAAACAACTCATTTACCTCAGATTTGCATACGTATCTCTCATTGCGCATTTGCTCTCTCACCTTCAAATTGTCGATTGCTTAGGGCTGATCCTATGCTACTATAATTGCCAAGTAGTTTGAGGAGCTTGCAACAAAGAGGCTCTCGAAGAAACATTGGAGAGCATTATGATTATAATTATAATGGAGCATTATGATTATAAATTATAATTATAATGAATATGCTAATTTGTCTTGTTTTTTGTGTATACATAGTAGCATTTGTTCAATGTACCTGTTTTATGTTCGACCAATGAATATCATGGCATTTGGGATTGAAATGTCCATGTTTTTGTTAGCATGTGCAAAGAGAAGAAAGAAATAGATAGAGCAAACTGTACTGTCCAAATGACATAGACAAAGGTTAATTTATTGAGAGGAGCAGTTACATTTAGTTACAACTATCTGTTGGTTATCAACAACTGCTTGGAACCGTACACCTTTATTCTATATAAAGTGCTATTTTTTAACACCCCCTCTTAATGACTAAATCGGAAACAAGACAGTTTGTCCCGAAATTTTACAAATTTCCTAAAACCCATATGTTTAGTCATTACATCTACAGACTGTGCCATAAGTTGTACTTTAAAATCAGCAGTCCATGCTTGTGTTGCGGTTGTCGAATGAAAAAGAACCGCAAAACAAAAAACTGGTCCCATGAACAAAGGATATGGCAAGTGGTCCAATGGTTTTCTGTTACGTGATTCATTGACCACTGATGAATCACCAATGGTTGAGAGTGTCAACCCCATCTCCAGAGTGCTGAAATCAGAACCTTGAAGATGTGGATTGAAAAATCTATTCTAGGCTTGTGTAGCCTGCTGGAGTCTGTACAAAGACTCAATTATCCTGCAATCGAAGTCACCTCGATCACGTCCTTGCAACACTGTGTAGTGCTCATCCAACTTTCTCAATAAGAGAAATGTGACCATCTATGCAGTAGGAGTTAAAACCAACTCCACAATAGTAGGAGAAATAACCATCTCCGTCTCAACAACGGTCTCCGTCTTAGCAGTGGTAGGAGTGAGAATCAACTCCTCATCTATTTGCTCATCTATCCCCCTCTGTTGGGAAAGATTTTTCACAACACAATGAGCAAACTGGTCATGCTCTACTGTCCTTCGAGCAAGGACCTCTGAGTGAGTGGCTGGGCATGCTATCTCACCATGCATCGTCAGTGCATCTGGAATAGTGGAGTCTCTGTCCACAACAAACCGTTCTACAGAATGAGGAAATCCATCCTCCCAAGGCATGTCCGCCTCCCGTACACTTGGTATAGTGGATACTCCCTCCACAGTAGGTGCATGTAGGTTGACTGTATTCAAGTCAACAGATTTGTGAGGAATAACTTCCTCTTAAGGCATTGCAGCCTCCTGCACTTCCTGTATGGTGGGGCTGTCCTTCACACGTGCATTCATGTTGATTGCAGTAGGATCAACAAGTCGATACTGACCTCCTTGCCCAATACCAAGGGCAATTATCCGTCTCTGTTTCACATCTGAGACAACACACTTCTTTCCATAGAAATCCACAGAAATATTGGGTTTTTCAGTCAATTGACGAATAGATAGAAGATTCTTTTGTAAAGAAGGTACATATCTAACATTCTGTACCAACAATTTATGAGCATTATTCAATACAATGCATATATCTCCTATCCCTTCTACTACAAGTGATTCTCCATTAGCTAGTACCACTGATTCAAAACATATATTTGCAGTAAATGAAACATACCAGTCCCTACGACATGAAAAGTGTGCAGACGCACTAGAGTTAATGATCTAGCAACTGGTATCACTATCATTTCAGCATGATGTCGTAAGACACTAAAGAGCATGCCCGTCATCCGAATCCCGTCTTCTGCAACTACTGCCACATGTTCCTCATTACATGGCTTTTTGTTCTACTGTGAAAGATCATACTTCTGCTTCCGACAATCCTTCTTGAGGTGCCCAACCTTGTGACAGTAATAACATGTGACTTGATACCGAGTGGAAGACTCACCGGACTGACGTCTCTACTTTCCCTTTGACTGAGAGACAAGAGCACTCTCTAAATGGTCACAATTAGATTCTGCCTGAAGTTGTCTTTGCTCCTTTTGCAATAGGTAGGAACTCACCTTGTCAAACGTGAGTGTTTGACTTTCAGCCATTAAATGGAGTGCCTCCACAAATGACTCATATGAAGAAGGTAAGCTGTTTAAAACCAGAGCCACCATATCATCGTTGTCCACCATTTTGTTGATGGGAGATAATTGGTCTCGGAGGTCTTTCATCCGAAGTAGGTGCTTAGACAACGATCCACCTTGTAACTTTACGGAAAAGAGCATATTTTTTAGGTATAAAACCCTACTCATTTCTAATGTCTGATATTTATCCCTTAGACTGGCCCACAACGTATTTGCCATAGTGGCATTCCGTACTTCCGGTATCAAATCATCCGATACCAACAACTTGAGAAGCAATAACGCTTCCTTATAACGTTTGTCATAATCCTCGAAGTTCGTTGTTGGTCGACTTTCATCACCCTTGATTATTTTATCACAATCACGAAACTCCGCGACTGTTAAAATCTTATGACTCCATACATTAAAATTAGTGCCCGTTAATCTTTGTGTTTCCGACAAAGTCAAGTGTGAAATATTTTCCATTTTATTATTCCAAAGTAATGGAAAATAATAAAATAATAATTTGCCCCACACTTGATAAAATATCTTTTTCCAGCAAATATATTTAATTAATTTAATTTCTCCAGCATATAGTATGAATACCTTTGTTGAAAAAGTAATATAATTTTAGGGTATTAATTCATCGACCTTTCAAAAAAGGAAGCATAGAAAACAATCCTGCCTGGCACACGACTTCAACAAAATCCAACGCAATATTTCTCTTTCTCCCCAAGCAGGCTTAGAAACACTTCACGATTGTTAACGTTTTTGTTCCTTTCTTCACACGACTTAGCATATGGTGAACTAGTCACGTTTTGCTTGCCACGATTTTCAAGGCATTCACTGGTCATGTTTTGCTCTTGTTTTGCCTTCTGCGTCTCATGTTTTCCTCCAAAACTGGATTTGCGACTGCCTGGCCACGATTTTTGGTTGTTCATTTGTTCTTCGACCCACGACTTTACCAAAAACGATTGTATTGTCTTCGAACTGAGTCGCGATTTTGTGCAAAAACGATTGTGTTTTTGCCCTTGTGTGCCCACACTTTCCTCTTTTCTGCCCTCGTGAACAGAACCACGAGTCAGGCACTCGAACCACGACTTTGCTATGCTCCTTGTGACTGGTAAATGACTTGCACGATTTCTGTGCCCTCGGTTTTCCCTTGTGTCTGGTATTTTCCTCAAATACCTTCACGTTTTGCCAAATTCGTGCCTTGTTAGGGCTTCCTCGAATTTTTAGTTCGTACCTCTTGGAGGCTTCCTCGAACTGCAACCTTGAACGCTCTGATACCAATGTTAACATGTGCAAAGAGAAGAAATAAATAGATAGAGCAAACTGCACTATTCAAATGACTCAGGCAGAGGTTTATTTATTTAGAGGAGCAGTTACATTTAGTTACAACTATCTATTGGTTATCAACAACTGCTTGGAAATGTACATCTTTATTCTATATAAAGTGCTATATTTTAACAGTTTTGTGGTTATTTAGTTTATTTTGTTTTCTTTATGCACATCATATGATTAATTTTGCTTATTTGCTTTATCTTTTACATTTTTAAATATTTTTTGTATGGTTGTACCTGATCCTCCAATTTTTTTTTGCCATACCAATGTATTGGATCCCCATACCTGTGTACTAGCTACGTAGTTTGTAACCAAATTGTAGTGTGATCTATATAAACTAGTGTTTTAAAAACTGTTCTAGTTGCGGTTCGGTTTGACTGGTTTGACCTGTTCATTATTTTTTTTGCAAATCGTTAGAAAAACCGAATCAATGACCGGTCCAGTACGGAACCGGCCGATTCCGTACCAGTTTAGTACTGAATCGTCCAGTTCCGTAGTGAACTGGTCAAATTGGCCTGTTCCATACTAGACCGGTCTGAACTAGTTGAGGGGCAGGTTTTGCCTTAAAACATTTTTTTCTTCTAATTTTAGCTTTTAAGTTACTTTTTTTCAACCCTAACACTAAAATTATGTTATATAGACCCCATTTGGAAAATCAGTCAAATGATCTTGTCTTTGTGCAATACAACCTCTTGCTAACGCGCAACCAATTATTGAATATGATACATAATACAAATCCCATTGTCTTGGATGATATTGATCCAACTTAAGAATGGGTAGAGGAGAGTCACCTGGCAGAGTTTGATCCTGATGACTTGGAGTGGATGACTTTGAATGATGAACCATTAGTAGCACCAGATATAACAAACACTAGCTGTGTTACTACAACTATTGTATATGTCCCTAAGGAGTCTGATGTGTCCAAGCCAAAGGAACATGATGACATTGATGGGGATGAGGATCCCATTCTTAGCAGTTGTGTTGAGTTTGATGATTGATATCAAACATGTAGTAGCTTGTAGCATATTGTTTTTTGGACTCGACAAGCCATTTAGAGTCTCATTGTTTATGTATTTTGTTTTGGATATGTAGTGCACTCGGTGCCGTTTTACTATATTTACCCTTACATGGTATATGCACGGGCAAACTTTGCATATTTTGTCTCTAATTATTTGTAATTTTAAAAATTTCTTGTTTTCATTAAAATTGTAATATTTTATGTATTTTTTAGTAAACCGGTTCATAAGTTTTAAATCGGTCTGGTTCCGGTCCGACCCTTGGCCAGCTCCGAGTCCGGTTCTGATTTTTAAAACATTGATATAAACACACCCCTGCTTGAGGTAAGGGTTCAAAGAGGTCTGGGTGATTTCTTTGATACAAAGTAAGAGATTGAAGGATTGAAGATTGTGACACATCATTTTTTTGAGATTGTTGTTTTACGGCTGTTGACTGTAATGTGTGTAACCAGATTATATTGTTTGCAAGCTATAATTTCCTCAGTTGAAATCAATAAAAGTATTGTTGTTTATCCTATTTCCGTTTGCGAGACTGCAAGCTAGTCTATAGATTGAATGAGTTTTGAGGGCTGCATGGTCTAAGGCTGTTCGTCATTGGGCCGGGCTGCGTCATTTGGTATCAGAGCATATGTTATCCTTGTAGGTTAGCATGGATAACCTGTTTGCCACATTTGCAAGTGTCGGTAGAAGGAAGTGAAGGCATATTCCTGCAAGCAGAGTGTTTAGTAGGTGTTAGATTGTGATATATAATTTTGAGGAAAATATAGGGTTCACACAGGAGGTTTCGTCGCAAGAGCGGTAAGAACACCCAGTACGCCGAGACTTGCAGACTTGTCAAAGTTTATGAAAGAAATGCAAGCCTTGTTGGAGGCTATGGAGACCATGTAACGCAGATCAGTTGTGATGGATGAAGAGATCAATAATGAAGTCACAAAAGAAGTGCTTGAGATACAGGCTGAAGAAGACTTGGTCGATGAGCTAGAGGATAGATTCTTGCACGCAGTCATGAAGATTAACAATTTAACGGTAAACTAGAGTTGGACACTCGTAGTTATTCAGGGAGTTTGAGTTCTGAAGAACTTGGGATCACTGAGTTAGAGAAATATTTCGAGTATTAAGGAATGAAAGATCCCAAGTAAGTCAGGTTTGCTTACACAAAGTTGAAGTGTCATGAATCCTTGTGGTGGGAACATGTGGAGACAGAAACTTTGTGGAGAGTTAAATAAAAGATCAAGACCAGGGATAGTTTGGTCGCAAAGTTGAATGATAAGTTTTTATTTTCTAATTACCATTTAAGGCATCAGGTCAGTGATGCCTCCATATGGTGAAATATAGACTCCATAAACAGTCCATGCGAGTGGGCATATCCAATGATGCCAAATCCACCATTTTGGCAATTTCTGCCTAAGTACAGAAAAATCAATTAGTTTTTCTTGTCAGGGAGGTAACGTTGTAAATTAAAATAAAACTACTAGGTAAACCTTTCCCAGAGAATTTATAAAAGATGTCATGTATTCTTATATTATTAGATATCAAAAGCATGATATTCTCAGTCTATTGCATTAGAAAAAGAGCTTTTGGAAAAACTGTGAAGTTGATCAACTTTTTGGATCATATTTCCGAGCACATTTTGTGATCCATTATTAGAATTAAAGAAAATGTGTCTTTAAGATGCTCGATCATGGAGTGTGATTGAAAAATTAGCTACGCAATTTTTTTTCTTCCAAAAACTCTTCCTGCTTACTAGATATGTCAAATACGAATACTAAGATAGCACATAAGTTTACACCTCTATTAGAATCAGCATCCGGATTTCTGTTTCCCCGTTTCTTAACTTTGCAATCCTTAAATAATTTGAAGTAAATTATAAAGACATGTTGGTTACCTTTCTAGGTATGTAAAAACCTGAAAACAGATTGAATACATCATAGAAAGCAGCAGCCACAATTGCAGCCATTTGCTGGTTTGGTGACAGGCTGTCATCATCCATAATAGGGAGAATAGAGAAAGGTAAAAAAATTAATGAATAAAAACCAGAAGATCTTGTGAGCCATCCATTAGAAACCAAGCATCCTGTAGACAATATTGACATAAGCAACTGATTGGATGATTATGTATGGTATCTCAATGGCCGCCTGTTCGGCGAATATAAGTAGTATTAGCAATTCCATACGTTTCTCAAAAAAGAAGAATGTTGTGCAAGTGCTATGGAGACCAGTGTTGGGAACATAATGTTAGTACACCCATGTTATAGGGGTGAGCGATTAGTTAGGTGTATGGTTTAATATATTTATGTGAGATAATAATGTATTTATTTTATTAATAAGTGAATTGTACATGCGTAACAACTCACCTTAGAAATTAGGAGAGATTCTAGGGATTACATGAGTTGTTGCGTATAAATTTGTAATCTTCTATTGTTAATAATATGAAACTTTTGGTTCGTGAGGGGGAGGGGAAGGTAGTTAAGTGGGTAGCGCAGTCGTAGTACAGTAGTCATTGTTGGGAGCTCGACTCTCCCTCTATCTGAAAGCATATTAATTATACAATAGGCATGCTCACAAACACGACTCAGTGGCTTGCCCTTCGATGGGGTTGGCTGGCAATGAGTGCCACACAGCATGTTGTTTCCTCTAGAAGCACTATAGACGAGATCTCTCTCTCTCTCTCTCTCTCCCTCCATGTATTGAATATTAAATTTATGTCTGCTTTGTTCAATCTCCGACCAAATCTCACAACCAACATAAGAAAAATAAGATATTAGGAAACACTGCTTGTCTGTGCAAAAGCATATGGCATTGCAGAATACATTCCTGCTCCCCTCTCTCTGAAGAAAGCTGTTTTCTCAACTGGAACAACAGGCTGAACTGTTTGACAATTGACTGCTTGTAGGTAGAACACTGATGTATACGTACCCTCTAATACAGCAATTAGGTCTGCATTGGTACCCCTGGCATGCAAGAACATTAGTAGTTAATGTCTGAAATTCCCGAGGGCAGAATGCCTATAGAATTATAAATTTATAACAAACTTCCCTATGTTGTTTGCCAATGAATTTACCTTTTGCTACCAATGTTCCAAAATACAGATCCAAATACCCCACCAATCAAAATAGTTGCTAGCATTCTAGTGACATTGTAATGTGGACTTCTCCACTATGTCTACCATTGCTTCCACAGGAAGGACTTGAACTGTCTAAAGAAAGGTTGTGAATATCGAGTTTGAAAACAAAGTTCTTTTGCACCAAAAATTGGAGTACAATGCTCTTTTACTGATGCTTCATTCCTCCTCCATCATGAAGGTTCCCACATGATAAATGTGAGAAATTAGGAAAAAAAAATGACATAGAGATTTTAAAGCTTAGACTGGTACTGAATCGCAGAGAGATGAGTTCTTGTAGTTTTGTAAAAGACTATTCCTTGGCCAAGTTCAGCAGAATCAGAGCGCACTTCAAGCATCCATGTAGCAGGATTATATTTGTCCTTTATCTTTGGCACTCCAGGAATAGCCTGTAATATAACATATTGGTAAGAGTGATAGTGAGTTGGTGACCATACATTGAAGTAATCTCTGAAGCAATGAGGACCTTTTTATTTTGGACCTAATATATACAAATTTTGGTATTTGCGTACTACTGAATCATGATATAATTCTTTAGAAGATGAATCCAGTAGTTTCCTAAATGTTGGACAAAACAAATTAAATAGATGAATCTAAAATGATATTAAATTAATCATGATATAGTCTAATATTTATTTATTTTTAATCTTTCTCCACAATGTTCAACTCTTGATCCATCCTTCAACACTGAATTTACCTCATAGTCATAGGTCACGTTATGAAAATTTTGACCCAAGGATCCTGCATAAATGACATGGTCTTCTCTTTTCAGTAGGAGCAGCTGCAGGTGAAAAGAATCAGATATTAATGGAAAAATCTATTGAACAAACATAACGTCATTAAATGCAACTATTTCAAGCATTGCTCATCTCATCAAAAGATTAAAAAATGTGAATTCTGGGTTGGTGAATAGTGCAGATAACTGTTCTTCCTGTGTTGACTGTATTGTGTATAACTCTCATGAAAATAGCTTTCTCAGGCATCTAGTCCAGAAGTTGGTTCATCCATAAAAATAATAGATGGATTTGCAAGGAGCTCCGCAGCAATTCTTAACCCTTTTCTTTGTTCTATGCCAAACCAAGCACACCTGGCCTGCCTACAAGCGTATCCCTTAACTCTACCTGTTTCAGAACCTTATCCACAAAGGCTCATGGTAGTGCAAATCAGCCATGTTAGTAAGGATTAAAGAAATTGAAAACCTCACAAATTGAATAAGGATTGAATAGAAATGAGAGAATTGGAGTATAGGACTTACGATTTGGGTATTGTTATCAATCTCTTTTGGAAGATGAAGAAATGCAGAATATATTAAGGACTCCCTCACTCTTACTTGTGGAGAATGTATCACATTTTGCTTACAGTAACCAGAGATTTGAGAAAATGTTTCTTGCTTTTTGGAATATCCAGAGAATTTGATATCCCTTCAAAATATCCACCAGTCCTCCTTCCAACCAATACATCCATAAGCGTTGTTTTTCCAGCTCCACTGATCCCCATCAAAGCTGTGAGAACTCTTAGCTTAAATGGCCCAGTGACTTCACAAAGAAGTTGAAGTCTATTCTCTATAACTCCTGCTCTTTCATTTTCTGCAGAAAGTGAAATGTCAAGAATTTCAATTATATTTAACGATTCTTAAGGAAATTCCTTTGGTAATAGTACACACTTGATCATTTCCATTGAGAAACCATTGTTACCTTATTCGTACGAATAAGGTCAAAAAACGGTTCTGACTGAACTTCTCAGGGAAAACGAATTTGTGCATTCAAGTTTGAATCATTTCCAATGTTTTTTAATAAAAAATATATTAAAAATGCTTAAAACTTAAGGCGAAAAGTTAAAACCTAAAATATGATTATAGCAAACCGTTGTCGTGCTGTGCATTCAAAACCCTTAAAGTTGTGCTGCGAAAATGTGTTTATAACTTCTGGAAATCCGTCAAGCAGGGAAACTGCAACGCGTCCTCAGTTCTCTGTCTTCACTGCACATTGCAAAGCCATTGAGCTGTTTTTGTCCTGACCGGCAAATATCTGTGTTTTTGAGCAGGGCATCGAGCTCATCCTGACCAGTCTGTCTCTAATCCGCAGCTGCATTTGAAAGTTAGAGCTTAGAGCTAGGGTAGTACTTAATCAATTCAGTCCCGTAAGTTTGTTTTTTAGGTAATATTTTATAATGATTTTGGTAACTTAAATATAGTTTAATTTATACGTAGTTAGATTTCATTTAGTTAAATTTTATAAGATTTAGTTAGATTTTATTTAATTTAAAAAAGTTAGTTTATTTATTTATATTATTTTAGCTCATTTCATAATATGTTTATATTATGAATTATATGTTTATAGCTATTGGTACCTAGGGAGAAGGCCCTAGCCTGCAATAAATTACATTTAGTTCCAGTCCATGATATTTACAATCATCAATGGACTCCCATGGTGAGTTTAGGCACATTATCCTGCTCCATACAATACATAAATAAATTTTTTACAAAAGCTACCAGAAAGCTCGCCAAACCCAACCCCTAAAATTTAAACTATCAACATGATTCCAGGCCAGAAGGCCCAACGCAAAAACTTATTCCTAGCCCAAAACCCATAATCAAGCATACCCTCACAGAGACTAAACCAGACCCGAACTTGCTAATCCATCTCCTCACTGGACGACATCTTTGCGAGAATTTCAACCTCCGAATCATTCTGGCTAGGCAAAGGAGAAGGAGATGAAGCCACACAACACTCTGACATCGCAACCTTGCCTTCTCTGATAGCTTCGCCCCTGACACTCCACCACCGCTTTCAGTCCCTAGGAAATCCCCTGAACCCCTCAAGCCAACGCGCAGATGTGAAATTGCATGCTGACCAGCCGCACTTCCAAACATTCGTGCTCCTTGTGAAGGATAAACCGTCCTAAAGAGTTTGGCAAAATATTTGCCGCACTCAAACCCTGGGCAACCTCGAATACATTTCTTCGGCAAACAGATTGATTGGGATCAATCATTAATTTTATCTTATCACAAATGTCCATCTCATTATCTTCCTCAAAGCTCTATGCAATTGACCAGACCTTCTCGAGCCAGCCCCTCATAGCAGTATTTTTGATCTTGCCATCCATCCGTTGCGAGAAGGATTCACCCATTGCTTCGTCAGTTAAAGCCCACTTCCTCTTGCGACTGGGGCCAGCTCACGAACCCTCTGCCCTCATGCTAACCGCTCGAGAAAACCAAAGCCGAGCCCAAAAGCTTACCACCACGACAGACGCAAAAGAAAAAAAGGTTGAGTGACGGAAAGAATCACCCTTGACCTCTCATAAATAGACTTATCTCCATCCTTCCCATGAATGAGCAACACATGTGAGTACTTAGAATCCCAACGAAGATCACCTTGCCTCAATCATCATCAATCCAAAAAATTTGGCAATTAATGGTCGGCGGCATTCATATTAATTCTCCCGCACTCCCAATCATCAACTGTGCATCCCTCGACAGGAGAGCCAAGACATCACTGGGATAGCTCGCCTCCCAAACTTGGGACTTTAAAATTTAAATGATGTTTTTCCCATAAATCGGCCTCTCTGTTAGCCAATCTATCCGCCACCTTATTCCCTTCCCTTTTAATATGTGAGAATTTAACCTCGGAAAATGAAGTAAGAACAACTTCGATTTTAGCACATACTTGTTTCAAAGACCATGCTTTAGGGTCATTACCCTGAGCCAAACCAATGATTGTTTTTGAATCCCCCTCGAACCACAAATGACTCCAATTCTGTTTTTTTGCTTCCAATAAACCAAAAAGAAGGGCCATGCCTTCTGCAACATTGTTGGAAGAGATGCCACAATCTAAAGCCAGAGCCAAAACTGGCTGGCAGCTTGAATCTCTGAAAATGCAACCACCACCAGCATTGCCGGGATTGCCTCTCGAACCCCCATCAAAGTTTAGCTTAATCCAATCCTTATCAGGAGGTCTCCACTCTCCTGCTCTAATTTCCTCACTCTCCTTATCAGGAGATGAATTTATTATATATAAAGTATGTATAATTTTTTTTATTATTTATAAAGTATGTATTTTAGTCTATTCTATTATAAATTTCCCTTATAAGTTTATCTTTTACAGCAGATAATTTTCATCACATATTTTATATGTATGAAATTTGAAGTGCTGTTGTATTTTGCTATGGATGTGTATTTTTGGTATATTTTTATGTGTAATTGGGTTTTTAACAAATATAGATAATTCTCATATTTTTTAATATATTTTCTAAAATTTTAAATTTTCCAAAACGAACTGAACCAAGCCTTTTGCAAAATCCCGAACTTCCAAACTTTTCCCCTCATCCGAACAACCTGAACTTTTCGAACATGGTGACTTTGGGTAATACTACTGATGTAAATGGATAGTTCAATTAGCCTCTTTTTTTTGTTGAAAATGGTGTAGAAGTTGATATTAAACTTAAAAAGGTGTTAGATAAACTAGACAAATTGAGATAAAATCTCATATGCTGGGTAAAGAGTTTACAATTCTGGAAAGCAAAGAGAAGCAGAAAATAGTACTGGATTACTAAGGAACACAAATTAATCCCGTGGGCTGTATCAAACACTTAAACAGGGCAGTTTTGAATATTTTCAAAACCTCCTACCTCCGTCTGGGACTTTCAGATTCCTTGTGTGCATGAATTTCATTCTCAACATTTTTTGGTACAACCAACTAGGAGATTCAGGTGAAAAGAGCATGAGCACAAATTGTGAAAGAGTAGGAAGCCTTGCAACTCCAAGCATCCAGCACGAGGTATTTGGATCCTTTGTAAAAGCAAGATTTTTGAGACATGATGAGATTGGGCCAACTATGATGAGAAAAGTGATTGTATTTACTAAAGCTTTCCTGATTTGTGCAGGTGAGGCTTTTGAAATGTGGAAAGGGGCTGTCATAAAAGCCATGCCCATGCCAAATCCCACAAACACCCTTACCACACTCAAAATGTATGGGTCAGCCTCCATGAAAATGGCTCTGTTAAAAAATAGAAAATCTGCACTTGATAATGCAATTCTCACAATACCATCTAGATAAAACCCTTGTAGCAGCAACTATAGCTGGTTGGATTGGTGATTTAGGAATGGCGATCAGTGTCTCCCTAGACTGTGGATGGGGGTCGTTTACGTCTGTAGATTGGGCACAAAAAGAACAACTAAAAGTCTTATCAAATCCCTCATATCTCTGTTGGTATTGTGACTGGAATTTGGAGATGGCAGAGCTGTGTAAGATATAAAAAACCTTGCCTATAAAAGCACTCTAGGAAGCAACAAATAACCCAATGAGGGAGATCACAGAGTTGGCCGCACCATATTTGTTCTCTGCTGCCATCTCTCGTGTATCCCATGATAAGATGGACATTAATCATTAAAAACCTTGTGTAGGAGGGGTGCTCTGCCCCTATTCTGTTGTCATTGGATAGAAAATGGGGGTCATTTACTCTTGAATGAGATATTCCGAGTTCATTAGTTTAGCCTCCTCTTTCTCTGCTTTCTCAAATTAAGGTTTCCTTTTCTTCTGCAGTGTGTTAGCCTTATTGTATGGTCAAATATTGAGACTGGTTAGGACCAGATCTATGAGATAAGGATCTTTGACGATAAGATGGTTTTTTTCCTTTGTGTTTCTCTCGTTTGTTGATTTGCAGGAATCTTGCTGGGGCATTAAACTTCAATGATGCTTTTACTTGATCCAAATTGTCTGCATTCAGATCTGCTAATTGTTCAAAGTGGTTTCGGTAGAAAGTTTGAGCCATTGTGGAAGATGATTGTTCGTCTTTTACTCTCATAAGCCTTTTGTGTTTGTCTTTCTGCTAAATTTTCTTCTGTTGTCTGTTGATTCCTTGGGAGAGTTTGGTGTTGTTTTTGTGTGTTTATCTGGTTGATATGTTCTTTTCTCTCCGCTTATTGTTTTAGTGGTTGTGTAGATTCCTAAGAGGGTTGGAGTGTGATTGTAAAAAGGGCACACACTGGCTAGATGGCTGTGCTCGTGACAGGATCTGCATTGGAAGAGGGTATTTTCATAGTTGATGTGCTATTCCAATTTAACACCCTTCATATCAAAGATCAAGCGGTCTAGTAGAGGTTTTTCGAGATTCAAGTTCACACACATGCGTGCATGGTTGAGAACTCCGGGCCTCCTGGTGAAATCAGATATTGTGATGTGTTTGTCCAGTAGCCGCTCCTATTTTTTGTAGGACGTGGCCTTGCCAATTTTTACTGGGATGTAAAGGTTGATGAACCCAAACTGGAATAACAGTGGGCCAATATTCGACTTGGTTAAAAGCTGGAGGCCAGTGTTTTATGAAAGGACCTGATTCGTTCTTGAACCAGTGCCTCCCTTGAAAATCTTGATCTCGCTCTTGCTTGGATGAAAAATAACCATGAAATACCTTTTTTTGGCATCATGACAATATCTACAGAAACAGTAGGCTCTAAGTTGTCTTGGACACCATGATTTGAGAGTTTGGATCTACGTATGAAAGCTTTTTCTTTTAGTAATCAGGGTCCATTTACCATTTCATTCAAGGTGAGTAAGACCTTTAGGGGGCGGTTTCAAGCTTGAGATACCAAACATTTTCCTTCCTGGTTGGAAAGTTTGTCCTAGTAATTGTTTGTTGAGCTTGATATTGGAGAAGTTGTTGCAGGCTCACTTTTCAGATCTGGGTAGTATCATTGGAGACAATATGCCTGAAAACAGTGCTCATGGAGGAGGTCATGGCCTCCTCAAAGGGCTGGATTGATGTCCTGGTAAGCTCTGGACTATTATAGTTGCAGATCTGGAGGAAGTGGTGCAAGGAGTGAGATGGGTTCTTTTGGGGAGGGCATGGGTTTCTCTCTTGCTGCTATTGTAAAGTTCTTGGGTCATAATTCAATTAATCTCTTTTATCTTGTCTCCTTTTCTTACCTTGGATATCATTAGGAAGGATCTCCGGCCTTAGCCACCTTGACTTTCAACGTGCAAATTGTTTGTGGTGGGTGGAATCATTCTTTGAATTGTTATTGATTTAGCACTATTTAACTAAAGAAATTTCGGGGTAGAATAGACATATAGTTACGAGAAAACATGGGATTTCATGGTTAAGAGAAATTAGAAATGCAAACAATCATTAACTTATTTGGTGGCCTTAAGGTTAACACTCGATGTTTTTCACCATTGAGCTAACTTTTCAGAATTTAGTTAAAATTTAAATTTGACAATTAGTAAACTTTTGTAATAGTAATTACCAATTTTTCTTTTAAAATGTACATTTTATTAGATTTGCCATTTATATTTATCAATGGTAAATTAGATGTTTTTCTACAGAAATTTGTTACCATTAAATAGCTATAAATAATTTCCATTCCTTAAAATTTTCCTTGGTTCAATATGAGTCATACCCGAGGCATGTCAATGAAGTAATTGACATGATCAAGAGACATTGCCAATCGCATGAATGGAAGAACACCAGTTGCTGCTTCCAAATCTGTTGAATTTATTTCTTGCTTGATTGATCCGCTGTTAATGGGATGCATCTGCATTTCTACTGCAGTCAATGCTGATCAGATTATGCTACACAAGATTCTCCTGCAATCAAAGCTGACAGATTATGCTACATAAGTTTTAAATACCATGAAGGAATCAAGATTCACATACCAATTTTATGCCACTAGAAGGGTTTATCTGGAAACAAACATTCTTATCCTTACCGCTTCCGTTTTTGGAGGATCCTCTTTTAGATCTCAATTCATTAAAGTGGCACTCTTGGTCCTCTGTCAAAATTTCAGACCTGGAGCTTTCTTGTTCTTCCTGCGTTTCTTCAGATCTGACAGCTTGATGCTTCCCGAGAGAGAGCTTTTCATGATTAAGGCCACTCTCATCTTGCAGAAAGGAAAGTTTTTGCAAGTGAATGGAGGTGTAAATTGAATTTGTGAAGATTGGGAAGAGAACTCATGATTTAGGTATGCAAGGTCATTGTGAATAGGAAGTCGAAGTGCAGTTTAAAGTTTAAATCCCAATAAGGCAGCAGCACCTACAATACCAGTCTCCTTTTGGGTTGACTCTTTAGTACAGCAACACCCAAGTTTGCGAAGCCATCTGTAGTCTGTTGGGGAATACAAATCCAAAATCAAGAAAAGAAATTAAGAATTTATCCAAATATTTGATCCATCCTTCCAGGGAGGTTCATTTATCAGAACTCTGAAATAAATCTATGATTTGATAATTGGTTTATGGATCCATCGTTGAGTAAAACAATATCCAGAAACTGGTATATCAAATGTTCATCATTGTGCAAGACCGCATGATCAAATGTATGATTATACTTGGTTAATATTGAAACTGAATTGCTAAAACCTCTACTATGCATGTCATTAGCTCTTGTGGATTATGTTTGTCTTTATTCCATCTAGGATCAAGCATCTCATTCAAAACAACAGCATTTTTGGGCCTTTGGCATACACTAAAGGGGAGCACTGGTAAGCCCATCTCCACCATTTGAAATGTTATCTGTGAAAAAAATAATGTTGAAGCAAATTGTGTCGATCTAATCTTAATTTGAAATAAATGTGAAGAATGAATAAGATTGATGACAGCCCTTTAGAAGTAATGAAGCCTCCAAAGCTTGAATATAAGAAGCAAAATGATTGCTCCTCCTGTATCGGCAACAGTCTGTTCTGCATAGTCCTCTGCAGATGCCATATGGCGTGCAATAATAACAATTGCCTGAAGCACCGGCAATGTCAATGGCACCACTTGATAGAAACACTAGGAAATATTAAATTCTAATAAGAATCAGATTCTTTTGGTGCTGAAATCAAATTGGTCTGAGACTATCTATTAAAGAATCAAAACAGTTATACCAATAACCATAGGCGAACCAAAAACAGTGAATGGAAAAGTCAAAAACATCTTTGACAAAATTTAGAACTTGGTGCTTATGCCTCTCTAGCCTCATTAGAAAAATATAGTTAGTAGACAAAACCATTGAATTATTAAGTACAACAGTGAGATCAAAATTTTAAAGTGGTATTAAAACCACCTGGCAGTTCTTATATGAATTTCTGGCACTTCAATTACCTACGAACAAATATTGCAGAACAAAATGAAAACATTGAACGGTTTTGAGAGGATCAGTTCTCAATTTTTTACAATCTACAGGCCAACCTGCCAGCTTCAGGAGCATATCCTATTCCATAATAAGCCATGACCACCCAAACGGCTGAATCTACAAGTGACATTGGAATACTCAGCAACAAGGAAGGAATGGAGAAAGCCCGTGTGGAATATAGCAGCAGGTCTCGTTGTTTACAAATGCAGGTAACCTGACAAGTGTGAAGTGCATCTCAGGTATGCCATTAAACAAGTTTGTAGGTAGGGAAAAAGGGATCCGAGATACAAATCTGCATCCTCTGCATTTTGTTGGTGCATCCATGTTCTGAAAATCACAGTAATTGCTATAAATGCTAGAAAAATAACCTGCATAATCAAATGACTTGCGTGAGGCCTATTTACAGCAATGACGATTCATTATTAGGCATAGCTCCTCATTGTACATAAGTGCTTACTTATACAGTCTTGCTTATGTAAATGATTGAATTGTACTTGACGAGAATCCATTTAGCAAAACAGGCCTTCAGGATCTCCATTTTAGGGACTGAATGTTTACTTTAATGCCAGTGATGCTTTATGACTTGAACCCTTTTCATAAGGTGCAGACAACTCACTAAAGAGTCTTGTGCCTACATGAAACCTCTTCTACATATTTGCAAATTCCTCCACAGAGATATGGCGACAAGTTCCCCTATTGGCCCAATATTGCTCTTGGTCTTTCGTTGATGTTCCCTGCAAAGCACGCTCGGGTCACGTGTGTGTTTCAGGGAAAGGCAATGAATTTGAAATTATTATTAATGTTCATAAATAACCACATAGATTAATGGGACTGAAGATCAAGTTTGGTGCAACAACCAAAGAGAAATATCCCCAATTTTCTCTCTTCGGGAAATGTCCCGCGCGTGCGGAAAATTGACTAGGGGATGGCTAGCCGTCCACTTCGTTCCAACACAAAAAACACAATTTAAAAAAAAAACTAAAAAATAAAAAAAAGGGGGATGAAATTAAACAGTTTTGCAGGTTTCGTGTGTTATGACTCCCTTACAGCTGCACAATTTGCGATCAACGTGATGAATGGCATTGAGTTGACTGGAAAGAAGTTGAAGGTCCAACTTAAGTGAAATAACAAATAGAGCAAGCCTTATTGAATAAACACGCCCATCATGTGAAGGGGAGGTTGAATGGATGTTGTTATTCTTTACAAATTGAGATTGTTCCATTCAACATGTAGCAATTATATGCCCCATTTTTTGTGGGTTAAAAAATGGCTTGATGTATAATATTGAAGTGAGCAAATGAAGATTGTGGATGCTTATATATGTGGCTCCAATGCTATCATATGAAAAAGGTGAGAACTAATAGCTCCCTTTGGTGAAGATTAAAGGCTTGAAAATTCATGTCATTTATGTGCATAATGCATGGTAGAACATGTGTTCAAGGTGCCCTTGTTCCTTTTCTAAATTGTTTTTTGGAAAAAACACAATTTATGTTTTGGAATTGATTTTTAGTTTTGTCACTACCAAATTAATGTAAGATTATTAATGTTATCCGTTCTTCTACTTCCATATTACAATGTTTTATGCAACGGTGAATTTGAATGTGTTATGGGTATGTAATCATTCAGGGCAAATTTTCTAGGTCATTATGTTTTGTACATGTAATTATGTAAATTACTTGTGTTGAACTCTCTCCTACATAAATGACGGTGTAATTATTATATATCCACATTGGATATTATGTGAAATCTCAATTCAACTCTACTGTGATGTATTAAGGTTCTATAACGCATATGATGAATGCCTTATCAATGTTATTAAATGAACATTTGAAAGTTCCTATATTTTCAAAATTTCTCTTATTTTTTAATAGCTGTTTCCTATTGTTCCCTAAAAAATGGCCTCCCAAATAAATCCGTCCCAAAAACGGATGTCCCCCATCCCCTATCGTCCTTGTCCTAGAAACTTGGTGGAACATCAATCTTTTGGGTATGGAGTGCTTTAATCACTAGGGTTTTATAATACTTTTCGAGTGCTATCTACAAACTAAATGTGTGTGTGTAGAGTAATCGACAACTAGCACAAGTATGGGCTATTTCATGGTGTGTTCAAACTTTGAGTATTGACAATGGGTATAATTCATACAAATAATTAGCCATAATCGGGTATAAAAAAATATAGTTTACCATTCTAAAGTTAATAACCACAAGACATATCAGATCCATGTCACCAATGTTGTGATATTCAGTGGTCATAACTTAACAGATTACATGGTGCAAATGTTATAACTGTATACACAAAAATAAAGATACATCGGAATAGGATTAGCAAAAGAATGGAATTCAACTTGTCTCCTAAGCAATATTATGTCAAATAAATGATATGTTTGAGGAGCAAATGTGCAATGAGAGGTAGAAACACGAGATTAGTTACATCCATAAAGGAAACAAAATTCTTGTAGACATTTAACGATTTGATAAGTTGTAGATCTGTCTAGATGTGTGGATTTTGTCCATAAAAAGACTTTTTCAAGTCCAACTTTGACTTCTTTAAGCTAGAAACACAGAATGGATAATGTATTGTCAAAGAGTTGTAGGCCCGTCAGATCACAAAAAAACCCCATGAATTACAGTGACCCAACCCCATTGGGTGATTCACATACGGGGCTAGAATTTAGTGGCAGAGATCAGACCAGGACTGAATAATTGTGTAATGCACCATGACAGAAGAGCAGTCCCTCTCACATACCAATGTGTAAGTGTGTGTGTGTGTGTGTGTGTGTGTGTGTGTGTGTATTAGGCCGCCCTTACAATATTAGTTAAAACATTTACAAAAGCATAAAAATACAAAACTATTGAGACTGACCAAGCCACCAGCGAAGTCTTATTCAATTACTCCTACACCCCCTCCTAAGGCTTACCCTGCGAGTAACTCTAGTATTTTAACAAGTCTGTCAAAGACAGAACCACGCAAGACTATCAAACACTGCCCACTTTGAAAGCAATGCTTTGTTAAGGTACTTGTAGTCTCTAATACCATGGTCTAAAATGCCCCACAAATTTTTATTCATGGAGTTGAACTTTAGGATAAACACTAGCTCAAAGTAAACTTGAACTATTAATTTCCTCCAGAATATTTTCCTAAAGTCACAGTTTCCATGTGCTAACCAACACTTCCCAATAATAGTGGAGGGTCAACTGCGTATCTTACTTAGGTTTCAATTAATATATCACACTCAAGCATGGAAATTACCAGTTGCACAGTTCCGTGCCTTAGCGTAGGTAATCCATATGCTTTTGTGTCTTAACAGCCTTATAAATGTGAAAATTATTTGTGCCCTATCAATTCCTCACTACTCAACTTATTGCACCATGATTAGAGCATAACTTCTCATCCTGTCATACACGCTCCATACTCAATCAGCCATTTTTTATGGCTACTTAGAAAAATAAAAGGAAATATTCTATCCTCTACTTTGCTGAGTGGTCGTTTTCTTCCCACAAGCATGCTACCATTCGCGACTGTATTAAACGTGCTCGAAAATATTGTTAGATTTCCTGAAGATAACATGCCATTCGTTGACTGCTATTCGCGACTTTATTATCGTGACTTTTATCTTCATAGATAAATTATGTCGAGTAGGCAACGAAGGATTTTTTTTGAAACATGATGAGTACAACCTTCAAAGTTTCGTGACTAAATATTATTAAAATTTGCGACTGTACAGCGTGTCCTAATGGGATTAATCGAACATAGGCTTTCTTCCTCCATCTATTTGAATCTGCCCCAAGCAAAATGTTATCGGATTTGGAGTAGATTCTCATGCACATGAGAGAAAAACATCCTGAATGTCACCTTAATGTTTTTTGTAATTTTTCCAGCTTAGTGCTTGTCCTCCTTAGGAATATTCTTTTCTGGTGCCAAATGTGGCTCAATCTCTGTCCAGGTATTCATTATGCAAAGACCCTGACAGTGAACATCCAATTAAAGATCAAAAAAATTCGCATAACCATATGCAACCACATATTATAAATAGGGCAAGCCAGAAAAACCTCTTATTACACTCTCACCTAACAGTTGTAACACCTTTCTTTGGTAACACAATAATTGATAGTGTCCCCCATGAATTGCATCTTATACAAAGGCTCATTATGCACAGATGGCCATACCAAGAAATTTATTTCCTGAAGTTTTAAATTGAGTTTTCTACAGCCATAAACCACGTGTGGCATCCTCCCCCTCCTAACTCCCTTGCTGCCTCCAATTACTCTCTCCATAGAATTATAGTAAGAGAATAATTAGAGAGCAATCTTTACCTCCCTAACCAAGAAAAGGACAAGAATGATCTTCTGTGATCGTTATTTATCCAAATATTGGCCTCTATTGGATTGTCCAATGATTCTACGTAACGTTCAGCTGGGAACATCGAGTCTTCAGAACATACCAGCTTAGGGTTTTTTCAATAAAATATCATTTGAATTTTTCCTCTTGAATATGGATCCAATAGTTGGATCTGAAATATCAAACACAAACTTCTTTAAGCAAATGTATCTAGAAGACTTTATTCATAATTGCACTGCAAAGAAACCACAACCACACTAAAAACAAGACTAAAATATGTTATTGTACTGCGAAGCAACCACAACCAAACTCAAAACTATCATTTGGTTTCTTCCATTTCTAGTGGTGCAATAATAAGTTCGCCCACCTTAAGAGCATAATTGATACCAATGTTACTTTAGGCACTCTTGGGGCTGGTACCTGCAATCACAATATAGATAAGAACATAATTCAAATTGATACTGTAGAGTTATCCTCACGTAATCTTAATATGGAACTTCCTTGACCACATGGAAACATGAATTGATTCATTTTTTTCAAAAACTTCTCCATCAATCTTAAATGAAATAAAATACGGAACGCTTATGGCTTTTTGTTAGCCTAACATACCCGGAAACATATAATTGTAAGAAACTAAAATAGCACAGTTAAATGTAGTTTCTCCCTTTCTCGGCAAATAAAAATGTTTAGTTTGATAAATGAGAAAGAAGATAGAAAGAGGAAAGAAAAACCCCTTTCATGAAAAGATCTACTTCAACCTCTTGGAAAATTCTAGCTTCTTTCTCCCTTCTAGTCACTTTCAAAAGCATCTTTATTCATATTTAATACAATAAGTCACTATTTCATTTTTACGAACTTAAAAAAAGATGTTTTTTTGTTAGGAGAAGTAACCAGCCACTTATTAGTATTGTGTGGGGCACTAATAATCAAACTTATTAGTATTGTGTGGGGCACTAATAATCAACCTTATAGTATCGGGTGGTGCACTAATAATTAATCTCATATGGCTTAGCATCAAGGTATTGAGGGGTATCCACTCTCCCCCAAAATTAAATATGTATAAATTTATGATGCAGATTGGATCACTGAGCTTATCTAGAGACAACACCGTAACATCCTTAGAGAAATTTAATATCTCCTGAACAACCATCATTCCATGTAAGTCATTTTGAATTGTAAGGGATGAATACAATAAGTCACTATTTCATTTTTACGAACTTAAAAAAAGATGTTTTTTTGTTAGGAGAAGTAACCAGTCACTTATTAGTATTGTGTGGGGCACTAATAATCAACCTTATAGTATCGGGTGGTGCACTAATAATTAATCTCATATGGCTTAGCATCAAGGTATTGAGGGGTATCCACTCTCCCCCAAAATTAAATATGTATAAATTTATGATGCAGATTGGATCACTTAGCTTATCTAGAGACAACACTGTAACATCCTTAGAGAAATTTAATATCTCCTGAACAACCATCATTCCATGTAAGTCATTTTGAATTGTAAGGGATGATGTCTTCCGAGGGACAAACTCCTTTAGCAAATGCACATTGTACATTATTTGACCATATACATGCACTTAGCTATAATTGAAAGAGCAACAAAATCAAAATTATAATATAATTTTAATGCATATGGATGATTAGAACACAAGTTTTTTGATTTTTAAGTCCTTGTCCAATCTTCCAGCGAAAGATAAAAGTAAAAGTAGTCTTTTTAGATTTAGGAAGGCCTAATTAAATGGTTATTTTGCAATAGACATCCATCTTGGTTATAATAATTGACTAATTTCCTTTTCATTTTTGGTTCAAACTATCATAGTTTGATAATTCTTAGCTACAATATATTAGAGGGCTTGAGGGTCCCACTAACATCCTTAAAAATTACGAGTTTGATCTTCTTACCATGTGACAATCCAACCATGCCCAACAATGCCCACAATTCATTCATTGGCCAATTTAAAATGATCCTGAATTTATTTGCTGCTTAGAAAGTCCTTTCCAAGGACTAAATACTGGTGAAACGGTCAAAATGAAAAACAGAAAAATACTTGCCGTTGAGATGCCTTGCATTATAAGGAACTTTTGAACACAAGATAATTAATTAGGTTTTTCTTTCCAATAACTATAAAATAGTGATGAGGGAGCATTTGAATTAGAATATTTTTGGGATTATGAAGCCACATGGAAGGAAAAAGGAAGGCATACAAAGCAAACATACTTATACATCAATCAATCAACAATCATGTTAGTATATTGGATTTATATATTGCATCGTACCAAACATACCAATCAATGCATAATTGATTTTAAAAAAAGGAAACATAAATAAATTATTTATAGATAAACTTATGCCTTTGTTAAACCATTATCATCTAGATGTAATATCACATTTGAGTACATTCTTAACATGCCTCAATAGAATCCATTCTTGAGCTAAGTGGAAAGATTTTCCATATTTTATTTTCTATAAGATCTAAACAATGCCACACCCTACCCTATCATTGCCAATGCCTACATGATTTCAATTTTTTGTTCCCTTAAATAGCATAGATACAAGAAATAGGGATTCTTCTTTCATTCAGTTTCATGTTACATACAATACGGGAGACTTATAGATGAGTCAGTGTGCATACTCTTTCAAAAGGATTAATCTTTAATAAAATCTAACTTACCTCGAAGAAAGTCTTGATTGAATTCTTATGTGGAGGGAGCACTCTTTCACCACCCAATTGCTTTGCATATACCATCAATTTTTCGAATTGAACTTCCATTGTGGGAAGTTAGATCCCCTATGTGTACATCACCAAAAACTTTGGCTAATAAAAAACATTGAAGATGAAACATAACAAGATGGATTTTTTAATGTGTTCTAGCCAATGAATTGAAAAGAATATAATTATTAATTTGCAAGATGACCCTCACAATTCTTATGATTTGTGTGTGCAAAGGACTAGTGCTTAGCCAATTTTAACTCGCTCAAGCTAGTAAGGTGCATAAAAGTTGCCATTTAATGAGTCCATTTGTCATGAACAATTCAAATATACCCAAGACCTACAGAGTGCATTATATCAAACCTCTAAATAAGGTATGGTTTGCAATAAGTAATTGGTAACATGCAAAATAGTAAGTATTTAATTGGAAGCACATTAACATGATGATGAAAGATAATTGGAAGATAAATTGCTTCCACACTTGGTTAATCGACAACTTCAATATGATTGAGGCACCTAAGGACAAGGAGGGCACTTTGCTGATGCATAGAGTGGTGGTGAATGTGAAGCTTGGTTTTTCTTAAAAAACTAAGACACTTAGATGACAATATAATAGAGAGGTAGGGTTATAAGGGAATGATGCCAATAATGGAGCACCCTATATTTTATTGAATGAAAAACATTGAATCTGTACCTTGATGGATGACATGACAACATTTTATCATCATTTGCATCCATTGGATTACAACCCTTTCAATAAAGAAATACCAATTTTTAACTTGATTTAAAATGGAAAATTTGAAATACATAAAAACAAGGGTTATATTGAGTATGAATATTTTTAAATATAAATATTCATACTTAATAAATAAATACGATAGTAGATAAGTTGTACAACCACTCTTCAGGTAAATTTATTCAAAGCTACATCCTTCTATAATTATGTACTATCACCATTATTGGTCTATGCCAAACTATTGGCATCCCCCCTTATGTATACATTAAGAGGTAGAGATGAAAATTAGATAGGTGTAATACCCAAAATTTGGACCTTAGGCACTTGGCAATAATCATTTAGCATTTATCCCAACATTATCCCATTTACACATCAATCAACCTATTCTTAAAAGCATGTTGTTCAATTCTTATACTCTAAATCCACTAGGTCAATAATTGTCACTCAATCTAGCACTTCTAGAACCAATGCACATTATACTGATTACATCTCCAAACTCCTATGCATTTGCCTCATATCTCTGATAATGTCCCAAGCTAAACCTAGATAAAATTGACCAATAACAAATAGATTTGATCGATGATTCTATTTGAGGTTGATGTTTTGATCCTTTATACTTGTAATAGTCAAATTTTAAAGTGCAAAAATTACTCCAATTGGCTTAGGGTCAATTACGTGGGAAATAATTTGCTCAAGTCACCTATATAAACACTTACACCCTACTCATTAGGGTTATCTCTTTCCATTTAAGGGATCTCAAACTCAAGGACTCTAAGAAGAACTTTTGACTCTTATTATTGAAATATCAAATCCTAAATAAAGCCAACAAGCTACATGTTTGAATACATCATATCTTGCTACCCTAAATCACTCTCATGCACTATAATTGAAGTAAGGATAATTTGCAAGTCTTGGAGGCCTTATTAGGGTCTTGTTAAAAGCCTTTTTTTATGAACATTCACACACATCCACCGAGGGAGAGAACTACATAAGTTTGAGGCCCTTTCAGGGTAGGGCCATGTAGGCAACACTCAATAGTTGGGGGATTGATGAGCTTAGTCCATCCAAATCAAACTAATCCCTTTTGACATGCTACAAGGCAAGGAGTTAGGGTTTATACAAAAGAAACCATTTGTAGGTACATAAGTGCAATTCCCAGATTCTCATCACGGATTCTAGATCTAGGGATAAAGATACTTTAGGTGTCTAAATAGAATTGCATATTAGAACACTAGAGGGAAAAATTGGCCACAAGAGGGAAAAAATACTAGGCATTTTTGTCTGGTTCGGATGATCCTATCACGTGTTCATTACTAGATCGTTAAGTTTTACAAGCACACTCATGAAATTGCAAATCCCATTTCCACATGTTTAGATCTCTATCACACTTCCAAACTTCACAAAATGGTGTTACCTCTCTAACCGTAACCCTAGTTTGCTTTATTTGGATTTCAAGAGCAGTGATTGATCGTTTTCTATTAACCATGGTTTAGAATTTCTGAATTTCATGTGCTTATTGTATTTATATTCCGAATCATTATTTATACATTGAGGTAGTTTATTTTAAGTAGATTAACACCTAATGTTGTATTACATTTATGTGAACTTGCCTATTTATTTTTACACACAACATATAACTTCATTCCTTGCCCTTGGGGTTTTTGATTTCTCCAATCTAATATTGGGTTTTGTATTATTGGGATTTCCTTAAAAAACCTAAGTAGATATTAACTTGGGCACAATGACAAAAGCTCCATTTTGACACAAAGGGTTGGACTAAATACAAAACTAAAAAGACTTATCATCTTGACTGTAATAATATGCCACGTGACTATACTATGTATATATTGGACTAGATTGTTGCTATAGGTATCACTTTGAACTCTTCAACCTTACCCATATGTACATCACAACCTGTGACACTCGAAACACCTCAAAAGAAGCAAACTACAATATCTGTTACCCCCTCAAATAACCGTAGGGTCCTTGAGTACAATCTCATGCAGATACATCCACCTATTGTCACATATATGACCCAATCATGAGGTATGAGATTTGATGGAAAAATGTCTTGTGATTACCATTAATGCCTTGGGCACTCCACAAACCAATGTTTTGGATTACATAAAAATATCCAAGAGCTCATTGACAATAACATCATCACCTACGTTAATGAGGCATTTTCCCAATTACAAACATCACAATTTAGTCCCACTAGTATGTTATCCATGAAAGACATTACTATGATGGAGCCCACACCCAAACTTGATAAAAATCCTTTACCACATGCTGGCAAAATACCCTTTCACTCCATACAACACCAATCACCATCGATCTCACTGAGATTCCCATGCCACAATACCACAATGATACTACATTTACACTTCCCATCAATTATATAGCACATGATTTATTATTAACTACAAAGGCTTCACCTGAAGCAAATACTATATCACTTGTTATTGTCCCATGTACACAGTTGGATGTTCCTAGTATTCACGAATCACTAGCTAATATGCACAATGACATACAAATTAGAGTTTTGAGATTTATATCGCATTCCGACATGGTTAATTTTCTCATATTTCCAAAGTGTGACACTGCAAAAATATATTTCGATGCCTGTGTGTTTGTTTAAGAAGTCCAACATTTTGGGTCACAAATTGGACATCAATGACAAAAGATAGAAAATAATGTAGATTTCTTAAATGGTATTATTATTATTTGGATATAATGCGTAAATAGTTTTTAATTTCCAATATTTTGAGTCCAACACTGGACTCATCATAAGGTATATGAATTTTATACCCGAGTAGGGTTAAAGAATCAATCATATTGTAAATATCCCAAGCCCGGAAAAATGTATGTTGGATATGAGATGGGTCGACCAAGGAAAAGATGAAGGGTGAGACAATTAATTAATGAGATTCATTAAATAATCAATGTTATTTATTTAATTAATCCAATTAATTTAATTAATTGAATAATGGGAAAGGTTGTTAATTAACTGTGTAATTAATTAATAATCCTACATGGCGAGGAGGAATTTATGTGTGCGAGAAAAAAGAAATAATGGGGCTATTGGGTGTGAAGTTGATATAAAAACGGTTGCCAAGTACAACTTAACTTTCAACCATCATCACGATTTAGGTTATTAAGAGGCTTTTCAATCTCCACAGCTTCTTCGATCTTCATATAACTGTAGTAACTTTCCATTGCAATTAATTTTGCATTGTTTATGCAAATGGAGTGTTTGGTGTCATCTTCATGTTTCACAAGTGCAAAATTTCCAATTCTTGCATGTTCTAGATCATTGCAATGCTCTTTTACTCATGTTTGGAGTGATTGACCTGTTTTAACAATATGGTACTTACCACTTGAACAAGGGATTGAGTAGACCCCCTTCCTTAGATTGGCACATACTTGGTCTTTTGGATTCCTTAGTTTGTTTCCGATTGTTCTGACATGTCTGAAATAGGTTTTTATGCCCTTTCTCCTTAGTAGTTTTGACATTCTTTCGGAAGTTCATTTAATGTACGGGGGGGGGGGGGGGGGGTTTGTTATTAATTATTATGCCTCGTTCTGACCCTCGATTCTATTTCTATTATTATTTCTCGGTCCTTTTCTTGCCTTCTCAGTACCGGCCTTGTTTTTCTCATCATTATATTCACTCTGCTTAAGAACCTTGGCGAGGGGTTATTTCTGTGCTTTGGAAATATTGCCTTTAATTCTTGTAACTCGTTTCGACTTTTGATTCTATTTATATAATTATTTATGGGTCCTTTTCTTGCCTTCTTGGCAATGAACTTGATTTTCCCATTATTATAGCCTTTCTGCTTAAAAACCTTGGTGAGGTATTTTTCCTCCACTTTGGAAGGTTTGGCTTTAATTCTTGTGCCTTGTTTCAACCCTCAATTCTATTTCTATTATTATTTATGGGTCATTTTCTTTCCTTGTTGGCATCGACATACATACAAATTCCCATAAGTATCACACTTCTTGTTATTAATACTATCACTAGCATTCACACGCCACTTCATGTTATAACTTTAATGGAGGGCATTCCTTGGTTACATGATCCATGGTTGTATCGATCCTTATATTCACGAGTGCCCAAACATGCACTACTCTCGCGATTTCTAAATCTTATGTCAATTGATGTCACTAGACTTATACAGTGGCATGGGACACACATCCTAAACAAGGCTTTATCTAAGAGTTTAAAATACATTACCAGTTGCTAGATACCCATGATCTTGCTAAGACCATATAAACACACTACTTGACCACATATGTTGCTTGTCAGTATTTCCCCCCAAGACCCTCATGAACACCTCATTCATCTTACTTGTTACCAGGTTGACCATCTAAGAGATTGGGATCCTAGCTCAACAATTTCACGTAACATGACACCACTCCCTTCCAATCCAGTTATCCTTTTATGCCAAGATTGTCAACAAACTATGTTACGTAGATGTGCACAATATACAACATACTTACAACACTAGGTTGAGGGTTACCCACATGGGACATCACCACCACTCGAGATACTCATTTCTCGTGTTGTTCATATCCCATAGCTTTGCGACATTACTATTTTGAATGTTGATGAGACTAACTACTTAATTCACATAATTACTTCTTAGATTTAGATGATGTTTCTAGACATACTTCAACACCACATAATGCATTTAGTACACTTATAGGTACACGAACTCCACTTAAGAGCCATACATATTAGTATTTACATATGGAGCACAATAACTTGTACATCGCTTCGTATGCATACATACTCTTAGCACAATTACCAATCATTCAACATCCTCTCACGTAGTCCATGACTAGGTTATTGCCTGATGATGTGACACATTTCACGAGTTCAGTGTGATTGTTGAGGGAACAATTCTTACCTAGGAACACAACCCATCTCTTATAGCGTTTATAGCATATGCCCTAGGATCACTCTAGTACCATTTCCAAAGAACCATTTTCTCATTTTAGTCTCCATAGGAAAAATACAAAAACAATATATTATTATAAAAATATTAAACTAGGACTTGCATGTGATTTACTCAATCATTGCATAGACTTAAGTTTTATGACCATTTGGATTTAACACTTTACATCCTATCCTTTTGTACATGCACTTTATACTACAAGTCAAATATTCACATATACCTTGACCCACATACATTACACACTTTATGACTTCTATAACCTAGTACCTTGGGGACAACTCATTATACTGGGGGCATGTCTATGCCAGGGGAATTTTACATAATGTTCTTAATCATACCATGTCTTTAGTAAATTTTTATCATACTGGATACCTATCACATTCAGGGCATGCCTACATCAGGGGCATCTGACTGAATGAGCTTTTACCAATCATATATTTATACACTAGTCCATCGCAGAGACAACGTTACTTGTTTATGTTGCATTGTTTTATCTATGACAATATGTGCTATTTTGTGCTTTATTTAATGATCATATTTCTTATATCTTGATATTGATTTAACCATGTTCTATGATTACATGTATTTATCATTTATTGTTAGCGTTTCCTTTGTAGTTAGAGTTTTGTATTGATAGTTACAAAATTATTGTCATCAGCGTATAGGTAGAATGATTCCCACCATTTTTTGACACAGAAAATCTTTTAGGAGTGCAAACGCGATCTTTTCATTATAAGCGAAATTAATGATAGTGAAATATGATTCTAATTGATTGAGCCATTTATTTAATCTATCAACATCAAATTTCCCTTCAAACTACAAAATGTCAAAATTTACTAGTACCTTGAAGGGTGTTGGACCCCCAAAGGGTTTACTTGATGTGGGTGCAATTATGGAGGTGGGGCCAGTTGCATGGATGACCTGTGAGATGACATTGAAAAAATGTACCATCATCTCCCTCTTATGCCTCTCAAGTGATTCTTCAAGTAATTCTCTGATTGTGATTTCGCATTTCGTCTTGCATTGCTCAAGGCCATTTGAAATGAAAAGGGAGGTAATATGAAGGATCATGAGTCTTGACACCGTGATTTTGGTATTCTAACCCACGTGGTTTGTCATGCAAGAGTGGAACAAACTTTCTCTGATACCTTTGATCTAGATTGAGCTACAACCTAGTGGACAACACATTAATGATGGTGTTTAATGTGTTATAACAATCAATTCAAAATGAATGAGCTGTATAAATAAAATAATTTTATGATAATTTGAAATGTATACAAATTAAAAAAACTCTAGATAAGAGAGATTTTTACCTAGAGATCTATCTCTTTATTCAAAGCAAGTTACTTTATAGTTATACAATGAAAAATACAAAAAATTGCTAAAAATAGATTATGAATGGTTCCTGACGGAACATAAAGGTCGTCTTACATGGAGACCATTCATATTCACCTTAGGGGTGGATTAAAAAAGATAAAAGTGAAAAAATTTGAAATCTATCCTACTATCATTATTATTAGGACATATAGGGGATGTAACACTAAAGAACTCTAAGAAGAAATTTAGCTCTTATTATTGAAGTATCAAATCCTAAAACATGGTAACAAGGTGCACATTTGAATACATCCTCTTTTATTTCCCTAGATCACTCTCATGCACCACAATTGAAATCAAGGATCATTTCCATGTGTTGGAGGCCTGAATAGGGTCTTTCTAACAACCATTATTTATGCACATTCACTCACATCTTTTGGGAGGAGAACTACATAAGCTTAAGGCCCTTTTGAGGTAGTGCTATGTAGGAAATACTTAAACGACTTGAGGATTTCTATGGTCAGTCCGACCGAATCAGGCTAACCCCTTTTAATAGGCCATAAGGTAAGGAGATGGGGTTTCTATAAAAGAAAATCCATTTATAGGTATTCAAGTGTGACCACCACATTCCAATCATAGATTCTAGATATAGGAACATAAGTGTAGTAGGCACCAGAATCAAGTTGCGGATTGAAACACCAAAGGGAAAAGTAGGCCACATGAGGGCGAAAATGTTAGGTGTTTCTGTGTAGCATGAGTGATCCTATCCTATGCTCATTTCGACATATCCAAATTTTGAAAACACACTGATAACACTGAACAAATCTTTTCTGAAATTTTATATCTATGTCAAACTTCCAAACTTTGTAAAATGGTGGTACATCTCGAACCGTAACCTTAGTTTACTTTATTAAGCTTTCAAGAGAAATGATTAATCGTATTTTATTAGCACATGGTTTGTTTTTTTTTTTTTTTTTCTTGTAATATTTTGAATCATCATTTATACATTGAAGTAATTTATCCTAATTAGATTAACACCTAATTTTGTATTACAAGAGGAGAGGAGAGCATGTGGAGTTATTATGGAAACAATATTATAGCTTGTGGATTCGTTTGGGAATATTAACAAAAAATATATTAAGAAGTAGAAAAAATCAGGGATAGTTTTTGTAGGCCTAAAGAGATTGGAGGACCAGGCCTTATTGATGTCAAACTCTAAGATTTAACTGTATGCATCAAATGGATCATCACATCCTAACTTCCATATCATCTTTGTAGATAGAAAATTGTTTTTGCTTCCATTGTCTACCATTACTATGGAGCATTTTCCTTTTGGTGAACATCTGGTTTGAAAAACATATCACATCTCTTACTAAAAATATTCTTTCCTTTCCACAAATTTTGATATTATTCTCATTGTGTGCAACGCCTCTCCTTCCTTAGTTCACTGATCTAATGCTATACTGCTTTACTTACCTCCTAAACTTGCATGACATGAACACACACATGTATCTTCTTTCCATCATCCTTGCATGCATGTGGACACTCAAAATCTCAATGTCCAACCTCTCTATATCATAAACATGTATTGATGAATCTTCAACCTCAACCTCTCCCTATTGGGAAAGTGGTTCTCATAACAAACAAACCATGAGTAAGGGTTCTCCTATAACATTTTTTCATATTTTATGAAATATTCCTTTTTTTTCCAAATGATTTATATCATTTTATTGGTAGAAAAATTTCACATATACTATCCTAATTATTTTACATGTTAATACATAATAAACTACCATATAATATTATAATAACTCATTTAACTTTGATTATTTGAATAGGAGAGATTTAGGGTCGGCTAATTTCTAATGCTTCCTCTATTGAACAATTCATGTGTGTTGCTTGTGTTTTCTTCACCTTCTTGCTCATGTATCATTATTTCTCTACTAATGTTGATTCTTTTGTTCTTTGCCACACTTCTACTATGTGCCAATTTTTATTCTTGCCTTAAGGCATATTGATATGCCTTTTTGACTATCTGGATCTTGACAATACTGATATCATTTCGGATTAAAAAATATAGTTCATTGATGCAAAACTCTTATCTTTTTATGATAAATTTCATTATGATTGGCTCAAATAATAATCTTATAGAACTCTTTAATGTATTCTTTTTTACACTTAATTAATTTTGTCACAAGTTTTGTAGCCTTTTTAACAAATCCAATTGGTAGTCACTAGGGAATAATTGTCCTTTCATATTTGCAACCATATGATCCCATAAAATAATCTTGTTTTTTTACCTGTCTATGTGCTCTAAGTGAACTTCTTTCCATTATAATGTAACATGACCTCTCATATTGATCTACACGAGTTTCACTTTGTGTTCTTACACAACTTCATCACATTAAAAATATCCTTGCATCTCTGAGTTAATCAATGAGCTCTTCCACATTCATCGTCCTTGAAAAATAAGGAACCTCCATTCGTACTCCTCTTCTAATCTTCAACATAAATTAGAGTAGCCTTTGTTCCCCATCATCCAAGTGAACTTGTGTTGGAATTACTCTTTCCATTATGCCTTCATTTTCTTCTTGAGTCTCTTATCTAACATCATTCACATTACAACCTTTTTCTATTGTAGTCAATATAATCTACATTGTCTATAACATATCAACAATATCATCAATTCTCCCTGCTACTTTGTTGACCAATGTGCTCCTCACCCTTTTCTTCTAGTTGGCATATTATTTTTACAAACCTAAATAAATTATTACACCTTTTTGTAAGCCATGCAAATCACACTTTCTCACCTTCATCCTCCATCCTTCTTGTAAATATGGAGAATTTCAATATCTCAATCCAAATTTGAAATTGGATTTGATACCAAATGATGTAGCCACAATTAGGGGTCATAATGAAAGACAACTTAAATTGTGCAATGTTCATGATCCAGAGGATCCTCACAGAGAAACACCGATCTAAGATCTTCTCAGAAATTGTTGCAGTCATTTTTAAAGCGTGGAGAAAAATTATACGATTCCGACGACATCTTGTTTGCAGGAAACGGAGCTCGTTTGCAAAAGTTATAGCCCGCTGAAATTTTTGGGCAACTGGAAAAATTTGGAGTTTTGTGCAGGTTGGACGTGTGCACGCTCGCCAAGTGTTTCGATTATATTGCGACACGTGGATGAATTGTGTGACGTACTAAAAAAATGGGTTTTGGAACGCCGGTCTTGGACACTCGTTCTCGGACAAATGGACCCCGCTATTTACTGGCTGGGGGCCCTCAGCCAGGTTCGACACACTCGATTATGGAGGGGTGCCTTGGCCTCCTTCTCATTTAATCATTAAACCAACTTGTGTATATAAAATCTCTATATTTCCTTTGCGCCATGCATGTGGGACATTGGGCATGCATTATTTAAATTATCCACGCCTAATTACCTATTTGCAATTTTCCACGCATATTTCTAAACTATTCAATGCATTACCTATATTCCATTTTCCACGCATATTTGTAAACTGTCCACCGCATTAAACTGTACCATGCATATTTGATGGGATTGTTGGCGCCTAAAATTAAACAATGCGCCATCCCCAAGAAATGCGCCCCAAGTATAGCGCCCTCCACATAGGCTAAGGCGGCTCTTAAGCCACTCAAAAAATGCGCCCACCTACCTTTTAAACCCTTGTCAAAGATTGCATGCGCCAAATGTGGGATAATGATCCCAAAGGATAAGACAAAAGCAAGGGAGGAGAATGGAACCTGGGTGGGCCGTGTAAAAGGATAAGCACCCAGCCGGCATGCTAGGAGGTGTAGAAACAATATAAAAGGAGTGATATTTTATTTGTATAGCATTCGGGACTGTGTAGAATTATTGTAATGCTCATAACTTGAGCTAGGAGTGGAATTTGGAGGAGATGTAAAAAGCAACCCCTATTATTTTCGACAGAGGAAGACTGTGAGAAGGTCAGAATTTTGTAGAATTCTTTGTAAAGAATTATTTTCAAGATTTTAATAGATCGGTCCCATTCAACCGGACCCGGAGACGTAGGCCTCAAGCGCCGAACTCCGTTATCAATTCTTGCGTCACATTGCTGGTGAATCCTCTTCATTTCTTTCAATATTTGCATAGTACTTGCAGTTTTTATTCTTTTATTAAAAATACAAAAAGAAATAATGCTCAAATTTTACATCGAAAATCAATACAAAGCAAGAAAAATGTGTGTGCACAATTGCTAGTTAAATTTGGTTTTCAGATCATTGGTATCAGAGCTGGTTTTGACTGATTTTTGGTTCAGTTTAACGTGTTTTGGATTGCAAGTTGTGTGTTGGATGTTAACAAGGTCTCGATCTAAGAAGGGTGAAGGAGAATTAGTTGAAGGAGATCCCAAAATTGGTACCAGACGATCTCGAAGTCCTACAATGGCGGATCGAGAGGAAGTGGAACAAAACTTTCGTCAATCCTTCCAACAGATGAAGGAAATGGTGGAAGAAATGTACCAAGATAGGAAAAGGGAAAAGGGGACTAGAGAAGGTAAGAAAGAAGAAAGCTCTAGTTCTGACATTCCAAAAAGAGACTCTTTAAAATCTGATTTTCTTTCATTAAAGTTAGATATCAAGTTTGAATTGCCTATGTATACTGGAGAGCTAAATGCAGAGAAGTTGGATAACTGGGTCAAGCAAATAGAAGTATATTGCAGGGTTCAGAGAATTGTTGATGATGAAGCAAAGATTCATCTGGAAACTCTTCGGATGGGTGGAACAACACTCATTTGGTGGGAGAGTAAGCTTCAGGAAGTGGAAGAAAACAAAGGTATAGAAATCACTTCTTGGTCTGAATTTGTTTCAAATCTTAGGCAACAATTTTATCCTCTTGGTTATAAGCAACAAGCTATGATGGATTGGCAAACATTAAGACAAACTAAGGGACAAAGTGTTCAAGAATACACACAAGAATTTAGGAAAAGGGCTCTAATTCTGGGAATTTCCCTAAACACAGAAGAAACACTGCTCAAATATATTGGTGGATTGCATAGTTATCTAAGGCATATGATACTTGTTTTAGGTCCTACTAATCTTGATGCAGTATGTGTTCAAGCAACCCATCTGGAAGCACGAGGGAAAATGAAAAAGGAGTCCTCTTTCTCTTCTTTTAATCAGAAGAACAAGCAATCTGAAGGAAAAGGTTCGAAAGAACAAGGAAAAGGAAAGGGTAAGCATAAAACAAACTCTACTGTTAAGAAGGAAGATGAAAAACCATTTTGTAATCATTGTAAAAAAAACCATGATGAGTCTAAATGTTGGAAATTACATCCTGAAAAGAAGCCTAAATGGATGGTTAAGAAAGGAAAAGAAAAGAAAACAAACACCGTAGTGCATGATCTTGGTTCTGATTCAGGTGATGAAACCAAAATCACAGCTATGGGTTTACAAGGTAAATCAACTCTTTCAATTTCCAACAATAGCACTACAGATGTTGCATCTTCTTCTAGTAAACAAACTATACCTGACGATAAGAAAAGAAATGAGCTTTTCCACATTAGAGTAATTTCAAAGCATACGAAAATTGATACTCTTTTTGATAGTGGATCTCAAGCTAATCTAATTTCTGAGGAGGTTGTTAAGAAACTAGGACTCAAAACTAAACCACATCCCAAGCCTTATCCTTTGGGCTGGGTTTGTGATGATGCAAAACTGCAGGTAACTAAAACTTGTACTTTCAGATTTGCCATTACAGACAAGTTTATTGATGAGGTTGAATTGGATGTAGTTCCTTTGGATATTTGTGGGGTGGTTTTGGGAAGTCCTTATTTGTATGATCGTAAAGCAATTTTCTATAGGGAAGAAAATAAATATTTGCTTGTAAAGGATGGAATTGAGTTTATTATTCGAGCTCACCGTGAAAAGAATAATCTATCCTTGGTAACTGCAGGTCAAATGAAAAGGCTTGTAAACTCAAGCAAAAGTTTTGTGCTCATGGTGGTCAAAGCCAAGGAAAAAGAAAATGAGATGGCTTTTGAGACTTGCGATCTAAAACATAAGGATGAATTGGTAAAAATTGTTTCTCATTTTGATGATGTTTTTCAGGATCCACAAGGTCTACCTCCCAAAAGAGGGGTTCAACATGAGATACAGTTGCTTCAGGATGCACCTCTTCCCAATATCGGAATGTACAGGTTGTCAGTAGTAGAGAACGAGGAAATCAAGAGACAGGTAATGGAACTTTTGGCTCAAGGTATAATTCGTCCAAGTACATCCCCATGTGGTTCACCAATTATATTGGTTCCTAAGAAGGATGGCACTTGGCGAATGTGTGTTGATTTCCGTGCTTTAAACAAGATTACTATAAAGAATCGTTACCCTCTTCCTAGAATAGATGATTTACTGGATCAATTAAGGAATGCAATTTATTTCACTAAGTTAGACTTAAGAAGTGGTTATCACCAAGTAAGAATTGCAGAAGGTGATGTTTGGAAAACTGCTTTTAAAACGAAACAGGGATTGTTTGAATGGTTAGTGATGCCTTTTGGTTTGTGCAATGCACCGGCAACATTCATGAGAGTTATGAATGAAATTTTTAGACCATTCATTGATAATTTCGTTATTGTCTACTTAGATGATATTCTTATTTTCAGTAAATCATGGGATGAACATATTAAACACATCCAGAAAGTCTTAGATGCACTAAGGAAAGAGAAATTGTATTTGAAGATGTCAAAATGTGAATTTGGAAAAACATCTTTAATTTACTTGGGGTATATTGTAGGAAATGGAGAATTGAAAATTGATCCTACAAAAATAGAGGTTATTGTGAAATGGCCTAGACCCACAAATGTGACGGAAGTTAGAAGTTTTCTAGGTGCAGTTCAGTACTGGAGGAAATTTATTGCTAACTTCTCATATATTGCATCTCCTTTGCATGCTTTGACAAGTATTAAACAGGTCTTTCAGTGGGGAGGAAAACAACAAAAAGCATTTGATACACTGAAAGAGAAGATAAGTACCGCTCCGATCTTGGCACTTCCAGATTTACAACATTCATTTGAGATTGAGACGGATGCTAGTGACTACGCAATGGGGGCAGTTTTGATGCAGAACAAACGACCAGTGTGTTACCATTCAGAAACCTTTACAAGTGCGGTAAGAAACTATCCAACTTATGATAAAGAGTTGTATGCTTTGGTTCAAAGTGTTAAAAAATGGAAGCATTATTTAATGGGAAAAGAAACAATTATCCATACTGACCATCAACCGCTTCAATATTTACAAACACAAACCAAATTGCAGCAGTCTAGACATTTCAGGTGGATGGGATTTTTGCAACAATTTCATCTTGTAATCAGGTATAAAAAAGGTATTCAAAACAAGGTTGCCGACATGTTATCCAGACCACCAGTGGTAGTAGCATCTATCCTTTTGCAGCATAGTTCTTTGGCTCATGTTAGTTACAAGGAACAATATGCAAATGATGTTGATTTTAGAGAAGTGTATGAGGATTTAGTAAGTGGGAAACAAGTAGGAGAAAAAGATTATCATTTGCATGAAGGATTGTTATATCATTCTGGAAAACTTTGTATTCCAGAAAATGAGCGTGTGCATATGATTAGGGAAGCACATACTTCTCTTATTTCAGGGCATTTTGGTGTTAGTAAGACAGTTGCACATTTACAAAAATATTGCTATTGGCCTAGAATGCATGAACATGTAAACCGATATATTAAGGGATGTGTTCTTTGTGCCACAAGCAAGCCAAGTAACAGGAAATTAGGACTTTACACTCCTCTTCCTGTTCCAACACGGCCTTGGGAAAGTGTTTCCATGGACTTTGTAGGAGGCTTGCCCATGACACGGAGAAAACATGATTACTTATATGTGGTAGTGGACAGATTTAGCAAAATGTGTGTGTTGGTTCCATGTACTAAACAAATAACTGGTGAGGGAACTGCACATTTATTCTTTCAGTTTGTTTGGGTTCATTTTGGTTTACCTACTTCAATCATATCTGATCAGGATTCTAGATTTCTTGGGGAATTTTGGTCAACATTGTGGGGGTTAATGGACACAAAACTGAAAAAGAGCACTGCTTTTCATCCACAGACTGATGGTCAAACAGAGGTTGTAAACCGCACAGTGGTACAATTACTTAGGGGCTATAGTAACAAACATCCTAAATTGTGGGATGAACATCTTTATTATGTGCAACATGCTTATAATCGTGCCTTACATTCTTCTACTTTGAAGTCTCCATTTGAGACTTGTTATGGATATCTGCCTAATTCTCCATTAGATATATATTATGGACATGAAACTGTTGTTAATGGTGCAAGTGATTCTGACAAGGCTAAAATATTTGTGCAGAGAATACAACAGGTTCATCAGTATGTCCATGAACAATTGGAGAAAAGCCAGGCTAAGTACAAAGCTAGGCATGATAAACATAGAACTGATCACAAGTTCAAAGTTGGTGATTCAGTTTGGCTTCACATCAGCAAGGAAAGACTGACAGGTGAAGGTAAAAAATTGAAACCTATACGGTATGGTCCATTCCAAATATTGGAAAAAATTGGTAACAACGCTTTCCGGTTAGATTTACCTCCATATATGCAAATCTACTCAGTTGTAAATGTTGAGAATTTAAGATTGTATGAACCGCCTATGATTGTTGATCATGATGATTCTAACATTATGCCTTCCATTGATGATTTTGCTCCTGAGTATCTTGATGAGTTGCAGGAAGACATCATTTTGGACAGGAAAGTAAGAACTTCGTGAAGGGGTGATATTGAGTATCTTCGTGTTGGGTTCAAAGGCATGCATCCGAACAAGGAAAAATGGATGGAAACCGGAAAGGTGAGGGAGAAATACCCTCACCTATTCACCAATTAGGTTGACTTTTGGGGTCCAAAAGTTTCTCAGTGGGGAGGAATGATCCAGAGGATCCTCACAGAGAAACACCGATCTAAGATCTTCTCAGAAATTGTTGCAGTCATTTTTAAAGCGTGGAGAAAAATTATACGATTCCGACGACATCTTGTTTGCAGGAAACAGAGCTCGTTTGCAAAAGTTATAGCCCGCTGAAATTTTTGGGCAACTGGCAAAATTTGGAGTTTTGTGCAGGTTGGACGTGTGCACGCTCGCCAAGTGTTTCGATTATATTGCGACACGTGGATGAATTGTGTGACGTACTAAAAAAATGGGTTTTGGAACGCCGGTCTTGGACACTCGTTCTCGGACAAATGGACCCCGCTATTTACTGGCTGGGGGCCCTCAGCCAGGTTCGACACACTTGATTATGGAGGGGTGCCTTGGCCTCCTTCTCATTTAATCATTAAACCAACTTGTGTATATAAACTCCTATATTTTCCTTTGCGCCATGCATGTGGGACATTGGGCATGCATTATTTAAATTACCCACGCCTAATTACCTATTTGCAATTTTCCACGCATATTTCTAAACTATTCAACGCATTACCTATATTCCATTTTCCACGCATATTTGTAAACTGTCCACCGCATTAAACTGTACCATGCATATTTGATGGGATTGTTGGCGCCTAAAATTAAACAATGTGCCATCCCCAAGAAATGCGCCCCAAGTATAGCACCCTCCACATAGGCTAAGGCGGCTCTTAAGCCACTCAAAAAACGTGCCCACCTACCATTTAAACCCTTGACCAAGATTGCATGCGCCAAATGTGGGATAATGATCCCAAAGGATAAGACAAAAGCAAGGGAGGAGAATGGAACCCTGGGTGGGCCATGTAAAAGGATAAGCGCCCAGCCGGCATGCTAGGAGGTGTAGAAACAATATAAAAGGAGTGATATTTTATTTGTATAGCATTCGGGACTGTGTAGAATTATTGTAATGCTCATAACTTGAGCTAGGAGTGGAATTTGGAGGAGATGTAAAAAGCAACCCCTGTTATTTTCGACAGAGGAAGACTGTGAGAAGGTCAGAATTTTGTATAATTCTTTGTAAAGAATTATTTTCAAGATTTTAATAGATCGGTCCCATTCAACCGAACCCGGAGACGTAGGCCTCAAGCGCCGAACTCCGTTATCAATTCTTGTGTCACATTGCTGGTGAATCCTCTTCATTTCTTTCAATATTTGCATAGTACTTGTAGTTTTTATTCTTTTATTAAAAATGCAAAAAGAATAATGCTCAAATTTTACATCGAAAATCAATACAAAGCAAGAAAAATGTGTGTGCACAATTGCTAGTTAAATTTGGTTTTCAGATCAGGCCATTATCCATAGAGAGGATATTTAGATCTATACAGTTGAAACATAGACTATTCTTCATTATATTCAACGCACAATAGATTAGCTATTATATAGCCTTGAAGGTAGCAAAACAACCTCCTAGTAAATAGGAACAAATACCCCAAAATAGTCATGGGTAACATAATAAAAAACTATATTGTTATAACTATATAAAAATATAATATCCAATAGTAAATTACTAATTACTACGATAAAACATTAATTACCACGAGCACTAGATTAATTTCCTAAAAATCCCATGGGATTTCTAAATCTAGAAGCGAATTTCCAAAATTAAATTCCACTAAACTGAATTTCCCTTCTCTTCGCCTAATTGAATCTTCTTCTACAAATATAGTGATGTGTTTATATAGACACAAAATCAACCACTTACAAAGTTTCCCTTGATACATTTTACCCATCAATAACTTAATGTGTTTCAAACATTAAATTGAAGATAAGTCTCAAAGATGAACTTGATGCAAATGTAAGTTGACCCAATGATCATAATTTTTACCTTCGTCCATCCTAACTTATGATCTTGATGTTGTCAATCCAATGATTTCACCCTTCACATTATCAACATGATAATCTAATGACTTTGCGACTTCATCTATGGATGCATGATATCAACGCAAACCTTCTCTTCTAATGTGGGCCCATAGAACTACATTTGGTGGTGCCACACATGTTTGAATACTTATTGGTTCTATACCATACTTCTAAGTGTTTTTGGAATGTTGTGGTTTTGTATTAAGGCCTACAAACATCATGTAATGTAAAGAATTGTACATGTATGATGTGGGAGAGCCATGATGCATGTTGAACACTTGAAAATGTGTAAGACCTTCCACTATGAAACCACCTTTTTTAGTATATGCCATTAGATATTGGTTTATGCCATATTCTAAAGGGTTGTCTTGATTTAAAATAATATCGCAAATATTTTAGAGGCATGCTACCAATGCGGTAAATAAATAAGTGCAAATAAAAAAATAAAAAAAATTAGATGCACAAAATAGAGATACCCAAAACAACAACATAGTTTAAACATGCTCACAAATTATGAAAAAATATGTAAAACCACCATGTCCTAACAAAGCTACACATAATTGGAATAAAATTTTTCTCCTTTGTTAACATATTTTTGGTTAACGCAAGATTGCAAGTGAACCCAAATGCTTATTCATCACCTTATACCATGAAAACCACATAAACCCAATCTTTGGGAATAAAATAACACACTAATGATTCTTTATTTGTCTAATGTGAGACTATAGACCCATCCTCACACATTCACATACACACACAACCCACAGGGTTATAAATCACATTGTAGACACAAAATCACGCACTTGGGTACTTTTCTAGGTCCATAAACACATACTTGCATTCATATGATCCCTAAGTAAGAAGACTAGTAATTGAAAACTATCTTTAGCCTTTTTACTTTGTCTCTGGTCCTCTTTCTGGTTTTTCACACCCTACAACTCAATCGATACTTTATTGCTTTATCTATCATGACTCTAGACACCAACGCCCAGGTGCCCTCGTCCTTCTAGACGCCCCGACCTCTTTGTATCTTACTCGCCTCTTTTGGGTGTCTTTTATCTTTTGGGCATCTTGTTTTCTTATGGGTCAGCGTTTTAATTGTCAATTGTGAATTCAAACAAGGGACTCATATAAATAAAATGCTATGTGACCAAAATAAAGGAGCAAGCTCTAAGCATATATTATCATCACCTAAGGTTGCATCCAAAGGCATATAAGAGAATCAAATACATTCATTTAGCACTCATACAAGGGACAAGGGAATGAATTTTCTGCATACATGCATAGGAGGGGAAGTTCATTTTTTCCATCCACACATCTATTTACATTAGCACATCTAGCCATTGCCCGCTATCACGTTCACTTGCATAAGGGCCTTCTAGGGCACGATTATTTCACACACACACACACAAACTACATGGAGTTTGAGATGTAGTGCAGTGCCCGGTTGTAAGTCCACTTTGTTGGGTGACCGCTGGGGTCAATTCGACTCCCCATTTGCATCTTTCTTTTTTAGGATTTGATGTAGTTTGGGGTTTTACAGGATATCATTTGTTTTGTAGGTTACAGGAAAATACAACGATCATCCAGTGACACTCAGGTGATCAACAACGAAGGTTAGTGACAACCTTGTGACACAAGAAAAATAAGGTTTTGAGCTCTTGCACAGTCATAGGCACCTACCAGTGGTATCTAGCACCTAAGTGCCCCAATCCTATTCTAGGCACCCTAATTCCGGCTCATCTGGAATTTCCAGGTTTTTTTGTGTTGAGATGTAGTACAACACCTAGTTGTAAGTTCACTTTGTCAGGTAACCGCCAGGGTCAGTTTGACTCCCCATTTGCATCTTTTTTTTTAGGATTTGATGTAGTTTGGGGTTTGGCAGGATATCATTTGTTTTGTAGGTTACAAGAAAATACAATGATCATCTAACGACACTCAGGTGATCAACAATGAAGGTTAGTGACAACCATACGACACAAGAAAAATAAGATTATGAGCTCTTGCACAATCACATTCACCTACTAGTGGTATCCAGTGCTTAAGCGCCTCAATCCTATTCCAGACACCCTAGTCTCGGCTCATTCGGAATTTCTAGGATTTTTTGTGCTCGATTGGGATAGTCTCCTCCTGGACTGTTTACCAGTTTTCTAGTCCTGCATACTTTGGGATTAAGCGAATATCAACTAAGTCTTTTATCCTCTCTCTTGAACCTAGGATTTCATTTTTATCTAGCTTATTGCTTGTGTCAAATCTGTGCGTTAGTGTTTATTTATCGTACGTGACTTTGCAATATCTTAGGGTTTTATAAATTCCATATTTGTTAAATCACATAGTCATGCCACAATGGCTCTAATACTCACAAGGATATGATTGAGTCCTATAGACTATGCCCAAATATGCACACACATCTCTAATACAACACTCTCCAAAAGACGACCTCTAAACTATTTCCTTGTGGGTTCTATGAATGCATTTTCTCAAGTGTAGGGTTGTGTTTATATAAACACACACCTCACACTCACAATATTATTATCAATAAATTTCTTCTACCCATACACATTATATGTTGCAAACATTGAATGAGGAATAAGGCCCATATGTTTTGAGCATAACACATCTCGATGCAAATATACATCAACTTAAAAACCTCAATATCAAGTTAAGTAAATCATATATGATGGCTACCCTTTGGTTATATTTCCTTTGGTGATGAACAAATGACCAAAAATGTATGTGCTCCTAAAGAAAATACACTCATTACACAATAGTGCATACATAATGAAATCACTATGCGAATTTCACATAAAGGTTTGAGCACCACAAACATTCGTGCCATAAAAGGTAAATGCATGTGATCAAGATTAGCACATTGGGATGACAGAAGCCTATGACATGAATTGCACCACCACACACACATCATAAGGTTCTTAGACTTGCATTAAGGTTGTGAAGTGTTTCAATGTTGTGCGCCAAGTATCAAAGTATTGTGCTGTGAGATTAAAGTGTTGCATTTAATGGTACACTAGATCGTACACAAAGAAAACTTAATTAAATATTCAATATGAAATATACAAATATATAGGTGGATGTACTCCTATAATTAAGGAAGTTGTTCCAATTAAATAACCTACGAATGTCACCACTCTAACAAGACTCCAATAATATATATTATTGTTACATAACAATAATATAAGTAACTAAATTACCATACTGTAAAATATTAAATACCATGGAACACTAAATTAAATATTTCCTAAAATTCCCCCCTTAGCGTGAACATGGTAGAAAAATAGTCACACACTCATCTACAATATGATTATCGCTGTGAAACATGCCCTACTATGTGACTCATGATCTTGATCCTAAAGAAAGGCTCTCTCCTTCCATGGTTTTAAACAAGATTACTAAAAACTTGATGTGAACAATCCCCATCAACTGCCCACCTTGTGTGGTTTTCTGGATCTCCCACAAACCTTTTCAAGATCCATGGAATTACTTACTATGGTGCTATTGTTTGCCAATATGCTTGTACATCAGGGAAGATTATAAGAATCATAACTTGTTTAATACAAAACAGAACAATAAAACACATACTAGAAAGAGGCTTAACATTACATGTTATAAGAAGCGTAGCGTTCTTAATTGTAGTCACTATTGTCGATCCCTTCCACTCGATCTCCAACAAAAAAGGAAACTGTCATTGCCAAATGAGTCCGCCCTTGACTTTAGCTGGTTTTGCATAGAATGAAAATGGAACATTGGTGTCGTGTTACCCTCACAAAATGTGAAATTTCCACTTATTCACACTAGGAACAGTGAAAATAAAATCATTCCGTACTGCATACTATTGACCATATCTTGTTAGCTGGATCTTTCTGCACATGATCACCATTACCAATGAACGTATTCACTGATCAATCATCTTCCAACGAAGTACGAAATCCAGAGGATCACTATAGTCAGAGGATCTTTGCAGTCATCTAATCTCCAATACAATTGTTTTTCTAGTATCCACACAACGCACAAAGTAGAAAACTGAAATATGAAGCACGCTGAAATCCACACCACATAACTGAAAAAATAAGTCACCATACCAGAAGTGCGCCCCCATCATTGGCGACTGACGAGAGGTCGTTGATTGACCTCCAACCTTCGATGTCTCCATCCTCCAGTTAGTTTGCTATCAACTCAATTGGATTTGATCATGAAGCTCGATTAAAGACGTTGGGTTACACCGAAAACACGTCCATAAGACAATTTTTTTATTTTTTTGATTTTTTTAAGAAGACATCATTAAAGTAAAAAATACTTGACTACAAATGATAACGAACACTTGTATATTTTTAATGATGAAAGACACTATCAATACTACTAATGATTTTGACTCTCTTGACAACAAATGAGACTTTTGACTCTAGTATACACTTTGTTTGGACTCTATATGTTAATTTTAAAATAATGGAGACAATAACTAATGACTATTTTAAACACCAAAGATTATATACCGGAACATGGACCTAGTTACTAAAAAAATTGACATTTGATTGATAAACCTATTCAATGTCAATTATAAAGTTAAAAAATAATCGTAAATCTAGGCTTAAAATAGAAATTATTACTAATTTTTTTTATGTAAAAGAGGGTTAAGGGGACCCTTCCCTGTACAAAAGATGGAGAAAAAGATAAGACATTAAGGAACAAGACAAAACAACCTCTACCAGCGACACTAAGGATAAAAAACAACAACAAACCAACAACGAAAAAAAAACAATAAAAACAACAACTATCTCAACAACACCCCCTTCCCTTTGGATCTTAGCTACTTTTTTAGGGGGGAGATAGTCTCTTTATTTTTCCTACACACAACTTTCCAATCCTCTTTCATATTTGGATTTACATTTTCAGTATTATGGATTGGAATCCACACTTCAATGTGTTCATGGGATCCTGATAAGGCTTCCACATCATTCCTATAAACTTGTTGCACTTCTATCTCTTCAAGTTCAACTGATTTCATAGATTCTGATTCATGTTCACTTTCTAAAGGATCATTTACCACCAGGTGACTAGGTTTAGTATTCTTCCACTAGGAACTTCTGCCTTTAGCTTGTTTCCTCACCATGTGACAATTTGATGCAAGATGACCAAGAGAAAAGAAAATTCGACATCTAAAGGGAAACCCTTCATAATCCAAATTTTGAGACCACGTTCTATCTTCAACTTTCAGATCAATAGTGACAGGGAATTCAATAGAAGTATCTAGATCAACTAGGATCTGAGCATACGTCGTGTGCTCCAAATCATTAGTTTTTGGGTCAATAGATAAAAATTTCCCTAAGGTGTTTCCAATGGCAGTTAAGCAGCTTTGCCACAAGAATTGGAGGGGAAAGTATGGAAAATGAATCCATACTGGTTTAACTAGGAAAGTATCAGAAAATGGGTTAACCAAAGGAAACCACCGTTTCATTAAAAGTAAATGGGATTCAAAATTAAAAACTTTTCCAAAAATAAGATCCCTATCTGAAGGATTTGTAAATGCAATTATGAAAAAAATGTGTGCACTAGGAAAGATAGCCAACCTACCTTCTATACAAGGATTCCAATGGCTCGAAATCTAGGAATGAAGCGTAGATAATTCAGACAGAAGTTGTTAAATATACAAATAAGACTGTGCCTCTTGAAAGCATTTTCAGATTGAACCACCTCTTCCCCAAAAACCACTGATGGGGTAGATTTAGCATAAGCCATAGGCTTATTACGCTTGGTTTCCATAAAACCCCTATTAAAATTACCTCCACCCCTCACAGCCTCCTTGAAAGAGATCTGTAGATCTGGCTTAACCTATGTAGAGGGTTTTGAAATCTTCTCATACACAACCGAGCTGCCAAAAATTGGAGCTCCAGATACACGAACCAGTTCGGATCCGTCAAGCAAAAATCCTAAATCATTCTGTACTTGGGTGAGAACACCATCCCCTAACTGTACATTAGAATCATGGGTCACAACCCCAACAAATCCATTATCGATTTGCACTTTCTCAAAGGTTTGAGTTCCTGTGAAGGGGCAACCAACCTCCTTGCCTCCCAAGCTCATTCCTCTATCAGAAAAAATAGAGACATTTTAAACCACAAATCCATAGCCTTTTCAACAATTTTTCCATTCTTGCGGGCCGAGACATCCACTCGAGGACCTGGGTCTCTAAAATGCCCCAAACCATTATGAATATTTCTGCCTCCATAGAACAAGTCTCTCCCTCGGCCGAAGCACAGATTAAAGCAAATACATGTTTTAGGGTATCCCCCAAATAACCATAAGAAGGAAATCTATCCCAGCCCCCACCGAAACATGGAAGTCTAGATCCAAATATCGTTAAATCCGAAACAGGCAAAAATTCATCCGCTACTAGGGATACAAATGGTAAAGCAGAAACAAAGGTGCCATTGCTAGCAGAGGACTTGTTACTAGTCAAGGATTCATGCCGCCCTCCACACCTTGGTTTTGGAGCTTAGGGTTAGGGATCTTTCTGACTGGATGATTCTTCATCATTCTCTTATTAAAATCTTTACTACTATTAATATTATTAAAATACCTAAGCCTAAAATGTAAAACCAAAAAAAACTTTACACTTTGATTACTTAAAAACAATAAAGACACAAAAACCGACTCACTGAGGAGGCCACATTTAACAGACATATACCACCAATACGTAGATGTCTTGATTTCAATGCAACTGAGAGGAAAGTCTTATTATACATGTCAAGTTTGACATGGAGATGCTAAATTGCTGTAGTGAGGTCAATAGATGATGAGAGGCTTGAACGAATCAAGTCGAACCAAATATCATTCCAAAATGATTTAATTTGAGGGATTCCCAACACTCTTGGTTGTGCTCTAAATATATGTACAATCACTTCAATCAAAACCAAATGCAATTGACACGTTGGTACTTAACATGCATTAGAACATATGTTAGTTCACCAATGTGGATCAAACTATAGTGATACATCGAATGAAGATCTTAGAAATGAATCAAACCACTGTATTCAACAAGAAGTCCAACTATTTCAATAAGCACTTATAAGACTGAAAATGCTTTAAAACTATCAGGAATGCTTAAGTGAAATCTTGTATTTGTTGATGCAATCGATATAAAGTCGTGGTTCGAGGATGGTGAAAAATATTGATCCATAGCGACCCAAATAAACACCACTTCATCAGAACAACAAGTTTTAGAAGGAGAAATTAAAAAGAATGAATAACAACTGTAAACATACAGAACCACCCCTCTATGTAGAGAGGGGGTTGCGTAACCACCCCGATGGTTGCGTAACCACTGTTTTGCAGACATCAGCGATCTTGTCACTTATGGACAAAAAATAAAAATGGAGCCACAAATGGATACAGAATTCAAACATCTCATCCATGTCTCTTCCTTGGAGGACGTTTCCCATTCTCCAGTGCACTCAAGGACATGTGAAGAAGGCTATTTAAGAAGGAACATAAGCAAGAATCAATTATCGAAGGCAATCAGAGTTGGAGGCAAGAAGTGAGAAACCACTGGAGTTGGAGTTGTTTTGTAGAAGAAAGTGTTAGTGCGAAATCACAGCACCCCAAATGAGTTCGACAGGTCTACTTTTCTAAGGCAGATTCATTTGGTGTGATTGCATAACATTGAACTTTCCTTAGGCGTGGGACCTTACAAAAATGGAAAAGCTCCCCAGATTGAAGGCTGGTTCCTTATTCCTCTGTTCAGGTGCGTGCATGGGAGCTTGTAGAGGTTTTATCTCTATACTTAGTCTAAGACTTGCCAAGGAGACAAGGGTAAAAGGAGTATAAGAAATAAGAAATGACTAAACTACCAGGTGATGCACCAAAGGAATGATGAACACTTATTTTTCTAATAGACACAAACCAACAAAATGCATATAATAAACAAGCATAGATAGCCAGATATGTAATAGAAGACCAGATGAAAGCAAAGAAGGTAAGAAAGGATTTAAAATTGATCAGAGACGTGTTTTATTGCTCTATAGATTGATATAGTCCATTACAAAGTAGCCAAGAGGCAGAAACGTAATGTAATTTCGATGGAAGGCCTGAACCCCACAAATCCCTTTACTAAGAGGAGAAGGGAGCCTGCAAAACAAAGAATGTCCAACCCTTTACAATGAATCCTGCCCCCGTATTTATAGGTTTGATTAGAGAGAAGAAAGAGAGAGAGAAGAGGGAAAAGCAGGTCGAAGCTCAACCAATGCTATTAAAGTTTCTGATGAAATCTGTCCCCAGATTTGTCTTTACTGCATCAATCTTTGGTTCGACGCCTTGAGGGAGGAGGAAATGACAAAACATATAAAATCTGATTTGGTTGTTGAGGCAAGAAGATCCTGCATTGAAAAGCCCAAAGACGTTTCCTCCATTTTCCTTCACCTAACCTCCTCAAAATTAAAGTTTTAGGCCTCCATGGTGTGGGCGAGGCCGAGATCTTTCCAACGGTGTTAGATTCACGATATTTTGAGCCTTGAGTCAAAAGATCTGCCCCTTCAAAATTTGTATCAGGTCTGTACATATAGGCATGAATGTTTTTTGAAAAATGGGTCCCCCTTTTGATGTGGGACACATGGTAGCCAAATTAGAGCAAAATCGGGCTTAAGGGTCCTTAATTTATCTTTTTGCCCTATTGCGCAAAAAACACAAAACTAAAAAAACTCCTTCAGCCCCAAGGCTCCGCCTGGACATGTGGCTCCTTTTGGCTGGCTGGGGAATGTGCTTCCGTCTTTGTCTTTGTGCCTTTTGAATGAAAGGCAATTTTTCGCTTTTTCCTCCGACTCCCCACTTTGGCTTTGACTCGGGTTCACACGCTGATTTTTTCCTTGGGCGGACTTGCGGGCCATTTTGCAACTTTTACGCCTTTTGATACAACAAGGGGCAAAGAACCAACTTTTCCCTGATGGCCCGCTTTTCCCTGGGACACGTGGTAGTCTGGTGCTCGTTTGGAAGCCTTTTCTTTATTCAATCTTTGAATCATCACCATTAAGACACTTGGCAGCCTCTGCTGGCCTATTTGTGTATTGACTATTCAACTAACTTGGCCCCTGTTGGAATAACATGTGGAGGCACCGCGCTTGCTTGAAAACCCGACCCAAAGCTTGCCTTTGGAGGAGCATCGAGTTGACACTTGTCGGTCTCCGCAGGCTTGTGGACCTTTCAACGGTCCCTCTTATCCTTTTGGGCTCTAGGATACACAGCGAGCTCACGGTTATTTGGGTCTGCACCTTAAGACCAACTCTTAGAGATGCGCCATTTAGACACTTGGCATTCTCCGCTTACAATTTTATACTTAGCCAATTTTGAGGCCCGCCTTGTCCTCCTTTTGACTCTGTTATGACCATTTGCTACGTGGAGGGCTGGCGCAAGTTTGAGTCTCCGCCCTAGATTTCCCTCTTGGTTTTGCGCCAAGATGACACCTGACACTTCCTTTTTAGTTGAAGACTTTTCAACGCCCCGCAATTTCTTGGGGTTTTGGACGCGTGGAAGCATGGCCCAAGTTTGGGTTCCCCTTTTTGGATTCACCTTTGGAGAAGCGCCGTTAAGACACGTGGCTCCTTCCGCAGCCTCCTCCATACTTAGTCATTTTTGGACCTTTCCCGAATTGTTTTCGAGCCCGAAAACTTTGAATCCTCACCATTATTTCCCTTCTTGCTCCTAGCCTCTCTGCGGCACCACCCCTTCTTCTTTGACCCTAGAATTCCATTGTTGAGTTTACTTGTAACTTGCATAATGAATTTAAGACACAAAACGGCTTGATAGAGTTGTTTCTTCTTGCACAGGGCCTTTTAATTTTCCTCAACCCCACCACTTCATCATTGAGTCCCCCCTCGACCCTTCAAATAGATTTAAGATATGGAAATGCTGAAAAGAACCGTTTCTTCTATTTCTTCTTGTACAAGGTTGAATTTGACTTTCTCGGACCTCTGCTTTCGCTTTGTCTGGTTCTAGGAAACTCGAGCTCGTGGGTCTAAATCGTTTCCCTTCATGTTTTCTTTATGTGTAGGGCTTGTTCTGATCAAATTTGCCGGGGAGGTAAATTTGGGATAACAGAAAGGTGAAGAAACAAAGGAACCAAGTATAAAAAGGGAGAGTTTACATTGTTTTCTTCCTTTCCTCTTGTTGTAATCTGTATTTCATTTACAATTGGCCAATAAAATTTGGTTTAGAAGGAGCAATTTCCCTTCCCGACTAGTTTTCCCTCAACTTGGGGGTTTCCAGGATAAAATTTTGGTGTTTGAATTGTTATTTCCTTTTCTACAACATAATTCTAATTTCAGTTTGCTCACAATTAATTAAAGGGACTGTCATTTTCAGAATTGAAAGCAGAACAATAAAGATTGTGGTTTTGTAAAGTTCCAAAGTTTGAAGTTTACAGATCATTTTGGTATCAGAGATGATAATAAGTATCCAGGACTGTGCTATTCATTCTTGTGATTTGTAAGATAATGACGAGGTTTAAAGGCGAAGAAGTTTTACCTTGCGATCCAGACATATCTATGAAGAAGTGGAAACAAATAGTTCAAGATCAAATGGAGGAAGAGAACTTGATCTGTAGAATTGAGATGCTAGAGACTATGATGGATAGGATGTATAGACATCAACAAGAGCTCTCAAATTTGCAAAAGATGACTTCAGTCAAGCAAGATAACATGGACTCAGTGGTTCGAGCTTTGGCCAAATTTTTTGGCATATGCAACAACCACGAAGAGGAAGATGTAGAAGGGCATGAAGAAGAAACTCCAGTTGAAAAGGTAAAATCTAATCATTCTCTTTTTAATGTTGAGACTAAGGTTGAAATAAAGAGCTTTGAAGGACAAGTAGATGCAATTTTTTTGGATAAATGGTTAGAAAAACTGGAAGTTTACTTTAGTGTGCATAATGTCAGAGATGCACAAAGGATTACCTTTGCACGTCTCAAAATGGAAGGTCTTGCTCTGGTTTGGTGGGAAAACCATCTAGCCACTTGTGAAAAGAAGAAACGTCCTATTGTTAGTGCTTGGGAGGGTTTTTCAGAATTTATTAGAGCTAACTTTTATCCTATTGACCATAAGAATGACTTGATGATTAAATGGTAGTACTTTAGACAAGGTAGTGGTCAAAGTGTGTAGGATTATACCACGGAGTTTTGGAGAGAAGCCATGTTGCTTGATATGGACTTAGAGGATGAGGATATTCTGACCAAGTATTTGGGAGGACTTCACACTCACCTTCGAAGGAAGGTTATCTCCGTGAAGCCCAAGGATCTCAATGAGGCTTGTGTGCAAGCATACTACATAGATGATGAAAGGAAGAAAGGAGAAGGAGAGTCAAAGATGAAGCAATCAACAAATCAAGAAAAGAAAAAGTAGGGACAAAAAAGTAACAAAGGTAAATGGAAGGGGAAAGGTAAATAAACTGCCAGTACTTTGAATACTTGTAAAGATCCCAATTTTTTTTTGCAAGAATTGTGATATCAATGGTCATACTAATGCTACATGTTGGAAGTTACATTTGGAGCTACATCCAAAGAACCAAACCAAGGATTCCAAGAAATTCATGGCATCTGTAAAGAAAGATGAGGAGGTGGAAATAGAGGATTATTCTAATGTAGACGAGAGGCTTGGATTCACAACCACCAACATGGACAACCAAGAACAGGAAGAAGAGGTGAGTAAGCTATTCCAGATCAAAATCTAAATCAAGAGTACTAAGATAAATGATTTGGTTGATACTGGTTCTCAATCTAACTTGATTTTTGATGTGGTTGTAAAGATGCTTGGTCTTTAAACTTACAAACATCCACATCCACATCCTTTGGGATGGGAAAAGAAGGGTGTAGAAATTTAGGTAACAAGAAGATGTAATTTCAAATTTGGGATAAAATATCAGTATATAGATGCATTATAAGCTGATGTAATTCCACTTTATGCATTTGATATTGTTTTCAGGAATCCTTACTTGTATATCTGGGATTCCATATTCACGAGAAGGGAGAACCGATACAAATGAGTCAAGGACGAGATCTACAACATCTGGGCACACTAGCGTAAGACGAAAAATTGCTATGGTAAGTGCTAACCAAGTAGAAAGACTAATTTAGGAAAATCATAATCATTTTTTTTACTTTTGTTCAAAGATAAACAAGATGGGGTGGAAATTTCAAATGTTTCTAACCAAGGAATGAAGGATTTAGATAGTATTATTTAGTATTTTTAGGAAGTGTTTCAGACTCCCAACGGGTTGGCACCTAAACGGGAGGTAGAGCATGAGATTCAACTGTTGCTGGAGTCCCCTCTACCAAAAATCGGGTTGTATAAGAAATCCTTACTGAAGAGTCCAAAGGTAAAGAAATAAATCCAAAATCTATTGGACCAAGGGGTAATACGCCAAAGCACCTCGCCATGCGGTTCACCTATTGTGATGGTGCCAAAGAAGGATGATTCTTGGAGGATGTGCATCGACTACCGAGCCTTGAAAAAGATCACCATAAAGAACATATATCCACTCCCCTGTATAGATGAAATTCTGGAGCAACTTCAACATGCAAAGTTTTTTGGATCTCAAGTCAGGTTATTACCAGGTTAGGATGAAGGAGGAGGATATATGGAAGACTTCCTTCAAGATAAAACAAGATTTGTATGAGTGGTTATTACTTCCATTTGGTTTATGTAATGCACCTGCTACATTTATGAGATTGATGAATGATGTAATGTGGGAATTCATAGATTCGTGTGTCATTGTATATCTGGATGATATTCTGATTTTTAGTGCCACATGGTAGGAACATCTAACACATTTACAACAAGTCTTGCAAGTTTTCAAGGAGAAACAATTGCTATGCAATATGAAGAAGTGTGAATTTTGTAAACAATCACTTGTTTATCTTGGGCACATGGTTTGAGGAAGAGAGATACAAGTGGATCCAAAGAAGGTGGAAGCCATCACCAACTAGCCAACACCAACGGGAGCCAAAAAGACTAGGAGTTTTATAGGAGCAGTACAATATATGAGGAAGCTCATTCCAGGCTTCTCCGCTATTGCAACACCCCTACACATAGTGGCCGCAAAGAGTAAAGGTTTTGACTGGGGTAAGGAACAAGATACAGATTTTGAATGGTTGAAATACAAAATTAGTCATGCTCCAGTACTTGCTCTTCCTAATTTTCAACTGCCCTTTGAAGTAGAGACATATGGCAATGATTATGCTATGGGAGCAATGTTACTATAGGGAGGTAAGCCAATATGTTATCATTCAGAAACTTTCACTTCATTAGTTAGAGGATATTCTGTTTATGATAAAGAGATGTATGCTCTAGTTTAGGCAATAAAGAAATGGAAACATTATTTGTTGGGTAACGAAACTATTGTGCACACTGACCACAAACATCTCAAGTATTTTCAAGCACAATCTAAATTGCAGTAGGCAAGACACTACAAATGGATGGGATTCCTTCAACAATTCTATCTGGTGATCAAGTACAAGAAAGGAAACACAAGCTTGGTGGTAGAGATGTTGTCTAGGCCGCCCACATAGACAAAGACAAAAACTTTGGGGTGACATATCAGTAGCTGCAATCGCAAGGGGCTAAAAGGATGGGTATTGAAGATTGCTATCTCAAAGATGGGCTGCTCTAATGATGGGGGAAGCTTTGTGTGCTGAAAGAATAAATGCTTCTATAGATGCGGGAAGCACATACCTCGAAAGTAATAGGACATTTTTGTGTTGATAAAACATTAGCCAAATTACAAAGGTATGTGTATTGGCCCAATATGTAGGAAGAAGTGTCAAAATTCATAAGAGGATGTAAAATTTGTTTTACAAACAAGCCTAAAATTAGGAAGGAAGGTTTGTATATGCCTTTACCAGTCCCTACTCATCCTTGGGAAGACATTTATATGGATTTTGTAGGAGGAATACCTATGTCTAAACATGGCTATGATTATCTATATGTTGTTGTAAATAGATTTAGTAAGATGTGTGTTCTTATGACATGTAAAAAGACAATAAAAGCATATGAGGAAATTAAACTTTTCTTTGCTAATGTATGGGTGCATTTTGGCTTGCCAAAGTCTATTGTTTTTGACAGAGATTCCAAGTTCTTAAGGAAGTTTTGGAATACTTTGTGAGAAAATATGGACACCAAGTTACAGAGGAGCATGACCTTCTGTCCACAGACAGATGGACAAACAAAGCTGGTGAACATGAATTTGGTGCAACTGATTAGAGGATATAATAACAAATATCTGCGAACCTGGGATGAGTCCTTAGCCTACATTCAACAGTCCTACAACCAGGAAGTACACACATCCACTATGAAGTCACCATTTGAAGCATGCTTGGGATATCTACCTACGAATCCACTGGACATAGTAATTGGGTAGCAAGAATAAGGGGAGATACATGATTCAAAGGTGACTGGAGCAGCGAAATCCATTGAGAGGATCCAACAAATCCATCTTAAGGTGAAATAACAGTTGGAAAAATCTCAAGCCAAGTATAAGGCTAAACATGATCAACATAGGAGAGAGCAAAAAATTCATGTTGGAGACAAGGTTTGGCTTTACTTGAGCAAGGAGAGATTACAAGGCCAAGGAAGGAAACTCAAACCAAAACAATATGTACCATTCACTATATTGGAGCAGGTTGGAGAAAATGCCTTCAGGCTTGATTTTCCACCATTCATGTAGATGTACTTAGCAATAAATTGTGAGAACTTGCACCTATATGAGCCATCCATGCTTGACGAAGAAGAAGAGTGTCAGTTGCTACCTTCCATAGAAGATTGCATCTTGGATTCACAAGGTGAATTGGAGGAGGACATAGTGTTGCAGCAAAAGATGATCAAAGAGACAAGGATAGGTCCATAGGAGTCTTGGCAAGACTAAATGGGAAGACACCAAGGCAGGCCTAGTGGTACTCAAATGAGGAAGTAATGGAATTGTTTCCTCATCTACTCCCCCACTAAGATTTTGTGGGACCAAAAGCCTCATGAGCAGCGGAGGTGTGATCCATAGGGATCTAAATAAACATCACTTCTTCAGAACAACCAGTTTCAGAAGGATAAATTAAGCAGAATGAAGAGTAGGCTGTAAGGTTACATAACTACCCCTCTGTGCAAAGAGGCTGTTGCCTAATGGCCCCGACGGTTATGTACCATCCCTTGCATAGAACGATCATTGCATAACCACCCTGACGGTTTCATAACCGCCCCGACGGTTTCGTAACTGCCGGTATGCAGACACCGACGGTCCTATCACTTATGGATGAAAAATAAAAATGGAGCCACAAACAGATGCAAAATTCAAACTTCTTGTCGATGTCTCTTCCTTGGAGGACGTTTCCCATTCTCTAGTGCATGGGAGGACATGGGAAGAAGGCTATTTAAGGAGGAACATAGGAAAGAATAAATTATCGAAGGTAATCAGATTTGGAGGCAAGAAGTGAAAAAGAAACCATTGGAGCTGGACTTGTTTTGTAGAAGAAAGGTGAAGAAACAAAGCAGCCAAGTATAGAAAGGGGGAGTTTACATTGTTTTCTTCTTTTACTCTTATTGTAATCTTTATTTCATTTACAATTGGGTAGTAAAATTTGGGAAGGAGAAATTGCCCTTCCTGATTGATTTTCCCTCAACTTGGGGGTTTCTAGGATAAAATTTTGGTGTTTGAATTGTTATTTCCTTTTCTGCAACATAATTCTAAGTTTAGTTCGCTCACAATTAATTAAAGGGTCTGTCATTTTCAAATTGAAAGTAGAACAATAAAGATTGCGGTTTTGTAAAGTTCCAAAGTTTGAAGTTTACAGATCAAATATGAGGAATATATTATGTATAAATTTAGATCTATGTGGACATCATCACAGAAAACCTAGTTTTGTAGCTATTTTAAAACCAAAAACAATACTATGCTCATCGGACGAGACAATTGCAAATCATGAATAATGCCCGTCACACACTCTCACATAGATCTCATCACTATGCTATCAACTGATGGTATAACAAAAGATTGGACACACAAAAAACTTGATTCATTATTCAATATGCAACATATAAATATATAGGTATATGTACTCCTATAATTAAGGAGGTTGCTTCAAACTAAATAACCTACGAATATCACCACACTAACATGACTCCAATAATATATTTTATTGTTACATAACAATAATGTAAGTAACTAAATTACCATACGGTAAAATATATAATACAATAGAACAATAAATTAAATACTTCCTAACATCATCTCTTAAGGTCATCTTGAAGGTGTATGCATAACATGAAAGTGATGCAATGCATTTTGAGTTTGTCTTGCACACAACCTTCTAGTTGTCATATCACATTTTTTGCTCTACGCTAGGAAATACTTGTTTGATCCGATTACTGAGAGATGATTTGGAATCATGTAAATATAAAATATCCTTTTGGTAAAATTTAAAAATGCGTACACAAAACAAATATAAAAACAAACAAATTACTCTATACTCTTTTTGGTTAATACAAGATTATACGTGAAAATCAATAATACCAAGTTAGAATAATAATATTTTATTATAGTTATATATATTGAACAACTTGTAATTCATTTTTTATATAAAAAATTTGGCATATAGACATCAATATACGCCACCAAACATAAAATTTCTATTTTCCTAAAAATTACAATTTTTACTAATTTTTTCTTAAATTTATAAAATTTTACATTTTAATTGTTATAAAAATGACATCTTGCGGAGGTGTATAGATCTGATAGAATCCACTTTTTTTTTGCTTTTTGTTATTTAATATTCAACGGTTGTAAATTTTCATCATTGAAGACTATATATTCATTGGATTAATATAGTAAGAAGGAGAGGATAAGTGTAAGTTTTTTGTAGTTTTAAATATTGAATTGTCAGAACAAATTATTACAAAATTCGTTGATCTATGACACTCAACATGGCCAGAAAGGTTTGATCAAAATAAAATAAGGGGAAATACTAATGGGAATAATGTGATATCTCTTCCATGTCTATAGAAACACATTTGGAAAAAAACAAATGCTTGAAAATTTGAACCTTGAGTTTTCTAATTCCGAGGAACATACTTGTATTTTTTAGATTGAAAATTCAAAATAAGGTACACATTAAAATCCCTTATTTTATTGGTATAGATGGAGGTAAAAAGATCACCAACAAGCCGATACAAGTTTGCAATAGTTATTTAAAAATAAAAATTCCATAACAATCAATTTGTAAATCAGAAAAGAATACAACAATGTATGCTTACTAAAATTTGGTCATTACATTAAATAAGGGAGGTTGTAATATTTGTAGATATTATACAACCAACAATAGTTCCTAGAAAATAGGAACAACATATTACAATTAAAGTCATGGGTACACTAAACCCAACAATATTACATATTTGAAATGAAAGAAATAACATTTTATTATCTTACAAGAGTTATTTACTACGATAAAATTTTCCTTACATTCCTTCCTTTAATTCATCATGGTCTCAAGTGAACAAGAAATAGATTCTTTGAATGCCTCAGATTTGTTCCGTGTAAGTGACTTTTTGAAGAGATCTGCACAACACTCTTTTGTCGGGAAAAACTAGAGTTGTATGTTGCGTTGGGCTAAGTGCATGGAAATGGGGGAGCAAAATGGGGTCAAATGTGACCAATTTTTTTTGGAATCAACAAAATCTAAACTTTAACTGTTAATTTGGTATGCCTATGCTTAGAATTTGACAATTTGATAAGAACGAGAATTGTAGTTCCTAGAATCTAGTTTCTAACTTACTTCTTTTTTTTTGAAAATAGTGGAGATTAAGAGGGTCCAATTTGGTGCGCACAAAAAATGTTCCTAATTTTGTGTAAAAAATATAACATAGTGTTGTGTGTGCGCGCTCCCATTTTTTGAGTTTCGTAAAATATTTTACAAATCCCTTTAGTAGAATGCTATCTAAAATAATGTACTAGGTCATGCTATTTTTCCTTTTTTAATGAATATAGTATTTTTTACTATTTTTCAAAAGGAACACATCCCAAAAATGAAATAATCACATGTACACCCCCTAATTTTAAGAAAATAATTAAAAATCATTATTTTGAATGTGTGTAGAATGGAACATAGATCTTTTCAATGTATTTTATTTGAAATTTTGATGAGTGGATAAAACTACGTAGAAAAAATAATACATGAAGACACTACTAAAAAAATTAAAGATCAAACCTTAAACTATTCAAATTTTAGAAAGAAATACATTGACACACTTAAGAAGGAGCTTGATGCCGTAGTTGTGTTTTTTTAAGAATATTGTTTTATAAAACATTCAGAAACAACGCGTACGCTCGATATTCTTTATGTGATTTTCCCAAAATGCACCCATTCACATGCTTTGGAATAGTTCTATCAAGGGAAACCCTTAGACTTATATATCAACTTATGCCAAACCCAAGTTTAAACCACTGAAGCTTAACAATGACCATACCTTAGATGCCACAACCATGATTGAGTCGCGCTATAACAACTTCTAAATGCAACAAGCAATTCACCATGTTACTTTCAAGGGAAACATGCTATGTATCTCTTGTCATTGAAACTTGAGCAATCAATTTGTAACTGTTATTTCTATCAAGATAAATTCACACATGATTTTGCATTCCTCAACACATGTGAACTATACTAACCTTTATGTACGAATTCTTCCAATGCTTCTCAGATTGTGTCTGAGTAATTTCATATGAACATAATATGACATACTTTTTATCTCCTTGCTAGGTTGATAAAACATGCTTATTGCTATCTTTTGTCCCATGATTGAGCTACCTTGTTATTGTTGCCCAACTTGATACTTCCCATTTCACAAACTCATCTATGTTTGTAAACATGAGTCCTTATTTCCACACAAGTGATTACTATAACCATTATCATAAATACAACACTTTTCTTGTTGCTGTTAGTTCAACCATATGTACATGCATCTAATATATTGACTATTCAGGGTTTTATTCGCATAGAGACAAACGACTTTAGCTTTTGAAATTTTTGTGAACAAATGCATAAAGGGCGTGAAAAAAGTAAATTGAACATGTCTTTGCTACACTCACACGCCTAATAACCAAACTTGTTGACAATAGATCACATAACATTAGATTTGTCATACCTTTGTTCTTCATGATTGTGAATATGATTAAAAATGATAATTATAAGTATTGAGTTCTACCTCTTTTGTCCGTAAAATAATCGTTGTTGGATTTTCCTATGGATCCTGAAAATTATTGGTCCTTCCTCTTCCTCTATCTCTTGTGCTTCTGTTGTTGCTAAACACATACTTAAACAACTATTGAATGAATGTTCTTGGTGAAATGTTGGTAATGTCTTATTCATGCGTTTGCTCATGGATTTGTAGAGACCCCGTCAGACTCATCACATTGACAATTGCCTCAAGCCTATTTGAATCACACAAATTGCAACCACTATTATGAAGATCAACACCTAGCAAGTAAACTGAAGGATGTTTATTCCACTGACTCTTACCTCATCTAACATTTCACCATTGAGATCTTATATGATTTACTACTTTCATTGCATGGGTGAGAAACACATCAGGCTGGAACTTGAATCTTTCAATGAACAATTTTTTAAATTTCTTCTAAGTGATATGCAATCTGGTGAACACAATTATAGAACCTTACGTAATAACCTATGATACATTGTTTGTAAACTCTCCCATGAAACTTGAAGATGTCTATGGTTGTTGTTGCAACCCTGATGAAAAATACTAAGTTTAGACCCATTTTGAAAACCCTATTGTATGATAAACATATAGCTTTTGAATCTCCTTTCAATGAAAAATTCATTCTAATAAATCCTTATGAATGCATTGCGAGCAGACATGTTCAAGCTCAAGTAACAGAGCTTGCAATACCATTTGTACTTGTTCTGACATCAACCATATAGTCAACTAAAACAATTCCATAATAGGTTTAATGTGAACAAAATAATGTAGTGCATCTCAATACTCCGATGATCATATTCTTTCCCATTGAATGATAAGTGCTTAACCTATCACATGCATATATGTGTGCGCTGATCATACAGACAAACTGGTAGTGCATTATTACCTTACATCCATTAGATAGGATTAATGTAGAGCCGACTTGGATCTTTAATAAATAGGCGTAAGGATGAAGGGTTTGTGCAAACCCGCCTTCATTGTTAACCCCCTTATGTGGAGCCTAGGTAACACCTATGTGGTCTGTTTTTACCTTAATAAGCATTTAGGAGGGTAATTATAAGCCATCAATATGCCACTTATACAATCCCATGTGTTTAGGTCTTGAAATATTGAATTAAATTATTACAAATTTTTTTATTTACGATCTTTCCAAAAATATCATTTTTTGAATTTTTAAAATAGGTTTTTTGTATTTTTTAAAATTATTTCTAAACTATGGTATTTTAGGAAATTTGGTATGTCCCTTTTGAGACAAAATGAAAATATGTAAATCATTTCCAAAAAAATTGAATTTTTAAAACTAAATTTTAATGTTATCATTACGCTCATGAAAAAAATCAATTTTGAAATAAATCAAAGAGATATATCACCATAAACATCTATACATATCTAAATTGAATAATATATTCACTAAAAAAATAATAAAAAATTCAATATATATCTAAAATGTCTTAAAAATATTCATATAATAGATAATTAAGTCTAGAATATCGATAGTCAAAAATTTGATCAGATAGGAAAATATGTTTTGACTACTTAACAAGATGTTGGCCCAATGTTGCTCTACTATAAAATAAGAAACAACTTAAAACTATATATATATATATATATATATATATATATATATCGAATATATATATATACTATATAAAATATATATATATATATATTTAAAAAAAAAAAATCCACATACATTAGACATTCAAAATGCAACATTTCATTAGTTTATAACATTATTCCAATTCTAGGGTAATTTTGTGGAAATTGCCTCTACAATTTAAGTGATGTCAAAAATTCGATATGTGTAGACTTACAATCGAATATGCAACACTAAAGTGGAGTAGATCGACTTATGGGCTTGGACCAGATCTTACTGTGTAGACAACTAAAATGTCGACATAATTAATTACTGATTAGTTTGTCTCGCAAATATCCTAACTATCTATCATCATCATAATTAATTAATCACAAGATTAATTATTATTAATCCATTTTTAATCATATTTACTCTTTATCATTATATATCATTCCATTATTAATCCTCTTAATTCATTATTATATCCCATATCAATCCATTAATCAATTTTAGTCCATTCATTATATCATATTATCCTATTATAATCCCTATTAATTTTGTAGGAATTTAATATTCCTACATCTACCTATTCACCTACTCTACACATACCTACACCTATCCTTTCCATGTAATCTCACCCCTAATCATATTTTATTTAACCTAATCTAATCCTAAAACTAATCACATGCTCCACCTCTAAATCTAGAGGCTTCTATTTCTAGAAGCCTCTCTAAACTTTCTCCTTCCATTGAATTTTTAATTCAATGGAAGCTTCTTCCCTCCATTGAATTTTGAATTCAAATTCTAGAATCCTCCAATTCTCAGACCATGCATCTGCATCCTCACTTGATCCCAATCTCACCATGGCTTCATCCTAGCCATTGAAACCAGCTCCTCAGCTATAAATTAAGCTCTCCTCCTCCATGAGAGCCAAGGATTCAAGAATCAATAACAAAACTCTGCTATTTTATTTCATCCTATATCAATCATCTATCTTCAATCTATTCTTATCCAATCTATCATCCATTATATTCATCAATTAATCAAAGACAAATCAAGGGGAGGTGCTGCCCATGTGTCTCCACAATATCTAAAGCAACATTAACATCAATCCAGGAGCAAATCCAACAAATAAAAGGAGGAGATTTGCAACTTGTAGGTAGGTGCATGTATTTGTCTCTCTCCCCTTTTACATCCATTGTTTTATCTGAGGTATTTTTTGAGAAGATTATAAATTAGTGAAGCAAGTTTGTGTGTTTTGGCTTCTAACTTGTATTTGTTTCAATAATATTTTCTAACATTATACAATTTTGGCTACCCACCGTGGGGCCTTACCCCTGCACTTTTACATCATTTCCAATCTTATTTTATCCCTAGAACAGGCTGTCAAAGTTTCAAGAAGTTTTCATTGTCGTTTACCCCTTCAAATTTCATAATTTCGCAGCTCAAATTCCATTCCCAGCACATGAAAAACGGTGCCTATGCACTCTGTGTTTTGGTGCACCTATGCAACACATAATGACACCTATTTGACCTAAATTGGCGCCTATGACCTTGTTTTGGTTCCTTTGCCATACTTTGGCGCCTTTGCCACTGATGTTTTAATGCCTAGTGCTCTTTGCCAAAAAACCATAGGGTTTTTGTTTCCTACCTTTTAAGAGCCTAAATTTCACACATCTAATGCTTATTCAAAATGAACATTCGTTTCCCCCTAAAGGTATTTTCTATAATTCATGCACTACTTTGGTGCTATGACCTGTCAATCAGTGCCTTTTAGAATCATAGGATTTTCACTTAAGACTAACAATCAAACTGGTTTTCAAGATTCCTAAATATTGGTCGTTTTTACAGGTCTAACATTGATGTTTTTATAGTTTTATTGCTAGAAACTAAGGGGAACCTTTTGTGCATTTTTCTACCTTTTTTGTGATTTTAGGATTGAAAACTACTAATCCTTTTTGTTTTGCAACCCGATCGATCGAAGATATTGGGTTTATAAATAAAATTACTAACCTTTGTTTTTTAAGGCCCCTCTTAAATACACACTCATATAATCTTTATAGTTTCATTTTATTATCTAACATTATTTTTCTTGTGTGTTTTCTTTTGTTTCTTGTTTATCCCGAAGGAAAAACCATGTATGCTCTCCTCCCGCATCCTAGGATGATCTTGAGGATCAAAAGAGGCTAGCCTTCCCTCTTTTTATTTTATAGAGGCAACATGATGTGGAAGTGAAATCCACACACTTTCTATAGTCTTAGGAGTCTTGTGACCATGGGCTTCACCTCCACGCATGTAGACACACCCCGTGTTCCGATGTGGTATATAAATTCTTGGAGAGTTGTTATTATTGGCTAAGCACTTGCTTGTTTTAAGAGCGACGTGAAGTGAGGGGCTTCCACATCCCAATATAGACAACATCCTTGCAACATAGAATTGGGCATCCCCATGTACTGCAAGGTATATCAGGGACTCCCTTAGTGAGCTTATACATCCTAGTCTATGTAACCTTTTGGCCACATATCAAGCTAGAATGTAAGGAGGCCGCACTCCCTAAGACTATTCAGTAGCCGACCCCACATTGACACATAGGTGGAGAGTCAGTTTGTGGCACCATTTTCGGTGTGTGGTATTGAAAGCGGGCTATAGTTTGATTGTAATCACACTTGACTAGTTAGGGTGTGTGTTGCATGTTTTTTGGTTGCTTGTGAACACCCTTAGCCATCCTATCACCTTAAATTTTAATCAATCAACATCATCATAATCAACCATCCTTGATCACACAATCCCAATCCAAATCCTATCACCATCCTTAATCAATCAACTTAATCCAAATCTATTGCCCCACACATCCTATGAAGCCATGGCCTTTGATCCTCAATTCTCATCCTCTCCAAACCACATCCAAACCCCTACCTTTTTTTATAAATCCATCAGCCAAACTATCCTATCATCCCCCACCCATCAATGTCAATCATCTCGATTTGATCATGAAATCCCACACACTATCTCAACACCTTAATAAAAAAATCTCAAATCTCACATCACTACCTCAACCAATCCCATTCTCGTCATCCGAATCAACCATCCCATATTGATCCTAACATCCTAAAAACCCTCTAACAACTCAATCTACAAATATCCTGATCTTAAATCATGTATCAACCAATCACCTCCTAAACCGTCATGTCCCAACCAACCCCATCCATAATTTCCCCTTCCTAAGATCCCTACCCCTCACCCCATTGACTTCCTCTTTGAGGAACCCAAATCATCTCAATCCACACCCTGACCTAATCAACATAAACCACTATCCCCACAAGCCAATTACATCGAATTTGACATACCTCACTAACTTTGACCTGGACCAAGAGGACCTCCTTTATGTCCTTGCTAATCTAGTCACCAATCCCAAGCCCACACAACCATCCCAAATTCCAACCTCCAAATCTCGTATCAATCATCATGACCTACACCTTCCTCCCATAAAAAAATCATGTGGATAATCCTCCACCATCCAAAATCTCAACTCCTAAATCCAATAATCATAAAACCTATAATCAAGTCCCATTCACATATCCACAATAATCCCAATAACAATCCAAAATTAGTATCCCCCATATCTCATATTAGTCCTCCATCCTCATCATCTTCATCATCCCAATCCGATCCTACATAATTTCTCCTAGATAGTCTCACATCCCCTAATCCACCATCAAATTCAATCTCTAAGCCTATTTCATCCCCTCCATCACCTAACACTAATCTTATAAAAAATATCTCATCCACCATGAATCCTAAGTCACCCTCATCCCCTTTTATCCCTTAATCCTAAACCATCTAATGTGGCTCCTACGCCACCCTCATCCTTTTCATCCATATTTAATCCTATCTTAACCCATTCATCACCTAAACCTAACACTATCCTATCCTCCAATCCTACTTTATCTCCACCATCCACAAATCCTAAAACATCTAACGTGACTCCTAAAGCATTGATTCCTAAACCTAAAAAATCCAATCCCAATCCTTTCCCCACCCCATCTCCTACCAAAAATAAAGAGCCTCCTATGCCACCTTCATCCCCTAAATAAACCAAATATAATGTGGTTCCTACACCACACCCATCCCCGAAATCTCCTTCATCCCCAACATCACTCAAATTTAATGTGACCCCCATATAACACCCATCCCCTTCATTTAAATCTACACCTTCCCATTCATCTACATCTACTAATCCCAAATAATTTAATTCTAAGCCAACAATCGACCTCAAAACCACATACTCCAACCAATCCAAAATCAACCAAATCTACTTTTGCCTCCACGCCCAAACCATCCAATTTGGCCCCTAGGCATAATCCATCCCCTTCATCTTCTAAGCCACAAAAATATAATACAACTCATAAATTCAAATCAACCAAAACATATCATAATCCGTCCAATGCTCCACCTTTACTTCCTACTCCCCTAAAACCATTTAATCCAAACCACTTCACTCCTTTAGGATAATCCTTGACCACCATCTTCCATCATCTAAAAACCTTCAACATGATCATCCATCCCCCACTCAAATCACATGATCAAAACTTTCCCAAACCATCTTGGTATTGGGAACACTATTATTGTGACTTCCATCACACCCATGGACCTTCAACATGATCATCCATCCCCCACTCAAATCACATGATCCAAACTTTCCCAAACCCTCTTGGTATTGGGAACACTATTATTGTGACTTCCATCACACCCATGAACATTCAACCAATCACTGCATACAATTTAGGTCTTATGTCCAAAACCTCATTAATTAAGGGATTCTTGTCCTTATACCTCTTTATCCACCACCTTTCCATTCCAACATTTTTCAGCTATCCAAATCTCATCATACATACAAACGTCCCTCACCAACTAAAAACCAAAACAAATCTCACCTCCCATCTTTTAAGTCTGTGCTCTTAGCGGATGACAAAACTACAACCCCCCAATTTCATGATGACTAGATGACATCATATTCCCCATCCACTCCATACCATATATCCAAAAATATGTTCACTATTATGAAACATTGAGGCAAAGGCTCAGGCATCCATCAACAAGGCATTCACGAACCCATTTCCCTTCATCAAAATCCAGGCTTCTTAGGATTAGGGTATGAACCTAAAACTAACAACATCCCTCCCAACACTACATTACAACCCCTTTCTACCACTCCTCTTGTTGATCCTACCATCCCAACCACTCAACCCAATCACAAATCATTTAATCCCCCTACAAATACCAAACACCTAAAAATGGATTGAACACATAATTCGTCCCCTACGCACGGATGTTATTTCCTTCCTACCCACCCTCCTTCCATCCAATCTCTAAATCCCTTTGCATCTAATCCATTATTATCATCACATCCATTCATATCCTCTTATAATCCATTCATTTGAACACTTGATCAAATTTCTTGCACATATTGTAAGTCAATAATACCTACTATAACCATGTGGCGTTGGTCTATCATTACCTCCAACATGCAAGCACAATTTTCCTCCTAGAGATCCACACAATCTAACATACTTAATCTACTTGTGGTGAAGACCCTTGGGTGTGTAAATTTCCACTCTAGTCAATGTCATCTTCACACTCATTTCCATCCCCCATCAAGCTACTAATGATTCTTAACCCATTGAGAGTTCTTAAGAGAGTGAAACCTCTTTATGTAAAAAATAATTCAAATATCAAAAAGAAAAAATCATATCAAAATTAAAAATATCAAATAAAATCTACCTCAAGACTCTCTTTAGGGGTGTTTCCAACATATCTACATGGGCTATGGATGCCTGGCTAGCATTAGAGCAATTTTGTGACAAGAATCAAATGCTCTCTGTCGGGGCTATGGACACCTAGTTGGCAGCAGAGCAATGCATGACTTAGCATTCCGTTCACCATCCATCCACCTATTTGAATTAATCACCCCCTATACATTGGCTACTTTGTCTTCACATACTACCCATTAAGTCTTCACTTCAAGCGATAATTAACCATCACAATCACACACATTTTGATCTCATAGAGACATACGACTCACATGTTGCTAGGTATTGTTTAGACCTTGATCACACTTCTGTTTTAGTCCAACTCTTGCCTTACAACATGTTCCGTTAGGCTCATCTTTTATACATATCCATTGATGTTATTTTACTTCCTTCCATCATATCCACATTCTTTTTTTCTCGGATCAAACATCCATGGGAAGACGATGATCCTTTCCTTTTCATCAAATCCTCATCATGCCCATTTTTACATATCATCATCATGACTGGGGGAATCCTTACTATCATCTGCTAAGGGCATCATCCATTTTACGAACCCATCCTATCCTTCACCTGGGGTCAAATCGAACCCATCCATCCATCCACACCAGCCACCCTACTTTACACTTTAGGGCACACCACATCTATCCCTCAAGCCACCCCTTATACTCGGGGGCATATCTTATCATATTCTTCATCCTATTTATATCCCATCCCACATCCCATATAATCCTAACCCATCAACCAATCCCTATCCTATCCAACCTATCCAATTTCCCTCAATCCATCCCCTATACCTAGAGCACATTTTATCATCTTCCATATCCCCCATATTATCCTATACCACACCCCTCATCCTATCTGTCTCTCATCCCACATCCCATCTAATCCTAAACCATCAACTAATCTCTATCCTCTCCGACCTATCTAATTTCCCTCAATCCTTCCCCTTCATCCTACCTAAACACACTTTGAGACTTATAGGATAAAGTCACATCCCACCTTACATCCCTTCCCACCCCCATGAACTATCCCATCCTGAATCATTTCATCTTACATATCCTCAACCATTCCTCCCCATATAAAATCCAAAATCTCAAGATCCAACATCAAATAATATAACCATCCAAAATACAAAATCTAAAAATAAAAAAAATTCAAAAAAATCCATGAAAAGATCACAAATTTACACCAAAAAACAAAAAATACAAAAATGCAATATGTGTGCTTTTTCTTGCGTGTGTTTTCTTACTTGTCTACATTTACATTTTGGCCGATGATATGAGTCCCCTTTTGTTTATTTTTCTTCTGCACGGTCCAATGATGTGAGGACCATATTTTTTGCATTAATCTGTCTAATGATATGAGGACAAGGGAATTTGGCAATTCAATCATAATGGTATTTATACCTTGGTTCCTTTTGCTGTATGCCACATCAATAAAATTTCTATGATGATAGAAATGGGCAGTTTATAGTAGCACACCCCCTTCTATCACCATATTTTAGCCTTATCATCATCCAAACCTAATCCTCATCATCATCTCATTAACAATCTAACCTCCTCATCCTCCTTTCCAATCAATAATTTAATCAATCAACCAATATCCACATCCCAATATTATCATCTCACATGCAACATCTAAAGTCCCCACCCCTTGGCTTGGGCATCTTCTAACATCCTCTCATCAGTAAAACTCAAACATTATTTCTCATCGCTTCATCAGTCATCATCCCAATCCTCTCCTCATCAATATCCTATCATCCAAATCGATCCAAAAACCAATTATTATTCTCTCATGCAAAAATACTTAATGTTTTAATCCTCCAAATCCAACATCATATACCCTATCTTACTCTCTAGTTAATCAAACCTCAAATCCAACATCCTCAAATCTAAATCCCACATCTTCAATCCTAACCCCTTGACTAGGGAATCATCTACTCCAAAATCCAATATCCCGTATCTTCTAATCCTATAATCTCCTACTCTTCTCATCCTATAATCCTCTAATCTCCCACTCTTCTCATTCTCTAATCGTCTCTCATCTACTAACTTGGGCCTCTCCTCTTTTTGAGTGGTTACCCGACTCGTTCCTCCCTACCTAGCCCCTCGAGGGGGAATCATATCATCATCCTAAAATATTCTCTTCTTTTTATTTGAACGGTCATTGCTACACAATAACCATTCAAAGAGGGGAAAAATGCAGACATGATTAATTACGATTAATCTGTCCCACAAATAACATTATTACTATCTAAAACCACATAATAATTAATCACAAGATTAATTATTATTAATCCATTTTATTATATTTACCCTTTATAATTTTATCATAATTTATCATTTATTCCAACATTCCCTCATTAATGGGACTATTAATTCATTATTTATCATTAATCAGTTTTATTTCATTATTATATCATATTATCCTATTATAATCCCTATTAAGATTTTCTAGGAATTTAATATTCCTACATCTACCTACCTACCTACCCTACACAACCATACACCTATCCTTTCCATGTAACCTCACCCTAATCATCTTTATTAACCTAATCTAACTCTAATCCTAATCATATACTGCACCTCTAAATCTAAAGGCTTATATTTCTAGAAGTCTCTCTAACTTTCTCCTTCTATTGAATTTTTCATTCAATGGAAGATTCTTCCATCCATGAAATTTTAATTCAAATCCTAGATACTTCCACTCTATAATCCTCTAATCCTCACATGCATTCTCCACCATTGATCCAAATCCATCTTGGATTCATCCTAGCCATTGAAATCTCCACTCCTCAACTGTAAATTAAGCTCTCCTCCTCCATGAGAGGCAAGGGATCTAATCCATAACAAAACTATGCTCTTTTATTCATCCAATCAATCCATTCTATCATCACTCTATCATATCAATCCATTTCTTCAATCTAATCATCTAATCCATCCATTGAAATTCAAATCAAGAAATTCAAAGAGGGATGGTTTTTCCCGTGTGTTTGCACCAATATCTACAGAAAAAATCAATCAAGCAAGAGCAAATCCAACACATCGAAGGAGGAGCTTTGCAACTTGTAGGTAAGTGGAGGTATTTGAGTCTCTTCCTTTTCAATCCATTTCTTTATCTGAGGTATTTGTTGGGATGATTAGATTAGGGAAGCATATTTTTTTTTTTCACATTCAACTCACTAATCTTTTTAACTTATACAAAACTAACTTTCTAAAATATGAATATTGTTCTAAACTAATTGGATCTAGTGAGTTGTACTCTTTTAGACATTTAAATGTAGGTTCATGGACTATTCATACGAGGCAGATGACATGTTTTTATTATTCATGTACATATTTTGTCTAGATGTGCGTGATTCAAAAGAGTGGGTCAATGAATGGTGTTACAGACCTTTAAATCCACTTGAGACATATCGATCTCCACAAACTCTACAACTTACATCAATGGAATCATCGGTTGAATTTGACCACATATAAGATCTAGTGCAACCATGTATTATAAATGCATTTTAAAGGTAAAATTAATATTTAATCTCATTATGTAGTATTTATGAATAATTTATTGCAAAATGTGATGCACGTCATGTTTATGAAGTTGTTGCAAAAAAACATAATAAAGAAGGAACACATTATTATTTGTCTCATTGTGTTGAGGAAAAAAAGAAATTGATAGCCCCAATCATAGATAAAGAAGGCCTAGAGTATCCTATGAGGTTTTTGGTTGCTATTGTAATATAACTTAGAAGATACCCAATGAAGAACTCTAATGTTTGGTTGTATAAGAGTTTTGACACTCATAGAAATATTATTCATTATTCTCACATTGTTGTTGCATTTAATGTTCAATTGATCAAATACGAGGGTCGACTACACAATAAAAATTTGTGGAAAGTTCTTCAACCTAACCATGAAGTAATTCTCGACACCTTAAAGTATAGATCAGATATAGACGGTTCATTGGATTGAATTGGTACAATGGTACATAAGTGTTATAGTTTGTAAGTATAATTTTAAATTCTTAAGTTTTGTGTGTATAAGATTTTTTTTTCTTTTCTTTTGTTTATTTATATTTCTACTAAGATTATTAATATAGGTTACTAGGGCCAAACAATCTTCCACCTTCACGTGGTTCATACCATCAATAAATAATTTATATTATTGAAAAAACAATTGTGTTATGTGACATCAATACCTTTACATTCAGATGAGGATCCTCTTCCATCCCCTACACCACCTTCAACGTCACCTTGAGAGTCACTTCAACAGTCACCTTCAACACCACCTCAACCATCACCAGATGTTTCATCAAAACAACCTCGTAGAATAACCACTAGAACATATGACAATGTTCAACCACATTTCCCCAGTCCTTCAAGACATTCTTTTTCACGTTGTTCATATGTTCCTTCTACACTACCTATATATATTTTTAATCCTTTAACACAAGTTACCCCTAGACTAGGAAAATCATGGTTAAGTTTTGTAAGGAAATCAAGGAACTAATACGACCTCGTCCACCTCAGCCAAATAGAATATTATTCTATAAAATGAATGGTAAAGTTGTTGGATATTCACCATGTTATTTTTTACCCACACATTGTAATATGTTAAACATTAATGTTTCATGACTATATATATATGTCCTATTTTTCCTACTTTGAATATAGTATGTTGTGCTTGCTTTAGCAATTTGAGTAGTTTCCATAAGAGCATGACGATTGCATTGACTGTGGCATCTATCTTAGACTGATTATCTCTCTTACAAATTTATGTCAAAATTACACTTTTCATGATTAAAATAGGTATTAAATTTTGACATGTAACGTTATCCGGTTAAATATATTTTATCTCTTTTAAAACTTTTTCTTAAGAGTGGTAAGTGGATAATTTAATTATTAATATTATCATCTTTTATAAAAAATTGGTCATATCAAGCTTAGCATAAATGGTGGTAAATTTTATAGCATGATAAAATGACATCTTTGTGAACTTGTAAATGTAATACTATGCAATGTGAAAAAATCTTAATAGACTTAACATTGGAAAAAAAATAACTAAAACTAGTAATCAATGTATACCCTTATTTTCCATAGTTGTATGTTAGTATTTCCCATTCATTGGTAGTTAGAGTTAAAGTTAGTTGCCATCTTTAAATTTTGAATATGAAATAGCTTTTGAATATGTAGGGGCGGGGGTTATAGATTCTCAAAGAAGTATGGGAAGAGGGATTAAGAAATAAAAGAATGTAATAGGGGATGTAATAAAGGGGACCTCCTCTCTTTATATTGTCTCAGCTGCCAAAGTAGATATGGTAGATAAATACTCTCCATGGACCACCCCACTTAACCCCTACCCATATCATCCACCCACTTCACCCATATCCCGATATAGATATATATAGGCGTGGAGGTTACACAAGGAGGTGGAGACAAAATCTCGAGGTTTCACTCTTCACTAGAAGGATAATTGGGGCTCCAAACCTTATATATTTCTCGGAGTACCTATATAAAATACATGGTGTTGCTTATATAGTAGTTATTTTATGATCAAGAGGACATCAGGGAGAAAAGCTACAAGGTCCAACACCCATTAGATAAGGGGTTACAACATTTAGAGAGAGGAAACCAACCTACCCTCCCTCTTTACTATAATCCTTAAACACCTTCCAAAACATCCTTCTCCTACCCTTGTATCTTTCTCTATGGACGAATCTCTTTCTCTATAGCTTCATTCCTTTCCCTCCTCACACTGCTTTAGTCCATGCTGCAACCCCTTCCTTTCTTATATGTTCCATTTCATACGCTTTATCCCCATATGCCATATAGCTATATAGTTCCCATGAATAAGGTAATAGTTCTATCACACTGCCATTGGAAAAGACAACGAGGCCAGTGGGACCAACTAAATGAATGTGAAGGGATAATCTCACCCCCTTTACTATACTAGACCCCTATTTCTTGATTATAAGGGATCTATATATCTGGGTTAAGATTTTAATGTGATTCCCATTATATTCTCCCCCTTTATATAAGGGTAGATAATCCCTCATTCTCATCCCTATTTATCAAAGGAATTGAAGTGATAGGGGTTAGGGGAACCCAAGAATAATATCTCTCTCTACCTATATATAGATTTATTCGGTCAAGTTCAATACATATCTATTACATTGTGCTCACCCAATATATAAATAATGATCAACCCAAATATATAGATTCTTATAGGAACCTATATAGTATAGGGTTTCTCTATATAGATCTAGCCACACTAAATATACCTATGTAGCTCCTCTCTTGTCCCATGTATAGAAGGTAGGGCGAAGAAAGAGAGGGAGATAACGATATAGTGATTCTCCCTACATATATAGGGTAAGGGGCCTGCCATGTTATCAAGTTGCCCCAAGATAAGAAAATTTTCTCTGAACTCTACATAGCCTTCATAGAATAGATACATATGGATCCTTTCACGTATTTTCTTATCTCCAGATTTCTTTATTTATCCCATCTTTCCTAAAATGACCATTTATATATATGTATAGTGTATATCTTATCACATATACATATATATATATATATATATATGTGGGGGAAATATGACCTAACTATAAAGAGGGGGCATTATATCTAGAATTTTATACTCTATATGGGTTGAGGGGTGTGTAGTGATTAAGGTTTTTTATTTTATATTTTAGAAAGGTACGGGGTGGCACAAATGTGGCATAAATTTACATCAAATTTGCGCCACACCCACCTCTAAGGTAAAAAACCATAATGTGCGATGAAAAAAGGAAATCCCACTTTATTTCATTTCATTTTGACCTCCATGAGAGGAAATAAGAAATAAAAAATGAAGAGGAGAGGATAACCCTAGTGGAAGAAAAAAGGATAACAATAAAGGAGAGGAAATAATTAAAAAAACATAAAATAAGAGGAGAAAGGAACGAAGAAAAAACAAAGGACAACATAGACAAAAAATGGGCCATAAACACAAACACAGAGCAAATATAAAAGCTTCAAGGTAATTAAAACTTCGAACGGAAGAATAAAAGTATGTGAAAATCCTAAATTATAGGCATGTAGATTTTTATTTAAATACAATAAATAATGTATGTGAATCGTAGGAAGTAAAACGCAAATCTTAGGATAAATTGAGTAAGCCCTATAATAGATTTGAAAAGAAATTATGGAAATCTTAATTAAAATATAAAATTTAGGATAAATCATGTATACCATAGGAATTATTATGTAAACCCTAGGGTAAATTATGCAAACCCTAGAGAATATTATGTAAACCCTAATGTACATTGTGTAAACCCTAGGGAAAATTGTGTAAATCCTAGGGTAAATTGTGTAATGTATAGAGAATATTGTATAAACCCTAATTTAAACCGTGTAAACCCTAGGGAAAATTGTAACCACAAAAAAAAATCTATCCTAAATCATGCCATAATATAATATTTAATTAATTTTTTAAAATTGGAGTATAAAACAATATGGTTAGGGTTTAGAAAGATGTCATCTTATGTGATGTTTATAACTATGAAAATGATATATAACTGTGTTAAATACTATTAATATTTTCTTAAATGTGCCTATAACTTATAGGGACCTAAAGACAAGCTTCAAAAATAATATGTTGTGTCAAACACTATCTCCAAGAAATTTTGTCCTAGGGCATATGATTCTTACCTCTACTACTATGACCTAAAATAGAAATTTGGCATCTCATGCACTTGTGTTTCTAAAACTAGGATATGTTCTTGAAATTTCATTTGCACTTATACTAACAAGTAGGATGCATAACAATACTCCAAAGAGACCTCTCAATATGTGTGTGATAATGTGGATAAACAATGTAAATTGGAAATCTCTAATAAGGCCTTTAACACTTGGAAATGAAATTTATATAACTCTCCCTATTGTCATTTCTAAAAGAAGATAAGTAATTAAATTGTATACTAAATTTTATGACACATTGTTCATGACTAAGGTACACATATTTCCTTACTCAATGCATTTTATAATGTTGGTTTTGATATTAGAGAGGACATAACCTGTTCATAAATAAATTTGATGCCTTCACATGTGATGACTCTAGAGATTTGGGTTTGAAACACTATGACATGGATGAGGATTTAGATTAAACCCATGTGCCACCTCGATGTCTATTGACCTCTATGTGCCCACCGCTGAGGTATACATTTATAACATATTTTATAATTTAATAATATTTTTTCATATTTAAAATTATAATTATACACCTTCATAATGATAGGTCTACTACTTATAGAGACCTACAAGAGCTATCTAACAAAGTCTATCACATTTGTATGAGCGGACATCCATCAACATATAGGGAATTGACACAAAGGTATACATTTATAATCGATTGTTAATTACAAATTATTTAATTTCACTATGCAAAATTATAATGGCACACGTGTTTCACATGTCTACTTCTCATATAGAATGAAGGGAGGAGGATGATAGTTTAACAAGCACATGTACTTCATTTACTCTTAGGTTTTCCCTTGCACAGAGGTATAAATTCATTTCTTATCTGTTAATACACATTTTCCTCTTAATTGAATAATTATAATACAACCTCATTATGCTAGTTCTACATCCCATATAAAATGATGTGATTATGATGATAGTCATATAATGAGGGAGTCATTTTCACAGACATAAGAAGTCTTTATTTATTATATAAAGTGATTTTAATTAATTCTTTTATAACAAGATGACATTTTTTGTATATCTTTGTCAGAGGTAGGTTCCTATCAACTTATTAGCAATAAAAACTAAAAACAAAATGGTGAGATATTACCCCCAAAATTATGAATGACCTACTCTCGAGTGGATTAAGGGGGGGGGGGGGGAGCTTTCAATGCACTCTTTCCCCCTCCAACAAAAAATTTTGAGACCCTCTCATATTTTTCATAGTAATTATAAACATTGGGTGTAAGGGGACCTCAGAATGGACCTCTATGTAAATGATGATACAATGAAATTAATGGATATTAAGGGAAAGTAAGTGTTTTAATATATTTTGTTTGAGACAAAATAATTTATCATTGTATTAGATTAAGTTTCTTTCAATTAATTTTATATGCCATTTTTAGTGATTAATATTTTTGTGGCTACATGTATTAAATAAAAGAATGGTTAACTAACCATGATATTTGATTCATTCATATTGTCATCTAGAGTGGGTAAAAATCCCACTCAAGATACAAAGAAGGTTGGTTGATGTAACTTTCACTAAGTTCGAGAAGACCCACTATAACCCAAAGCTAATTGGAAAATTTATAGTAAAAGGGTTTAGGAGAATAAGGAGAAATTTTAGGGTAGTTATGTTGTGTAATTTTTTTTAATAAAATAATATATAATTTTATAATACTTGTTTCTATTTAAAATTTGTAAGTTCACTACTAAGGAAACACAAATGATGAGAGGAGGCATCTTTGACCTCTTGAAATAGAAAAAGATGTTTGGTTCGGTTTGTATGACAAGTGGCTGAAAAAGGAAAATGATAGGTATGTAAGTTAGTTAATGAAATAAATGATATATGTTGAAATTTTCACTATAAAGAGGACTCTTTAAAGATTTGCGTTGTAGTTGATAAACAATTTTCCCTTAATTTGATATTTTATATTGTCTAGTTTCCATTCATGTCTTATAAAAGACAAATATCATCTATAATCAGAATACAATGGTAATTACATAATATGGTGATTGATAAAAAATAATACATATTGCAAATGATGCAGGTATAAAAAGTACTGATCTAAAGGGGTATCAATCTAGAGTCTGAAAAAGGTTGTTGGCGACTCATGTTGTTTAGGCCAAAGAACTTATAAGAGGCCACTAATAAATTTTTAAGTTCTATATGAGTTATCTATAGAGTTATGTTGTTTTGTTTTATTATTTTTAAAATTGAATATTAATTTATGTAATTTTATCATATACTTGTATTCGTAAGAAGAACACTATACGAAGTGCACAACAAAGAAAGTGTGTGCATAAGAGATTTGATACGGAACACAAAATCCATTAATTAGTGGGCCCAAGATAATTAGTTTATATAGGTAAGACGTGTAGTGTTCAATTTTCTATACACACAAACTATACAATAAAATTTAAATTCTTTTAACATTTTATCATTAAATTTTGTTAGGGTAAAACAAATTAGAAGGATGAAGAGGATTTAGAGAAGTATGATGATGATGAAGAGAACGATAAGGAACATGATGAAGAGGATGATGATGAGGAGGGGGAGGATCAAGTTCATGTTATCCAATTTTCACCCCCAAGTTGCAGGAAGGCAAGTAGGTTGATCTAGGAAAAATCGTGAAAATTGGCTAAGTCCTGCTCAAGAAAGTATTTGGGACATCCGGGACACAAAGGCGCGAACCGCCTGGTTCGCACGAAATCAGCACAAACAGCCCGCTAGCAAGAGGGACATCTGGGACAAAAGTACGCGGCGGGCGCGAAATGCCGGTTCGATCGAGAGAAAATCGACTAACTGCTTAACTGGGACAGTTCGGGACGAATGGGACACAAAGGCGCGAACCGCCCGGTTCGTGCGAAATGAGCACAGACAGTCCAAAGTGAAGTGGGACAAGTGGGACGCAAGGACGTGAACCGGCCGGTTCGCGCGAAATCAGCACAAGGAGCACAAAGCATTTGGGACAGCCGGGCCAAAAGTACGCGAGGGACGCGTGGGACGCGAAAGCGCGGATCGCCCGAAGGAAGAGTTTTTCGTTCGGGACAGCCGGGCCAAAAGTACGTGAGGGATGCGTGGGACGTGAAAGCATGAAATAGGTGAAGACAGAAGAGGAAAAGTCAACGTTTGACTTGCGAAACTTCAAACTGCCATAACTTTTGACTCTGAGCTCCGATTTTCACAAAATTGGACTTTCTGGAACAAGCACGACGTCCTCTACGCCACAGAAACTGGATTTCTTATTTTTAATGAGGGTAGATATATTTAATTAAGAGAAACATATTCGGCTCCAGTCAGTTAATGTTCATTCCCGTCAAATGACAGAAAACGCCTGCCAGACCCAAAATAGCTGCCCGCACTCTGAAGGCCATAACTTTTGCATTTCTCAACGAAATTGCACAAAATTGGTACCGTTGGAATCGTGGTTCTGAGCCCGATGCACAACAGTCAAGAAATTCTGGATTTGATTAGAAATTAATTGAGTTTTTTAAGAAAATGTGGCCAGGTTCAAAACAGTGTTTTATTTGGTAGCTGGGAGTGCAATTAAGAGGCATGGTCATCATTCTTTCTCTGCTGCAGCACATGGGACAGTATGGGGAGCCTTTTGCAAGTAATATACAATCATTTCACTCAATTTAATGTTTCTTACAGGTGGTTGAAGGACAGATTTCGGGATTTCCATTTTCCCTTCTCTTCTCCTTCTCATTTTTTCTATAAATTGGAGTGTTGGGCTCATTGTAGGAGAGAGAGTTTTTGGGTAGCAAAGCTCTGTCAAAATTGCTTTGTGAAGCCAGTGTGTTGCAGGCCCTTGTAGTGGACTCCTTGCATGGTGATCCAGGCCCTTATCTTGTAATAGACTGAACTGTGCATACTAGGAAGCAATAAAATACAAAGTTTGTGGATGTATCTTCCCCTGCTGTGTTTTCTTGCATTCCTCTTGCCCCTTTTATCTTTCTACAAGAATATTGTGTCTATTATTATGTTCTTGCAGGAATTCACTAACATTGTGTATGCTTGGAATATTGTTGTGAATGCATTTTGCTAGATTATGGTGAACTGTCATCACCTCTTCTAGTGTGCACTTTGCCTCTGTATTTCACACATTTGGAGATTACTCTCACACCCTCCTTTTCTGGTGTATCACCGCTTTAGTGTAGGCTTTCATTTTATGTATTCTCTCTCCCTGGTCCCTTGGAAATTTAGATTAGAATAGTTAGCTTATCCTGCATTAGAGTAGATTGCGGCAGGTAGTTTAGGAGCAAGAACCAGCTTTCTCTGGAGGTCTATCTCAAGTAGCAAGTCCCACAACTTGGGGATAGTACCCATGTTATCCAATCACACTGTGAGTTCAGGTATATGCACAGGGGTGCTGTGATTTGGGGATAACAGTTCACAAGGAGGATAAAGTTCAGGAAGAGCAAGAAGATTGGGAGGATTGTGAGATTGATCACTGAGTTATTTAGGATGTAGTTTTACATATTTATTATTTCTAATTTAGAAGCAACCCCTTAATACTACCTCAAAACTACACTGCTATATATTATTTGAATTGAAACGTTATTTTATTTTATTATTAATAATAATATTTGGATACTTCACAAATTCTCAGTGTACAATTTCCTAATCATAATATAATATAAATTATATTTTAGCTTTTAATGTTTAATATGTATAAATAAGAAAAAAAGTAATACAATTATTCAAAATTATACCATTTGTAATTACGATTAATTATATTCCTTTTAAAAAAATTTTCCAATAAATTTTACATCACATTTGTTCCACCCCTTGTTAATGTTGTAAATCTTGTGTCGATTTAACATGAGGCAAAGTAGATGTAGTTAATATAAAAACTAGGTGCAAATCTAGTTCAAAAGCAATACAACTAAAATTTTCTAGTCGCGTCATGTTTCACACAAATAAATGTGAATTATTGCAAGATACACACCAAAAATCACCCAAAAAGGTTGATTTCCTATGTAAAACTGAGCCAAAATATTGTGCTAATTGAAAATTTTGTAGTAGTGGAGGTAATGTAGGCGTTAGGATATCTTAGGATCAAAACTATCTATCTCTAGAGGTCTTCACAAAGGGAGAAATGTACCACACCACGGGGAATTCCCCATTGTTGCTTCTAAGATGCCAAATTTCATTTGGCACTCTTGGGCACACATTTTCAGTAGGCAACAATGGTGATGACATCTATCCCATGCAATGAATTATTTGTAGAGTTATTCTTTACAGCTTGAGTGGTGGTGAATGTTTCCAATCCATTCTTCATATATTTCTACACCTTTTAGCCATTTACTTAAACCTTTAGTAATGATTATGGTCTCCTTCATCCCATCTGATACTCTGTATATCTTCATCATTTTGATGATGTACTTGTGTGCTTTACTTAATCTTGGGACACTTTTTAGCATATCTCAATACCTCTTGGGACACTTTTTTGATTTTTTGGGATACCTTTTGGTGACTCATTTTTTCTAGTTACACTTAATTGTACATCAATATCTCATATTGTATAGTTATTGAACCCATTTTTTAGAGGATTCTTATCGTTATTTTTGTGTATAGTCCTTTCTAAGCTACACTTAAGGGGGTATTAGTACAATATTATATATGAAATAATATTAAATTAATCAAGGTTAAGATAACTATATTTAGTGTGCCTTGTGCACATCTCTATAATTGAATAGGATAGGCATAATATAAATTTCACAAACATCAATCACCACCGCGAGGGGTTCACTTAGTAAAAGTATGGTATAAACAGGGTATTGAAGAATACCCTTAATGTTAGTTTTTACCTTTAATTATTTAATTGATAATAGCCCCTCTTATTATATTATTAGAAAGAAAATACCCCCAATTTTTTTGATGTACCTTATGTAAGGCCCGCTAAAAACGCCCACACGAGACCCAAGAACAACCTAGGTTTAGTTAGAAAAATTATGGTTTTTTTTGAAAAACGTGCCCACAAATTTTTTTGAAAATGACAGTTGCCACATTAATGTCTCTAAGGCGATGAATTTAATAAAATAATATTCCATGATAACACAATATTTAAAATCTACATTAAACTTTAATACATTGATTTGAATAAGCATGTTTAATCTCCCTAAGGATTATTTAAATAGTTAATTAATTCCTACTAAAGTTGAATACTCCCCCATGGGGCATTAAGGGTAAAAGTGGCCAATAAAATTAAATCCCAAGGTTCTTTAATTTCTAAAATGTTGAAACAACTAGCAAGGTCCCTCATTAAAAGTTGAGATAGGATAATGAACACTTCCCTACCCCCATAAAGTAACCCCTTAAAAAGTAAACCTATATTTTTGAAATAAAACATTCAAATTAATAAGGGTAATTTCCACTCACCCACTTTCCACCTACTTTTAGTAGGGATGAATCTCATCTCTTGGATGGATTAAATTTGGACCCTTGATTAGGAAATATGCATTCTAACCCTAAATCATGCTTATGAAGTCTTCTTTCTCATTTCATTTGATACATTTTCTTTCTTTGGTTTTACAGGTTGTTGGAGGAAGGGAAGCCATTGGAGGTCACTCCAAGCTTTTGGAAAGACTTTCAAGTTGTATTATTTTTTCTATTTTGTTCACACCCTCTCCTAGGGTTTCAAAATGTGTTTATATATTTTATTTATCTTGAATTCATTTGATTTGCCCAAATGGGCTTGTGGGTTCTTGCTCATTTTATTTAAATAGTTACAATTGGATCAATACTTTTATTTTGAGAGAGTATATATACATATATATGTAAATATAATTTTATATACTTGTTTATATAAATATTTATTTTAAGTAATCATTTATTATCTATGTTTATTTAAAAAAAAGGATGGGTTAAAAAACCCGAATCCACAATAAGCAAAATGTATATGTGTGTGTGTGTGTCCATGGCCGCAATTTGAACTTACAAGCATGCCGTATTATAAAACTACGCAAGTTAAAAATTATTGAAGGCTGACCGTAACCACAGGGTGGGTTTCATATGTGTGGGATTATTAATGTTTTAGGGGGTGGGGAGGGGTCGGTGACCCCAACCCCCACCCCATTTAATATTAAATTGGGTGGGGGTTGGGGTCACCGATCCCTCCCCACCCCAATCTATATATTAACCACTGAAACTACAAGTACAAGCTGCGACCTTTGGGAGTTGAAACCCACACATTGTTTTTAAATTCTTTTTTTTGTTTGGTCATTCAGTACATGTAATTATATTAAATGGGTGGGGGTTGGGGTCACCGACCCCTCCCCACCCCAATCTATATATTAACCACTGAAACTACAAGTACATGCTGTGACCTTTGGGAGTTGAAACCCACACATTTTTTTAAAGTCTTTTTTTTGTTTGGTCATTCGGTACATATAATTATACATATAAATACACACACACATAATATATATTATTATTAATATTACGTTAAAATTAAGGTATTATCAAATAAATCATTTCCCCTTAATGTGTAAACTATTTTATTAGATTTGGATGGCTCAATTAACTCCTAAAATAAATTTCTTCCTTTGGTTGGCTATCAGAGGTAGGATTCTTACCACTGACAACCTGATGAGAAGAGGTTTTATAATGCCTAATAGATGTCATCTTTGTAAAAAAGACTCTGAGGAAATAAGTCATTTGTTTATCCATTGTGATTATGCTACCAGAATATGGAGTTTTTCCCTCTCTAAATTTGAAGCTCTCTGGGTGGTGCTGAAGGATTTCAATAAGATTTGGATTCAATGGAACCCACCCTATAGGCATTGTGTTGTCAGAAGGATCTGGAAGCTGGTTATCCGTCATATTATTTGGAGGATATGGAAAGATAGAAATGATATTATTTTTAGAAATAAGAATCAAAACTATAAGCTCAGTATTGGTAAAATTTCTACTGATATCAAAGAGAATATTGCTAGATTTAAACCCCCCAAGAACAAGAGTTTTCCAGAAAATGAAGAATATGTCTTATCCAACTGGCAGATTGGAGCTGTCAATAGCCGTAGCAATTCCAGTAATAGTATTGATAGATCTTTGATTCAAATGCATCCTCCTGATGTTAACTGGTGTAAATTGAACTTTGATGGGGCCTCTAAGGGTAACCTTAGGATTACGGCAGGGGGAGGAGTGATCTGGGATCATAAAGATAGTCTGATTGCTGCGTATGCTGGAAAAATGGGAATTCAAACCAATCATTTTGCCGAAGCATTATCTGCTTTATGGGGTCTGAGAATTGCTTAGACTCATAATATCCAAAACCTCATTCTTAAAGGGGACTCCCTGAATATCATTAATCACCTTAATCAGTGCTCACCTCCAAGTTGGAACATCTAGGATTTTATCTTAGAGTCAATAAGTATCTACCAAACCTTCAATAACATTCGGATCATGCATACTTACCGGGAGGGTAACAAGTTGGCAGATGCATTGGCTAATTATGGCATTAATGTTAACCACATTGTTTGTGATAATAATAGCATTCCTAAACAACTTCAAAGCAATATTCAAGCGGATATCTATACACATGCAAATTAATGATTTGGGTTATGATCATTGGGAGTGGATTAGTATTAATAAAGCTCCCACACGTGCTGACTTTAAAACTAAGCTTATACAAATCTTGTTGAACAATCAAGATTGTATGAAGTATAATGGAAAGTTCAAGTGGATTTATATAGAAATGAAAGTCGTGCATGTGGGTAACATTGTGCTCTCTACAATTTGGTTACAAGACTCTACGGATCTCCAAATCAGAAATAATGTTAATGATGATAGGGAGAGGGCTAGCAAAAGGGCCGTAGTTCCCACATGCAAACTTCCACAGGTTCAAATCAGCAGTCACGCGGGTATTCGTGGGAAAAGCAACGACTATTCTAAACAACAATTTCACTGCGCGGATAACAATAGTGAAAGGCGGACTGGTATTAGTGCTCTTAAGGATTCTAAATTTTTTTGCAAGCAGTTAAGCAAGTTGACAAAGGCGTCCCCCCTTGCCAGATTGAGCCCATCGTGGATCCGGATTAGAAGGATAATGTGGAGCTTTGGAATATTCTCAGCCAAGGAGGCATCACCAACTTTATGGAGAAGATTCAGGGCCACGACCAAAGTATTTCAGTGTGTTTTGCGAAGGAGTGGAAGGATCACATTGTGGATTATGGGGGGTAGAAGATTTCGATCAACAAGGAGTTAATTGCTAAAGCGACTGGCCTTGGCATGGAGGGGTACCGGTTTTTTTAATAAAAGGGTTGACAGAGAAGCTGAGGAGAGGAGATTTTTTGAGGGAACAGAGAAGTTTATCTTTGTCACGGCGGGTCTGCTTGTTAGTTCGATCCCTTCACCTTATGATGAGGTTACTCGTATGATGGTGCATTTCATTTCTTTGGAAGGGAGGTTCATCACTGTGCTAGCTAAGCATCTTGTCTTTCTCAACCACTTCCACAGGAATCGCACGGTATGTTTCCCCCATTATCTGCTTAACTCTCTTGAGCGCTCCATTTTGGAGTTTCAAAAGCATGCTCGTGCATTTCCTTTGCACCAGGGGCTAATTTTCTTCCTGCATAAATTGTGTCTTCTTCGATCTCCTGGTTTCCCTTCCTCCCCCGGCTCTATTCCCCCTCTACCCGGTTCAGCGGCCTCTAGCCCCATCTCTACACATTTTGTCCCCACCACTGCTACTGTCACCCCTCTTCTGGCCTTCCCGGCTCCATCTCCCATTCCCCCCACCTCTGCTCCCACCCCCTACGCTTCCACTTCGGTCAGACCGGTTACCAGGTCCTCTAGAAGACTGAACCTTGATACCCCTGCTGAGGGGAAGGGTCCTCAAGAGATTGAAATTGTCCATAACCTCCTTCATATTAGCAGTGCTAGCTCTCAGGAAGCACAGATGGAGAGCTCCATAAAAAGGCTGGAAGCCTTAGAAGCTGACATGAAGCTGTTGAAGGAAGAGGTCAAAAACTTGGCAAAACAAAAAGGTAAGAGGAAGAAGGAGGAGGAGGTGGCTATGAATAATAGCCAGATTGAAGATATTTACAAGAAGCTGAACTCCTTAGACTCCCGTTTAGGGAAGGCCAAGACTCGCCATGATTATAATATGGCCATTTTTAATGCAATTGAAGAGTTCATTGAGCAGTATGTCCGTAGTGTCTCCAATCTCAGCGGGGTTCCGACAACCCTTTGGGGCACTGATAAGGAAAGCACAAGGACCCTAGATCAACTGGATTTTACTGACTCTGCCCACATGACGACTTTGGCTATGTTCAAATCTTGGCAGAATATCAAATCTAGCATTGACAAAGCCACCAAGAAGTAATTGTGGGTGCTTTTGCTGCACTTCTTTGTAATTATTGCTATTTTTTGCTGCTTTTCTGTAGTGTTCGTACTATTTTTGTTTTGATGGGGGTAGCTGCTCTTTGGCTACTTTAGGCTTCATTGTCCCATCTGGATTTTGATTCTTTTTGTTCTGGTTATCTTTCATATTCTGGCTTCTAGGCCCTCTTTTGTTCTTACGGGTATAGTCCCTTTCAAAAAACTATTTGCCAAAAATAAAAAAAACGATAATTTAGGAGTATTGATATTTCTAACTAGGTGTGGATAAAACGATAGGAGTAGTTTTGGTAAATTTATTATTTGTTCTATCCCTTGTTCTCTTAAATTTTTAAAAAATACTAATGTAGAATAAGACTTACAATAAGACTTGCAATATTTGTTCTATTCCTTTCCATTGACGATTTGCAATAAGACTTACAATAACTTCTAAATGAAAATAACATACTAGAATAACAATAAGACTACTTCAATTGACCAAATGAAAGACAATTTTAATATGATCTCTTTTTCATCAACAATACAAAAGTAAGTATAATTAGCCTAACTTTTCCAATACATGCTTTCCAAGTAACACAATGATATGTAACATTTCTTAATACAAATTTCCAACTCATTTAATGAAGGTTGCCTTTCCACTAAAAGAGTAACATGCTATTTTCCAAATCACCCTTTTATTACATCAACTAGCTTCACTAAAAGAGCCTTTCATTTCCACATACATTACAACAAAACTAACTTTACAAAGACAAATATTTCCTTCCCCTTTTCACATACAATACAACTTTAATGTCCAAGAATCAACACAAATTTTCATTACAATTACTAATACAATTTCCTCCACTTTAAGTGGGAAATATTATACAAGAATGTATCTAAAATGAAATGAAATATTACAAGTTCCCCACTTTAAGTGGGAATAACAAAAAAAGGATTTTCACAAGAATGAATTTCTTAAGGATTCCAACAAAATCTCCAAGCTTCACAACACCAACAAGAGAGCTTCTTCATGATTTACTTGATCCACAAAAAAATGGGGGGAGAGGCAACACTCTCCACCCAACCAAAATATCTAATGAGGGGGAGAAGCCATCCTCGTCATTGGCCCCCGAGACCCAACCACATTACAATGAGAGGTGATTCCAACACATGACAACAACAAGCTTCCAAATCACAAAACTAGTATTTCAAAACCATTCAAAATGCACATTCAACTCAACTACAACACACCAAGGAATATAAACAAAATAAACAAGGCTTAAAAAATGAAAGCCAAAGGAGCAAGAACCTATGGGGAGGCCACTTATGCCTCCCAATGGGAAATGAGTGCCCACCTTAAAAAACTTCATTACATATCTCAAATCCCCTACATAATCTTATGCCTCCCACATACTGTTATGCCTCCCTCATTCTCTTATGCCTCCCTCATCCAAGGTGGGGCACCCAACCCAAACTCCCTCCTAACATGAAATAACTCTTATGCCTCCTTACATGAATTCTCCCCAAAGTCACCTCCTACACCACACTTAGGAAATCTACTCAATCACCCAACAAGCCTTCCAAACACTCAACAAAACAAACACACAAACAAAAAATAAAGGAATAACATAAGCAAAAGTAAAGCTCCTACCTCTCCATAGTAGAGCTTGTTGCAAGAGTCAAACTCCAAGCTCCTTCAAACCTAAGTAATCACCAACAAGCTCCCACAAAGACCACAAGATCTCCAAAATCCTCTAACTCCAAGAAATGCAAGAGCACAAAAGAATGAAGTAACCCCCAAACAAGAAAAATAACTTGAATAAATAGAAAAGGGAGAGAGAAGGGTGAGGTGGCTCCATGTAGGATGCCACATCACTCATCCTCAACTCCACCTCACAAGTCAAACTTCAAAATCTAAAGAACAATTAATAAGTGGTTGAAGAAATGACATTTTCCTTACACACACAATATAAGCCCACACCCCTTAAGGACTAAAGGTAATTACATGTAAGAAGGTGCAATAAAAACTAACAAGTTGTCTTCCCAAAACCATAATGGGGTCTAAATTTGACCCTCCAACCCATATGTAGGGTTGGCATAACCATTTAAGAGGTGTGGGATAAGTTTAACTTGTCCCACAAGCCTTCAAAATTGGCCCTTACGGCCAATTTCGAATTTCCATGAGGGGGTAGAGTGTACAACACTCAAGGTCACAAGCACTCAATCTTACAACACAAAGCCTAAGAGTCATCTAGTATAATAAATGAAAACTTTTGGTCACATCCACAATTAGTTAATAACAAGATTAATAATTAACTTAAATAGGACACTAAAACCCATTAAGATAAAGGAGAAGAATATACCATTTTCTAAATAATTAAAACAAGAAAATTAGATCACTAAAAATCACATACTACATTAAGTAAAGAAAACTAAACAAAATACAACACATAACCCCTTGGTCACAATTTCCCCCTAACAAGAATTCAAATACACACACGAACACATGTTGCCATGGTGACCCTTGTTGAATTCATCTAGAATTACAATGTGGTTGGTCTCCAATCCCCCCAATATTTTTTGTGACAAGTTTACCTACAAAACACATAACACCTCCTTCGGCCTTGTGGCCGCATCAAAAAATCTAAAATAAATATACAATATAACTCCACAATCATCTATATATGAATAAAAAAATCATCTAAGCAAGTAACGATATCATTTAAAATTTCATCAAATTACCATATGATCACAAAATTAGTTCAATTGTCTAGGTCTACTCAATATGATGAAATATCACATGTCCAAAATATATAAATATAACCACGTCAACAATGTATCAACATTAATATGAAATGTCTCTAATAAATCCACATGCATCATATATGAATCGAAATCAACAATAGTCCATGATCTCTAACATCTAACATCATGTCAAATCAAAGGCTACAATAATATCCATAAGTATAGTCGACTATATCATAATCAATAACAAAAAAATTGTCGAAGGGAAGAGGGCACTACACCTTACTTACCCATCTTCCCATTATAATTTTATTTACCCCTTTTTATTTCCACCCAAATATATCAAACAAAAAATATATCATGTTTCCCACCCAATTATTATTTTCTCAATGCGTCTTTGCTCTAGAAAGAATTTTTTAAGCCATTAAATACATATTTCCAATTACCTTAATATTAATCTTTAATCATTTATCAATATTTCTTCAAATAATTAAGATGGTGAAATACTCGTTTGTGTTGAAAATCATACTCAATCCTAGTTTTCTACCATTATTTTTAATTTATTGCTTAAGAATCTCCTAATTGATATTTCCTTAGTCAATAAGAGATTATAAGTTAATTTTATGACTTACTACTTTTACAATTAAAGGTATTTAGTTTTAAAAACTAGGGTTCAAATAGTTTAGTTTTATATTAAAAACCTTCCTCTCCTCTCGCCCACCTCTCTAACCTACCACCAATATTTGATTTGAAATATTAATAAATTAAACCCTTCACTCCCTAATGCCTACTGGTATATTGAGTTTGATTTTATCAATTTTCATTACCTCATTATGAACTTGTGTGCTAATATATTGCCTAGCTAATGAACCCCCTTTTGATCGCCACCAATATAAATAAATGCCACTTTTAAGTGGGTCATTCATATTTATCTAATAAGTGACCAATATGGAGAGGGAAAATTTCTCTTCCAAAACATATTCATACATCCTTATCTATATTTGTATATTAAACTTGATGTTTGACAATCTTGCTTATACTATTACCTTTTCCTCATTTAAATAGTGTTGAAGCTTAGAGTGAGTTATAATTTTAAGCATATAATTGTGAGGTTTTAAAACATTTTTACCTTTTTCATATTTCCTTCCCATTGTATGTGTAACAACCGCAAAAACGAAGTTCTAGAAACACGCTGAAACACTAACATTGATCCTGAAAATTGCGGAATTATTTTTGTTTAAGTTATAAGGTTACAAGGGTGTAAACCCCTATGGTACATTAAATTCTCTTACACCAATATTCTCAACCCTATGATTGGGGGACTAGGTCTAGTCTAAATATTAAATATTTCTAATTTATCTCTAATTCAATTAACTAACATTCAACTAGGAAGGTGCCATAATTTAATTTGCTTAGTTAAATTATTTCTTCTCATTAATCAATGATTAATGCCAACATGATCAACCTTATACTCAGTCATTTTGTTTCATTATCCCATTAGATTAATATCCCACATTTCATTAATTTACTAAAACATATTAAGGACTAGGAAAAAGACTTGCACACTATGGTAATTAAATGGCCCCATTCATTCATCTACACATACCCTTAAATTTTAATTAAAACATTTATAGAAATATATTCCTACCAAACAAATGTAGGGTGAAACCTCAACCCTTGGATTAAACCAAACTTGTCCATTAGATCTTAGGGTTCCAAACTAACCCCAGAAATCATTATGAATTCTTATTAAAACCTTTCCTTTATTATATTCTTCTCATTTGGTCTATTTTCTTTTGTTTGAAAAAGCAGGTTGGAGAGGAGGAAGCCATGTGAGCAAGAGAGGAAGAACTATGGAGGATTTTCTTCAAGATCAAGTTTAGATTTGTTTAGACTGTAGTTTCTATTGTTGTAATCTATTCCATTCAAGGATGGAAGGATGTTTTCCTTTCCTAACTGGTTTATATTACAACTATTTGTATTTGGGGTTCTCTATTTGGGACAAACCCTATCCCCATTAACATAAATGAAAAAGAGTGTTTTAGAGATACCATTTGAATATTTTAATGCTTAAACCCATGAGATTTTCCATTGTTGGTTTGCTGGAAGTGTCCTTAGTGAATTTACATGCTTAAAATTTTAGTTATTACAAGTTAGAAATTACATAAACACGGAACTGGAAATTTCCACCGTAAGTTACAGGACCACCGCCTAGAGCAAACCAGCGGTCCTGGGATCGCCGCCTTAACATGGGTGGCAAACCATGAACCGCTGGCTTCCGGAGCAGCGGTTCTGAGACCGTCGCCTTGCCTAAGCAGCGGTTATGAGACCGCCACTCTGCACAGGGCGGCGGTCATGTTCCTTAGGAACAAAACCATCAAACCCAAATTTTTCAAACAACAAAAGTTACACAAATGTTCTAGGATTCATTTTGAGCTAAAATTTATGTGCCTAAAATGTCCGGTTGTAAGATTTAACTTCATTTATTCATTCTATTTTCAAAATTTCTCATTTTTAAAGTATTTCTTGTTTAATAGTAGCAACCATAATGAACCATTTTGTTCAACTATTTTTCTTTCAATTCCTAGAGTAAAAAGATCTAAAACTACTCCTATTATTGTTATTTTTCCTTAACACAACAATGTAACATTTCATGTAATGCCTCCGTTTTTTTTTAAAAATAAAAAAATAATAATAAAAATAAAATAAAAGAACTAAAATTTAAAAAGCCCGTGATTTTCTTGTGGGGCGGATTTAGGGCTCGGACTCCACTTTGTTATTTTCCTTTTTGTTTTTTTTTTGTTGGTTTGCATCTTTATGGTTTGGTCGTGGGGAGAAGCCACCGCCATGGAGGGAGGAAGCTCCAGATCTACTCTACGCACCCACCAGGGGTTGGAGAAGGCATGATGGAGGACGTTTTGGCTGTTGGGGCAGCCATGAAAACCTAGTTTTGTAGCATCCTCCCAGCCTGTGTCAAAAACGAGTCCCTAACTTGTGTGGACACCACCCAAAGCATGAAAGACAGAGGAATGCTGTCAGATGTTGCAGTTTGCCAATGCCTTGGGGGTGCGGTGAAGAATTTGACCAAATAAAAGAATGGGGCTTGCGCAGCAAACAAGGCTCCAATCCCACGAGTTTACATTTGCCAGTATCCTCCCAACCTATGCCAAAAATGTGTTTTAGAACTTGCGTGGGCCCATTGGACAACGCATAAAAGGATAAAGGGGTTTTTATCAGATGTTGCAGTTGCAAATATAGGTTTGGTCGTCTATGTAAGCATAATGGAGATTTTTTTTTTATTACCAGTTTTTGTTGTTTTTCCCCCCTCCCAAGCTGCGCCAACATGGGGATGTTACCATTTTTTTAGTTGTTTTGCACAAAATGGATTTGATGAGAAGGCGCATAAACTATTTGATATAATGCCTCAAATAAATGTTATCTCATAGAATTCCATGATGGAAGCGTATGCACAAAATGGACTTGTTAAAAGGTGCATGGACTGTGTGACAAAATGCCTACAAAAAACATGGCTGTGTGGATATGTTTGCTTGGTGTTTGATGAGCACATGAGAATGTGCAAAATGTGGAAGCATGCAAATCATTCGAAAATTCCTGAAAGGAATGTGGTTTATGGGAAACAATGATTGCAGGAGGTGTAAAAATAAAAATAAAAATGAGTTGGTTAAAAAGGCCTTGGAAACCTTCAAGCAAATGTAATGGGTACGTGTAAAGCCAGATTCCACAACCTCTGTCAGCATCCTCCCCACATGTGCAAAAATAAGAGCTTTAGAATTGAGCATGGAAAACCATCAAGGCATAGAAAACAAGATGTTTTTTTTGTTTGCAATGTAACTTCCCTGGTAGACGTGTATGCAAAATGGTGGATCCGAGGACGCTCGTGGACTGGTTGACGAAGTGCCCAAGCAAGAGACTGAACCCAAGCCTGCGGCTTCGACCAAATTCGTTCTCCAGGCATGGTCCTTCTTCCCTTACCTCTCATAATTCTTGTGTTTTAGTTTCTCTTTTGCAACTAAATAGAATTTTAAAGTATTAGGAATTTTAATACAGTTAATTGTCCCTTCAACTCATTGCAAAACAATAGATTGTCATGTCATAACTCACGACGTCATTATAACTCGCCTAATTTAAAACATGAACTATCACCCTCGCTTCGAGATGACTTAGAAAACTCTTACCCTTCTTGACCGCTGCAATATCGTTCTATCGACCAGACGAATTTGACTCCCCATTGATAAAGTTGACCTTCTCTTGGTTTTAAATAGTTAAATTTTGTAATTTTTGGAGACTCACCAAGTACCCTTCGCAACTCTGGAAATGAGATGTGAAGTTTCATTCGTGTACCTTGGTATATGAGGAGTCACCTTGATTTTTGGTTTGACCTGAAATGATCACATGAAATCCTTTTGACACTCTTATAGGAGCCTTGTTACATCGGTTTACAACAGTAGAGAGTTGTTAAAACTAGAAAGTTGGCTTTCGTTTTGGACCACCATTTGAAACCCAGAAAGAGAAATCACGTTCCGTCTTCGCAAACCTCTAGCGTTTATACTAGACAAATGCATGGAACATTCAACATAGGAAAGAGAACTTTTCGGGATAGTTTGGCAAAGCTGTTTTGTAGGCCTCCAGTTGCAGTTTGACGAGGTCAAATTGGTCCAATTTCGTCTTGTCGCTCCAGAAAATTGTCACCGTTTGAAAATGGTTTACTAGTTCTCAGTCTCGTCGACTTTGATGAATTCTCCTTATATAGGAGAACTAGTAGGAGATGTCTCATTGTGTGCATCTCCATTGAATGTTGTTTTGGACACAGTTTTCTGGGCCACTCGAGCTAACTGTTGTCATTTTACAACTAGGTGAACTACGACTAGTGGCCCTGGAAAACCAGCGGCCAAACGTAAACCGTGCGCTCTTTCTCAATTCTGTCAGTTGCTATGAACTCTTGGTATATCTAGGGACACATAGAAAGTTGATTGTGGAGGGCGTTCTCATCGGAAGGTAACTTTTGGAAGCGGTTTCTTAGCCTCCGAGCACATTTTGTAGTAAGAAAATATAAAAATAGAAAGCTGTGGACCCTCGTAGGGTTGCCAAACCACCCTGGAAACCTTTAACACATGTAAATAACTATTTAAAACCCTTTAGTGTATCTGTTGTGTGAAATATAACTTTTGACAAAATGGTGTTTTCTCTTTTCCCTTCTCTTTCTCTCTCCTGGGTTAGAAAATGAAGAAGAAAAATGAAATGCAATGAATACATGTTTCTAGACCTTTTTATTTCGATTGCAAATTGTAATTATTGTCAGATGTAAATGGGAAACTGAAAAATGATAATTATGATTGATTAGGGTGGATGCCATGCCAGCGATTTATCGCTGATATCATGCTCATGTGGGTTTTGTAGGATGGAAGAATGACGATGAAAAAGGTGATGTGTAATTTAATTATTATTATTGTAATTTTTTTATAGGTCATTGTAAAATGAATAACTGTCTAATGTAGTCTCTTGTTACTGGAAAGTTATAACTGAAATTTGTTAATATGCATGAGATGCTAGTTTTAGGGATAACTTAGGAAATGTGCATCTAATCACCTGGTCAATTTGATTCTTAGTTGTGTATGGCAAAAGGGTTTGGTTTATACACAGTAAATTGAAATTGAAGTTAATATACTGTAGTACTTTCTCAGCATTCAATAAGCGATTAAATTAATTTACTGGGTTATCTTCTTACCTTGCAAACATAATAAAGAGTTTTAACGGGAACACTCAACCTTAATAAAATATTCGTGCATAACTTGCCTGCATGTGTGACCCTTTTTACCATATAAAAAAATTTAAGACCGTAGAACGAACTTAAGCTTTGTGCTCGATGGAACACTCTAGGCTAGGTAAATAAAACCCCTACTTGGAGTTACCGTCATAGTCATTAGGCTTAGTGGCATTGTTATGAACCAATATTTTAGGAATGACATGGTCCAACTTTATCCAGAGTAAGTGATTTCCTTCTAGTTTTGGTAATCACGAGAAGAATGTCCTATCTTTAGGTCCGACAGCAGGCTGAGTGGTGAAGACCACCTTGGAAGTCACCTTATGAGTCCTTGTTAGAAGGAATGACTAAGCGGTGTAACCTTCCCATCTGTGGAGTAGGTAGAGATATTACTCCCTTGTATCCTATTGGATTTCTGGGCCTTACGAAACTAGATCTAGAAATTAGCTTCATCAGTGAATGAAATCCCTGTTGGATCCAAACGACCTAAATGAAGATTGCGATATAGTTGTTCTATGTCTTGCATTCTCGTTAGTGAACCCTTTTTGTCCCTAGTAAATAAATGTTTTTTCTTGGGCTTGTGAAAATTTAGTGCCTTGATCTCTCACGAAAGGATTATAGGGTAAATACATTTTAACCTTAATCACACCTATAATAGATATTAAAGCCATGGGTGAAACTGGAATTAAGCTTAACCATGTGCTTCTTTAATATGTCAGACAAGTACTTTCATGACTCTTATGTTTAAAACGATAGTAATAATGAGACCCTAGTGCGACGTAAAAGTAAATCATATGAGAGTAAAACCAAAATTTGAGTTTAGGAATAATGTCACTGGGAGTCCTTAAGACTTAATTTAAACATCTTCATGTGTTACAATGAATATAAATTGCCTTGGTGTGACCAAACGTTGACAAAACAAAAGATATACATATAAAAATCAAATTTGGAATCCAACAAGTTATTGAACTATAATAATAATAGCGAAATAACTATTCCATGATCGATGGATGTTCTTAGGGAAAAAGCTATTTCAAATCGATGTCTTTCTTAATCCCAAGATTTCATCTTGACATCACATTAGGTTCACTTGTGTAGCAAGGTTAAATTCCAACCTTTGATGAGCGTTTTGGGAAGCATAATCTTAACATAAGAATTAGAGAGTTAGAATTTTGTATAAAATTTGAAATATGGAAAATACTTAGGTAAGTTATGAAAATTGGCATAAGGGTAAGGAGAAAAATCAAATGGTTGAACAATAAGTGAAAGGTGAAATGAATTTTTAGAATAGGTAGGTGGAAAAAGGAAGAAAATTTTGCTTACATAATAATGTTATTGGATGTTTAGCGTACGCTAGATGTAACCATGGTAATGTTGTGTGGTGGGTTGTCAATCCTTAAGTCCCTTTTTGTTGTGGTCATGTTATAGCTAGTATTCGTTCGTTGAGAAAAGTGTGGCATCGACGTGCCGATGTCATCTGCATGTGTCTATGTGAGTCGATGACTTATGTGATTGTCACATGTGCGTTGAGTTCTATACTTGGAGCCCTTGCTGTGTTGTGTGTAGCGTGTATTGTAAGTCAATTTTTTTTTTATCCTGGTATTTTACTGTTGTATTTGGGTGTGTAAATGTGGGCACTACATTTCAATTATAACAACATACTTCAAATTTGTATTTCTTTTCCATTTTATTTACAAGCTTTATTCCAACAATGCAAGGAAATGAAACAATGTAGTCTAACTTCTCCTTTTACATGTTTTTACATATTACAACTTCTATCTTTCTTCTTTCACCTATTCAATAAAACAACTACCACAATGAATGTAAACTTCCTTTCTCACAATACAACTTTCAACTAAACTTTTACACAATATTTCTCATTTTGATTCTTTTACTTCTATACAATAATTTGATGAGAAAGGAGTTTTACAAATTTTCAATGAACTTTCCCTCAAACTAATATTACAACTTACAAAACCACATTTCCTTTAAACAAAATACAATATTACACATCTTCCACCTCGAGTGGGAATAATAGGAAAACTTAAAACACAAGGAAGGCTTTCTTAAAGGCACCAACAAAGCTCTAACTTTCACACCACCAACAAGAGAGCTCCACCATGCTTCATTTGATCAAAAATAAAGGGGAGAGGCAACACTCTCCACCCAGCCAAGAATTCCAATGAGGAGGAGAAGCCATCCTCCTCATTGGCCCCCGAGCCCCAACCACATTACAATAAAAGGTGGATCTAACCATGGCAACAAATAAGCTTCCACAACACATAACCAATATTTCACAATGAATCCAAAGCCCATTCAACTCACACTACAACACAAGAAGGAAAAACACAAAATATACAAGGCTTCAAATATGAAAAGCCAAAGGAGCAAGAACCTATGGGGAGGTCACTTATGCCTCCCAATGGGAAATGAGTGCCCACCTTAAAAACCTCCAATAAACATCTCAAACCCCTACACACTCTTATGCCTCCCTCAATAACCTCTTATGCCTCCTCATTCTCTTATGCCTCCCTACAATCTCTTATGCCTCCCTCAAAAAAATAACCAAGTAAGAAATGCAAGCAATTTCTTGTCCAAGGTGGGGCACTCAGCCCAAACTCCATCCAAACATGAGATAAAATCTTATGTTTCCCTACATGAAATAAAATCTTATGCCTCCCTACATGAAATCTCCCCATAGTCCCATCCTACACCACACTTAGGTAATCTAACCAAGCACCCAACAAGCATTCCAAAACACTAAAAAACAAGCACATATGCATACAAAATAAAAGAAAGCATTTAACAAGAGTTTAGCTCCTACCTTTCCATGGTAGAGCTTGATCCAAGAGCCATACACCAAGCTTCTTCAAGCCCAAACAAACACCAAGAAGCTCCAAAAAATCCACAATCAACAACAAGCTCTCACCATGAACTAAAGCACTCCCAAAATCCTCTAACCCAAAAAAATGCAAGAGCAAAAAAAAGTGAAGTAACCCCCTAATCAAGCAAAAGAAATTGATTAAATAGCAAAGGGAGAGAGGAGGGTGAGGTGGCTCCATGTAGGATTCCACATCACTCATCCTCAACTCCACCTCAAAAGTCAAACTTTAAATTCCAAAGAACAATTAATAAGTGGGTGAAGAAATGACATATTACTTGCACACACAATCCAAGCCCACACCTCCTAAGGACAAAATTAATTACAAGAAAGAAAGTGCAATCAACATTTTACCTTTTTATCTTCCCAAAACACCTAAAGGGGTCTAATTTTACCCCCCAACCCATAGGTAGGGTTGGCATAACCATTTAAGAGGTGTGGGACAAGTTTGACTTGTCCCACAAGCTTCCAAATTTGGCCTCTAAGGCCAAATTCGAATTTCCATGAAGGGGTAGAGTGTACAACACTCAAGATCCCCAAGCACTCAACTTACAACACAAAATCCAAGAGAAATCTACTCTAATAAATAAATTCTTTTGGTCACATCTATAATTAGTTTAGGACAAGATTAAATTAGCTTTAATTAAGACACTACAACCCATTAATAATAAAGGGTAAAATACATACCCCAAATTCCAAATAATTAATACAATGAATTACATCACTAAAATCACATACTAACATCAATTAAAGGAAAAATAAATAAAAGACAAAACATAACCCCTTGGTCACAATTTCCCCCTAACAATAATTCCAACACACACACAAATACATGTTGCCATGGTGACCCTTGTTGAATTCACCTAGAATTCCAATGTGGTTGGTCTCCAATCCCCCTTAGTTTGTCGTGATATGTTTTCCTACAAAACACACAATACCCCTCTGGCCTCATGGCCATATTAACGATGTCGAAGTAATAAAACACTTACATCTAACTATCAATTTCAAACATCAAAATCATAACTACTATTGCTAAGACCAAGTAATTTAACAATTATTCTCATTTTCAACATTTCGATTCTACTCATACATTAATTTGCAACTAAGATCAAAGACCAACTGGATCATCAGATTAAAGCAATACTTTCACTCATTCACAATTTCACCAATATCCAATATCAATTAAATCACAGAAATAACTTTGAACATCATAATAAAAATCCAATATGAAAATGATTCGAAATATCAACATATATTTATCTAACAACACATCATTTTCTTCCATACTGAATGTCTATCAAAATTTAATCAGTTCGGTTACAATAACGTCTATCCTTCAATTTCCCTAACACAATGTGTAAATGTCATTTTTCTATTAACATCTTCCGGTAATAAAGCACAATAGTGTCTATGTGTCTAGTCACAGAGATAAACCAATTACAACAAAACAATCTCGAAGAGTAATGATATCACAATCAAATTACGACAATGCAACCATTCTAGCTAATTGTTTTATCCTTAAATGTCCATCAGGGTCCATAGTACGACATATAGTTAAAATAATAATAATCAAAACACAATGGAGTCATGATGCCCCACACATCTCATTAGTATGCTAATTAGAATAAAGCAGCAAGGTTTATGATTATAACAATTTGGAAAAGATAATCATGTTTCATTTAGTGTTGAAGAGAAGTGGGCATTACATCCCCCTCCTCTTAGATTTGACTTCCTCCCGGAAGTCACAGAGAAAGAGTTAGGGAACAAAGAAAAAGAAATAGAATCACATCCTTTGTGGAATTCCTTTGCTTCAACAAGTGTGGGTCTATAGAACTCAAGTTTGGTTCAATGTAATTTACCAAGAAGAAGGGAGATTGAAAAGGGTGAGTTCCTAAACTTTCTTTAAGTAAGGTTGCAAACATATAATTCTATAGAGTAACTCTACGTGGTCAACCAAGTTCCAACATATAGCATCAAAACATTAAATGGTCAAGGTGTCTCAAGGATATCCACCAAGAGAAGGAAGGACTAGGAGAATTTCATGAACTCGAAATGACTATATAGTCTCCCATGGATCCCATATACTGCAAGAACACAAGTTAAGGCTTACACTGAGGTTAAGTTATGCTTTCAAAGTTTGTTATTCAGACAAGGCTAGCACATAACAACCACGACCAACAATTATACGATAAATCATGTCTACTCAAAGGTCTCACAATTTTGAGATCACACAAGATGAGGTTTAACAACAAGGAAGGTCACTTAAGTTAGCCAACACATTTAAGATCAAGAACTATTCATGGGAACCACTCTATAACCCAAGAGGGTATAAAAAAATTTTCATGGAAATACTAAGGAAAACATGACCTTAAGGTTTTATAAAACTTGATTTTACATTCAAGAACGAACACACAACACTAACCTAATTTAGAAATGTCAAACATTTAGAAGGAATTTACACTAGGACTAACATATCAATACAATAGGCACCACTCACTCTACACAACACAAGGGGATTTATTTACCTTAAACCTTGCTCACATTCTAAATAGCCATAAGAGAGCACATGCATAAGTCATAACATCAAAGAGCACTCAAGGGAGCTAGAGACCAGAAACAAGTAATGAGAGGGGGTCCAACTACAGCCCAGAAGAGCATCATACCAAAAGTGAATAAAAACCTTACAGAAACAACTTGCACTTCCCTTCCCAACGGTAAAAAGGGAAACAACCACAAGGTGACTTAAGAAAAAGAAGAAAGAGGATTTCTCAAAGTTATCTCATATCCTTAACATATGTTTCCTTAAAAATTACAATAACCTATGTCACCAAGGACCAAATCAACACACAAGGAGGTTGTTTTCTTAAAAACAAGAGATAAGACCCAATCCTAAAGGCCACAACTCACACTCGTCGAGATACGAGGAAACAAGGTTACGACGAACCAAACTCCTACAAGGGAAAGGCACATACATCCATGAACAAGGGAGTACTATGCAATTTGAACACATCACTATCAACAAGGTGTTTCACAATTTTGGGTAGGCGGTAGAACTAAAGGTTCAACTAAACATTGCACTTCACACACATAAATCTTAGTTGTTTTTATAAATCAACTTATTAAGTCCAAAGTTATAGTTTGCTTGTTAAACACAATCCTTACAAGTTTTCTTGATTAAAAATTCCTTTTATTATGACATCACAAGTTTGTGTTATAAAGGGCACCACTAAGGTGGCATGATCTCTCGCCATTCTGAATAGGCGGAACAACATTTATTTTACTTCTAAGGAAGGTAAAATGAGCAAATTTTCCTTTCTATTTTCTTTCCACATAGTTGATTTCTTTTATTAATCTACCAAGATTATATCAAGAAAACATTTCCTTTTTCCTAATGTTCTATTTTATTTATTTACTTTTGTCTCAAAATCCAAGTTCCTCAATTAGGGTCTCTTTATGATCAATTAATCATTTTACCAAATATATTTTAATGAGAAGGAAGATGCAACTAAATCATATTATTACTTTCATGGGAGAGAGAGATGAGTCAACACATCATATTTTTAATTCTATAGTAACAAGAGGCATTCAACACAGGAAACACATCATTAATTTCATTTGAACTAGGAATCTATCATTCAACATGTACCACACCAATATTTCAAGGGTTTACCAAATAATTACAAGCATCATTAAACATTTCTAGTGGGTCTCTACAAATTTCAAAAGAAGTTACAAGGAAGACTCATTAAAGAGGCATATTTAATTTTACGAATTTACGAGGTTTAACAATGTTTGTTGTTTAGGTTCAAACATTTTACTTGCATAATAAGACCAGGAAAGTTTTCAAATCAACACCCATATTTCCACAAGATACCACCAGCCAAACAACAAGATGACTATGCAAAATTTTACTCCGAGGACACCACATTCCATTAGAAAACATCAATACAAGAGAACAATCAATTAATCTATTCAAACATGGACTCTACGACCAAGAGTTATAGTTTTAAAAGAAGGAGCACAATATAAGCACCACCGAGATTAAAAAAAAAATAAGATCTACCAAACTAACATCTCTAAGAGCAAGGTTCAAAAGACCCAACAACATTCATAAGTGTCTCCACGTAATCCAAAGATTAATAGGTCATAAAGGTTTTACTCATAACAATCTAAAGGGTTAAGACAAAGGTAACCTTATTCATAGGTCAATGAGATCAAAACAAGCACACTTAATTAAACACACTTCCCGAATGGGCTTAAATCTAACCATAGTTACCAAGATACATACAATCCACAAGTCAATACTTTCCATAAAGAAACAAGGAAACCATGATAAAACTTAGCATGCCATCATGGAACATCACTACCAAACAAACACTTATCCACTAGAATATACAGTCAACCAAGAGTCAATCCGACCTCACACAAACCATAAGCTCATAACCAAACACATCTACTCTGACGAGGAGGAAAGCTCTTACCAGGTTGTAAGAGAATCACCACCACAGCTATCAAACTGCCAACAAGACCACACTACACAACTCTCTCTCTCTCTCTCTAGGAAGACTGAGTAACGAAAGAGTCACTCCAAGATCCTAGGCACACTCAGGTTTCCATCATTTCAAAACCAAGACATAACTTAAGGCACCTAAGAAGACATTCAAGGCACCTAGGGTGTACCCCCATACGACGGAATGTCATAAAACAAACAGCATAGAACCAGCTCAACAACATGCAAGAAAGAGTCACGTAACATTTAGCTAAGTAGCCAACAGATAAACGAGCTCCGAGTCACCAGTCAAAGTAAAATCCAAGAAATATTGGCAATCAAGGAAAGTGGCTAAGTAGCCGCATTGCAATGTCTGCAAAAATAAATAACTAAAAAAAGCTTCTCAAAATTCTCGCAAAAATACAAATAACTAACAGAACCTCAGAGCTTCTCAATCCAATCGTAAAATAAGATTCCGGTCCTTGATAAAATAACACAAGTTTACGAGTATAAAAAATATAGAAGTCCACATCACAGTCACTTCGTAGCCCTTCATGGCCACTAATAGGGGTACTATACCTCGAGCTCAGTTATAAGAATGCATACGCAAGGCTGGATCAAAAGTGACACCAAGACCTAATATTCATTTACTCATATAGGGATTAAGTCACCAAAGTGGCAACCAAAACTAACTCATCCAACCACTTGAAGGAAAGAGGGGAACCTTAGATGACTAAACAACTTCTATTTTACTCTTTCTGACCCCAGCACACAACCACAAATGCCAAATCACAAGACTCACACCATACAATTTATCATTCCAACAAGGAAGATTCCAAAAGGCTTTATCGCATCATACGACTAAAGAAAAAGTGAGTACTCATCAAACATCATCTTTCAAAGGAAACAAGTTCTTGTTACATCAGAATTTCGTAAGAATATCCATTTAATTTTAACATTTTTAGTTATCCAGGTTTGACAAAATGCCACTAGGCGAGTTCAACAATTTGAACAACTTTATTATTTTATTATTATTTTAATCACGGAGGTTCAAGTCTTGCTAACTGGTTTCTGTTTTCAATGTTGGCCGAGGGTCCAAGTGTTGAACCCACAACTCTGATACCAAGTGTAACACCTGCAAAAATGACGTTCTAGAAACACGCTGAAACCCTAAACACTTATCCAAAAAGTTGCGACTAATAGAAATTTTTTTTTTGTTTAAGTTATAAGGTTACAAGGGTGTCAACCCCTAGGGTACATTAAATTCTCTTACACCAATATTCTCAACCTTATGATTGGGGAACCAGGTCTAGATCAAAGATTAAATATTTCTAATTTATCTCTAATTCAATTAATTAACATTCAACTAGGAAGGTGCCATAATTTAATTTGCTTGGTTAAATTCTTTCTTCTCTTTAATAAATGATTAATCCCAACATGGTCAACCTTATACTTAGTCATTTTGTTTCATTATCCTATTAGCTTTAATATCCCACATTTCATTAATTTACTAAAACATACTAGGAACTAGGAAAAAGACTTGCACACTAAGGTAATTAAATGGCCCCATTCATTCATCTACACATACCCTTTAATTTTATTTAAACATCTATAAAATATATTCCTACCAAACAAAAGTAGGGTTGATCCTCAACCCTTAGATTAAACCAATCTTGGCCATTAGATCCTAGGGTTCCAAACTAACCCTAAAATCCTTATGAATTCTTATTAAAACCTTTCCTTTATTCTATTCTTCTCATTTGGTCTATTTTCTTTTGTTAAAATTGTAGGTTGGAGAGAAGGAAGCCATGAGAGCAAGAGAGGAAGAACTATGGAGGATTTTCTTCAAGATCAAGTTTAGATTTGTTTAGATTGTAGTTTTATCATTGTAATCTATTTCATTCAAGGATAGAAGGAGGTTTTCCTTTCCAAACTGTTTTATTTCAAGCCATTTGTATTTGGGGGTTCTCTATTTAGGGAAAACCCTACCCTCATTCAAATAAATGAAAAAGAGTGATTTTAATTTACCATTTGAAGATTTTATTGCTTAAACCCATGACATTTTCCATTTTTTGCTTGTTGGAGGTGTCCTTAGTAAATTTTACATGCTTAAAATTTTAGTTATTACAAGTTAAAAATTGCACAGACGCGGATCTGGAAATTTCCACTATAAGTGACAGACTGCCTGCCCAGAGCAGGCAGGTGGTCCTGGGACCACCGCCCTCACCTAGGTGGCAAACCATAAACCAACACCTTACGGAGCGAAAGTTCTGAGACCGCCACCTTGCCTGAGCAGTGGTTATGAGACCGCCGCTCTGCACAGGGCGGCGGTCCTGTTCCTTAGAAACAAAACCATCAAACCTGAGATTTTTCAAAAAACAAAAGTTACTAAAATGTTCTAGGATTCATTCTGAGCTAAAATAAGTGCCTAAAATGTCCAGTTGTAAGATTTAACTTCATTTATTCATTCATTAGTTAAAATTACTCATTTTAAAGCATTTCATGTTCAATAGTAGCAACAAAAATGAATTATTTTGTTCAACTAATTTTCTTTCAATTCCTAGAGTAAAAAGATCTAAAACTACTTCTAGTATTATTATTTTTCCTTGCCACATAATGCAACATTTCATTTATAACAACATACTTCAAATTTGTTGTCTCTTTCCATTTTCACTATAACTTCTTAGCTCAAAATAACTACTAACAACTTAACTCTACATTCAAGTTTACTAAGCTTGCATGTTTTTACATATTACAACTTCTATATTTCTTCTTTCTTATTTACAATAATACAACTACAACAATGAAGGTAAACTTCCTTTTCCACAATAAAAATTTCAACTAAACTATTACACAAGCTTTCCATTTTGATTCTTTTCTTTCCATACTATAATTTAATGAGGAGGGGATTTTACAACTTTTCAATGAACTTCCCTCAAATAATATTACAACTTACAAAACTACATTTCCTTTAAACAAAATACAATATTACACATCTTCCACCTTGAGTGGGAATAATAGGAAGGCTTAATCACAAGGAAGGATTTCTTGAAGGCACCAAAAAGCTCCAACTTTCACACCACCAACAAGAGAGCTCCACCATGCTTCATTTGATCACAACAAAAAAGGGGGGAGAGGCAACACTCTCCACCCAACCAAGAATTCCAATGAGGAGGAGAATCCATCCTCCTCATTGGCCCCTGAGCCCCAACCACATTGCAATGGAAAATGGATTCAACCGTGGCAACAACAAGCTTCCACAACACATAACCAAGTATTTCACAACCATCCAAAACACAACCAACTCAACTTCAACACAAGAAGGAAAAACACAATATACAAGGCTTCAAAATGAAAAGCCAAAGGAGCAAGAACCTATGGGGAGGTCACTTATGCCTCCCAATGGGAAATGAGTTCCCACCTTAAAAACCTCCAATAAACATCTCAAACCCCTACACACTCTTATGCCTCCCTCAAGAACCTCTTATACCTCCCCCATTCTCTTATGCCTCCCTACAATCTCTTATGGCTCCCTCAACAAAATAACCAAGTAAGAAATGCAAGCAATTTCTTGTCCAAGGTGGGGCACTCAACCCAAACTCCCTCCAAAACATGAAATAAACTCTTATGCCTCCCTACATGAAATCTCCCCATAGTCCCCTCCTACACCACACTTAGGAAATCTACCCAAGCACCCAACAAGCATTCCAAAACACTCAAAATAAGCACATATGCATACAAAATAAAGAAAGAATTTAACAAGAGTTAAGCTCCTACCTTTCCATGGTAGAGCTTGTTCCAAGAGCCATACACCAAGCTTCTTCAAGCCCAAAAAAACACCAAGAAGCTCCAACAAATCCACAATCACCAACAAGCTCTCACAAAGAACCCAAGCACTCCCAAAATCCTCTAACTCCAAAAAAATGCAAGAGCACAAAAGAATGAAGTAACCCCCAATCAAGAAAAAGAACTTGATTAAATAGAAAAGGGAGAGAGGAGGGTGAGGTGGCTCCATGTAGGATGCCACATCACTCATCCTCAACTCCACCTCAAAAGTCAAACTTCAAACTCCAAAGCACAATTAATAAGTGGGTGAAGAAATGACATATTACTTGCACACACAATCCAAGCCCACACCTCCTAAGGACAAAATTAATTACAAGAAAGAAAGTGCACTCAACATTTTACCTTTTTGTCTTCCCAAAACACCTAATGGGGTCTAATTTTGACCCCCCAACCCATAGGTAGGGTTGGCATAGCAATTTAAGAGGTGTGGGACAAGTTTGACTTGTCCCACAAGCTTCCAAAATTGGCCTCTAAGGCCAAATTCGAATTTCCATGAAGGGGTAGAGTGTACAACACTCAAGATCCCCAAGCACTCAACTTACAACACAAAATCCAAGAGAAATCTACTCTAATAAATGAATTCCTTTGGTCACATCTTTAATTAGTTTAGGACAAGATTAAATTAGCTTTAATTAAGACACTACAACCCATTAATAATAAAGGGTAAAATACATACCCCAAATTCCAAATAATTAATACAATGAATTACATCACTAAAATCACATACTAACATCAATTAAAGGAAAATAAATAAAAGACAAAACATAACCCCTTGGTCACAATTTCCCCCTAACAATAATTCCAACACACACAATTACATGTTGCCATGGTGACCCTTGTTGAATTCACCTAGAATTCCAATGTGGTTGGTCTCCAATCCCCCATAGTTTGTTGTGATATGTTTTCCTGCAAAACACACAATACCCCTCTGGCCTCATGGCCATATTAACGATGTCGAAGTAATAAAACACTTACATCTAACTATCAATTTCAAACATCAAAAATCATAACTACTATTGCTAAGACCAAGTAATTTAACAATTATTCTCATTTTCAACATTTCGATTCTACTCATACATCAATTTGCAACTAAGATCAAAGACCAACTGGATCATCAGATTAAAGAAATACTTTTACTCGTTCACAATTTCACCAATCTCCAATATCAATTAAATCACAAAAATAACTTTGAACATCATAATAAAAATCCAATATGAAAATGATTCGAAATATCAACATATATTTATCTGACAACACATCATTTTCTTCCATACTGAATGTCTATCAAAAGTTAATCAGTTCGGTTACAATAACGTCTATCCTTCCATTTCCCTAACACAATGTGTAAATGTCATTTGTCTATTAACATCTACCGGTAATAAAGCACAATAGTGTCTATGTGTCCAGTCACAGAGATAAACCAATTACAACAAAACAATCTCGAAGAGTAATGCTATCACAATCAAATTACGATAATGCAACCATTCTAGCTAATTGTTTTATCCTTAAATGTCCATCAGGGTCCACAATACGACATATAGTTAAAATAATAATAATCAAAACACAAAGGAGTCATGATGCCCCACACAACTTATTAGTATGGTAATTAGAATAAAGCAACAAGGTTTATGATTATAACAATTTGGAAAAGATAATCATGTTTCATTTAGCGTTGAAGAGAAGTGGGCATTAGAAGGGGATTTATTTCCTAGTGACTTGTGAGTGATCCATACATTTATGGAAATCAACTTTTGCAAATCAGGGTGTAAAGAACACACGTGAAAATTGAGATAGATTTTTTGCACATCCATAATCATTTTCGTAATAGAAGGTCAACCATTTTCATGCCCCATAAAATTGGCATTTGTCCCATGATAATGGTCAAGGGGCTTTGGTGGTCATATTCTCCTGGGAGCCAATCATCATGTCTTCTTGATCTATTTTCCTCATATTTTGAAAAATCACATATTATCCTACAAACCTTAAATTTCCTAAGCATTTTATTGTTTTACTCTTTTTTGTGACATGGATAACCGTTTTTATACATTTAAATCCTTATAAATTTTAATTTTAATCTGAATTATGTTTGTTTGCAATGTGTTGTTAGTTATGTATTTGTTAATATGTAGATCCACTTTCCACATTTATATTTATGTACAGTTCCAAAGAGCATGCAACATGAGATGGTCTTTTGCAAGTTTGATGGTGGTAATTATATGGATGCAATAGTTGACCATGTTCCCAATACTATAGAATTGTTGAATTTTGAAATATTTTTTTTATTTTTTTAATATTAAAATATAATAATGTTTATTAGATTGTTAATTCTTAGATTAAATTACCTTATATGAAATACAAATATAGTATATAAACAGATTTGTTGAGGAAGATTTTATACTAAATATGGCGGTTGATTTTTAAATATAATTTCTTACTTTTTGAATAAATTTATATTGATTGTATTTCTTACATTAAACTTTGATTCTTTAATAGAAATTTGAAATTGCCATGTTTGAAATGGAAATATCATCCCACATCTATTTCATATCTTATGTAGGTGTGAAGGTACAAGCTCAAATCTATAATGGAATGGAATATCTATGCTCAATAATTTGAGCACAATCAAGATATAATACATATGGTAAACCTTGGATGGACCAAACTTTTTGTTTTTATGTTCATGTTTTTCACCCACACGTAAATTACGAGGACCAAGACACAAATAATGGCGGGAGTAAGACGAAGATCCATGGAGGCAAAAGGCTGCCTCTTTTAATTTGTAAAGTGAATTATAGTGTATCTTAACAATGATAACAAAATGGGGATGAACACATATGTGGTCAAAAGATTGATGGTTTCTAACTTATTAAGAATGATGTCTACAGCGATGAAATAAGAGGAAAAGATTTTAAAAATTCAGACAACAGTTAGAGAAAAAATTGTCAAAGAAAACAGATTAAAAAGAATATATATTGGTAGGGATGATGCTACTCAAATATTGTCGGCATGGAACATTTGTACGTAGTTTATTTGTTTGAGTCTGAACATACATTATGTAGACATGGGACCCTTGCTATATTTGAGTGCTTCCTGGTTAATGTGTGGCACATGCTGTGTTTTTTATTCAAATGAAATTATGCATTGTCAATTTCAGAAGAATAAATCATTTGAAGATTTCCAATTTGGTTAAGTCAAAAGAGTATGTTGTCGGTCACCAAAAAAGGCAAAAGAAAACAAGAAAATGTAAAGAAATCCGCTTAACGTACGCCTGTTCTTCTTCTGTGGGCGCGAGATCAGATTTTCTGATTATAAAAGCCTCATAACTTTTAAGGTTTTTCTTGAAATCTGACCCCCAAAAATGTCTTAAAGAAGAAAAAATTGCAGTATCTTTCATAACTTGGCCATCCTTTGCTGTTTTTGTCTTGGGATAGGCTTTTATCAGCTGTTTTTTATGGGTCTCTCTCATATTACAGGCATGTCTGCCATGCTAGATGTCAGTAATTTCTGGAGAAGCTTATCCGGTTGGTGTGTTGGGCTTGGATTCAATGATTAATGTATAAGTCGTTCAAGTGTTTAGCACTTTTTGGTATTGATTAGTGTTAAAGTTTAGACGAATAATCAATTTCGACAGCAACATCTTCTTATTTGCATTCATTCACATTTGTAGGTAAAATTGACTGAATAGATTATTTAATTGTGATTGTTTAGCTGAAGGAGATTCTGATTTTGATGTATATGTCATTATTTTGTTTCAAACAACTTTTATCAGCTGTTTGATTTATGGGTTTCTCTCATATTACAGGGATGTCTGCCATATTAGATCTTAATTTCTGGAGAAGCTTGTCCGGTTGGTGTGTTGGGCTTGGATTCAATGATTAATGTATAAGTCGTTCAAGTGTTTAGCACTTTTTGGTATTGATTAATATTAAAGTTCAGACGATTAATCAATTTCAACAACATCCTCCTTCTATTTACGTTCATTCATATTTGTAAGTAAAATTGACTGAATAAATTGTTTAATTGTGGTTGTTTAACTAAAGGAGATTCTGATTTAAATGTAAATGTCATTATTTTATTTTAGACAACTCTTGATATTCAGTTGTTGATGAATGTTCTTGAAGCTGCCACAAGATGATTCTCCTGCAATTAGTAGCAAGGTTGTTGCAAGAATTCATAACAAGAGTTTTGGGCGCTCAAGCAATCCGTGCATCTCCTTTCCGTGGTAGCAGGCAGCCACGGCAAATGATTTCCCGTAGAGTAATTCTATCAGCTAGCTATCCTGTTCTCATTAATTTCTGAGATTTCTTGTAGTACAGAATTAATCCTTGTGCAGCATGGAAGCTTTTCTACTTGAGAATGTTGCCTTATGAGGAAATGTCCATGGTGCACTATGGAGAAGTCACTTGAGAAGCTATCTTTTCAAGTATTTTTAAAAAAGCTTAATATAGTTGGTTAGTTTGGTCAATATTTAAGTATTTACAAAGTGTTAATTTGTAGATTTTTTAAATTGAAAACCGCACTTTTATATATAAAATAAGCGATATACAATGATAATCGTATAAAAATTAGGTGGAAAAAGTCACACCTCATAATATCGAATATATCGAGTCAGATAAACCTCGAGAAAGAGGTCAATTTAAATCAAAACCACTATAAAAATGCGATAATGAATCCAAAAAAGGTGAACAAACAAGGAGCCCAAAAAACTTGCGAATTGTATAAGTAAAAGTAGAAAATTTTGTTCCCTAAATGTTTATCAATTTAAGATTACCGAGAGTATGTAGAAGTATTGTGGCTATTCACTAAAATCATAACCTTAATCGAACCCTTATTTTTGAATGAAATATAAAGATATATGTCACTAAAATAAACTTCCCTATTTCAGCAACATAATAGAAAAGATGTAACTTTGATAATACAGGAACATAATAGAAAAGATGTAACTTTGATAATACACGAACAAGAACAAAAAAGAAGAAAAAAAATAGAATGTTCTATTCAAAGATTCCATTACAAAATCATTTGTCTATTCTTTTGCAAAACATTACTGTAAGGATTAAAGAGATAATTTTGAAAGGACTTATTAAACATTGTGCATATATATTTTACATTCACATACCTATTTAAATTGACAAAAGTTGAAATCTTTGGTCCCTATTGAAGTGATTTTAAAACCAATATTTTATTGGCAAAAAAATATTTTAAAATATGGTTTCACGCTTGTGAAACTTGAAATAAGATATGATTCATTTTGTGAATTTATTGGAATTTGGAATATTATATAGCCAGTGACACTGAAAAGCATTTAATTTTTAAAGTGAAGTTGAAAAGCATGATATAACCCTGCCTTTTTAATTATAATTTCAATGCCAGTTATTTGGGTTTTTGAGCACGTATCCTCCTTTTCATCAGTTTTAAAATGAGAGCTCATACTGATTTCGTTTTAAACACTTGGATTCAATCTCCGGGGTCAAGCTTATTTTATAATAGTTTTTGAATTTGTTACCTCCATAATCAACTGATAGACCAATGAATTCTTCATGTGTTCTACTCAATGGCAAATGATTGCGGTCAAAAGAAATAGTAACAACTAGTGCTATAATAGGGCGATGTATTTATCTCATGCAAAGTTTAATATACCATATTTATCGATCAATAATTGAGGAGAGCATGATGCATACAAGATATTTTAAAGAATACCAATCGAGTAAATGGAGAAGGTTTGCAACATATTTCCTTTATATATATTTATCACATATAGGTAGGTCAACCGAATCCAAAGTATTAATTTTAATATAAATTAGTAAATACACATAAGGTATTAGAGGTATTTTAAAGATGCGATTTTGGTAAGAGAGTCCATCGGATGTTTATTTTAGATCACACAATTTGTAGGTTATATTTCACATAACACGTAACATTTAGAATAAATATTTATTTGATTCATTAGCAAAAAAAAACAAGTATCTATAAACCTAAACATAATGTGTGCTTACAAACAATTTACAACATTGAATACTTAATCTTAGTCCTATGAATGGATAATTCGCTCTCTCACACTCTTCTCTCAATGAGCACACATCAACGTGCTTCATTCAAACCATTTATAGATCAAGGCTTGAATCCTCCTTTTGTATGCCTCTCTTCTACAAAATCTAAATCAATCCCAAGCCCCCTGAATATAGACATCAAATACCCATTTATAGCAAATCTTGAAGCAAGTTGATGCCTTTCTATTCGATAGATCATTGCCACCTTTCTTTAGATTCCATGACAAAGCTATAAGTCTCAAATTCCCCAAAGACCCTCAACATTAAGCTATAGCACATGGATCCCCCAAATCCCACTCAGAAACATGAGTTAAACATCAAATGGATTGAACAAAATATGAAAGGTGTGAAAGTTTATGAAGATGCCCAAAACTAGGTTGTGAAAAACAATTTTCAGCCAACAATACCAAGGCTTCATCATTCTTTTGCACATCGTGCAAAACCAAGGTGTTTGCATAAAACAAGAATATCCATGAAAATGAAAAAAATGAATGATGTGTAGAAGTGTTTATTCTAAATAACAAGTTTTTAGTTTATATAAAATTGTGTATGAACCTAAATACTACTACCTCATACACCTTGGGTAAGAAAATGCATGACCATAATGCTCACACGCTTATGGTAGGTGCTTCCATCACCCTTCAAACTTCTTTAGTTGCGGTTATAATAATGGTTGGGTTTTATATATTATGTATTATACTCTAAATTCGAACACATAAATGTGGTTCATTTGAGCTAGTCATGTCTCAGGGGTTGCCTCATCTTTTTTGTAGTCATCTCTTCTCAAAAACTAATTCAAGCTCAATCTCTTTGAGTTTAAATATCATATATGTATTTATTGAAGTCTTGAAGCAATTGATGCCTTCCCAACTAGTAGATCATTGCCACATTTCTCCAAATCATATATCCACATTTCTATTGATCAAGTTCTATACAAAACATTAGCATCGAGCTATTGCACATGAATCCTTGAAATTTTCCAAGAAACATGGATCATCAATCACATGAAAGGAACGAAAAATCCGCAAGGTGAACACGTTTGTAAGACTACACAAAAATATGTTACACACAATAATCTACAACTACCAAGCACAAACATTCATCATTATTATTTAACAAAACATACAAAACCAAGGTGCTTGTGTAGAGCAATAACATTTGACCAAAAGTTAAAAAATGGATGGTGTACAAAAAATTGCATAAAATTGTTTCTTCCAATTAATATGATTTTGGTTGATGCAAGATTATGCATGAAAGTGTGTATGCTCCTATGTCATCTAATATACAAAGTATGAAATATATCCCAATAGACTCAATAAAATCAATAGAAAACCAAAATTATTAGTGACTTAAAATAAAACAAAGTTAGGTTTTTCTTTATGAAAAATACTACATTAAATAAAAACAATAATGCTTTTAACACTTAATAATTTCATAGAAAAATGATATCACTTACTATCTAAAAGTTTCATTTAAATTTTCTCATTCCCCATGTTTTATTCACAATCATAATGTTGTAACTTGTGCCATTTTAAGAACACATTCTTATAGTAGAGGATATGTCAAAATTTATCAATTGTAACTTGTAATAATGTTTATGAAATTTAAATAAAAAATTACCTCCTATTTTTCAGTAGAGGATCATCTTAATATTTTCCCAATTAGACACTAGTGATACACAATAATCATAGTTATAAGTAGATGGGTATCAGTATGAGGAGACATAAATGGGCATGTCATTTTTCCAAAAAATAAACAATATAAATGTGCTTAAAGACGACATATAGAGAGATCCTAAGAGTTTATAAATAAAATTTTAATGTAAATATATTTTATGTTAATAAAAGATATATTTTTATATTTATCTTTAATATCTCTAGCAAGATCATAAAATATATTATTAAAAAACATTGAAATGCAAGTCTTTGAGATGAGTACCAATGAGCAACAATCTTTGAGATGAATAATAATTTTTGAGATGTGCTTTTTTGGTAGGAAATTAATCTCTATGTAACAATGATAATAATAAAGAGACGTGCTCTATACCAAATACAAAAAATCTATAGGAAAGGTTTTAATCCCTTAGAAAGACTAGAATCAAATAGAAACATTTAAAAAGGTAATGTATTTCAAAGTGATTTTCTAATGAAATAACTAATGATGATTTTTAAATTATTTATGAGACATGATCAGTGGCATATATTTGGAGGTACACAATCCTCATTTCCCATCATTAAAAATAATTTTACATTATTGTTTTGATTGTGTTCTTCTATCCAAAAACTCAAATATTTTAGATATTACAAATAAATAGACTAAGTTGTGCATAAAAATTAGAACCTAGAATTGAACTCTTTTGATTCAGAGTAACTCAGGACTTTGTTTCCCAATTACAATTATATACTAGAAAATAAGAAAATAAATCCTTGTAGAAGCACTACCATGTAAAATTACATATATAACATAAAACAAACAATTTCAGTACCCAAATTGACAAAACAAAATGAAAATCTAGAAGAACATAGGCTGAAAAATATTTCCACAATTCATATTAACATTAGTTGAATGCTTTCGACTAAAATACATATAAAAACCTATTGTATATCTAGTGATATGACAAAGTAATGCATATACTCATAGAAAATATTATTTGCAACTTACTACACTTTCAGTAGTTGATATATAACCTTCAATGTCACGGGATTGTAATTCCCAAAGTTATTTAAACTGTTAAGTTGTATGGTGAAATCATTGACCACTGTCAAATAGGGTGAAATTTTATGAGATAGTCACCTCTAGATTATGTAATGATGTTGCTAGAATCCTCACGATAATAATTATAAGATTTAGGACAAACATTGTTATATACATAAGAGAAATTAGTGGGTTTGCATATCTATCGGTAAATTTTCATGGGATGTCATACAACAACACAAAGGTATGCTGAAGGAAAAGAACTATTATTATAAGCCATGACATAGGTATATTTGTTTTTCACTTTAATAGAATAGATGCTTTTGTATTTATCCTTTGTAGGGAGATATGGTGATTGGAAGATTGTAGCCATACATTAGAATGAACATGTAGAAATTTTAGGCATCAAAGATGAACTAAGAGAGACTTTTCGGTGGAATGCCTTTCACCCCATTATAAGAGAGTTGTCCTCTACACTCACCTATGCCCTTATATTTGAAATGACCATCTATAAGGAGAAACAATTGAAACCTCATATTCGATGTGACCATGTTCTAAGGGAGTCGTGATTGACACAACTTGTAGAGTCATATACAAAATCTACCATTGGTGAGCAGTGGCTTTTTGATGTTAGGTTAGACACTAGACCACAATGAGTTCGTAGATTTTTTTCATCATAATCGTTATAGTAGAAACAATACTTCCTCCTTCACAGAAAAGTCACATAACTACAAAATACTAAGTAATTTAAGATACTACTATAACATATAAACCGTAATATTAATAAACTTGAAATACTTTTCTTTGCTTATATAAAGAGGAAGATGGAAACAAGATTGATAAATATTTTCATATTTAAATTGATTCAAAAGAAGAGAAGTATGGGTGAAGTGAAGCTTATAATGTAAAACTAAATTATTATGGATACACACATTAGAAAATAAATGTATAGGCACATACAATATTACTAGAGTAACTTTTAAGCTTATTGTTAAGGGATTTTAGTCTCTCACCAATAAAAATCCTTTTGCAAATAACAAGTGAAATCAAACAATTAATTTATTTGGACGGATAATTTTTAAATTGCACTTTTAATATAAATTTGAACCCCTTGGGTGCAATTTTGATATCTTTGAATGTAGTTAATATAGTAATGAAACATGATGAAGGACATGTCTTAGCCAAGATATATTGTTGTTTTTAATTTTTTTCCCCTTAGACGAAATGATTTTAGTTGTAAATAAAAATGGAATAACTATTAGATCCCTCGTGATATATTGATCAAATCAATCCGAGTTTTAAATGTCATTGCAGAATATGTTATCCTCCTACCCAATGTCAAAGTAGGATATCAATCTCCATCAAAGCAGGATAAAAATCTTGAAAATAAAGGGGGTATGAGGCTTACAAATAGCTCGAAATTTGTTGGAAGCAATGTTTTAAATAGAAAACCCTCGTTATACATTAACAATATGTTTTAGTTGTAAATCACCTTGTGAATGCCCTTAAAATTCTCATTATACATACATAAAGATTAAACCATTTTCCCTCAAAATAACTTTATAAATTCTCATTATACATATAGATTGCAAAGTATGGGACAAAATATATGAAGAAAATAGCTCAACATTTTGCGAAGATGTCTCCAAGCATAGGTGGGGAATTATTCATGACAAACATCGTAGTAATCATGTGATCACATTCTCTAGTGTCATTTCTTTGGAAAAATTTATAGCAAATCAAACAGAAAAATGGCCTGCTAAAAGTATACAAAAATGTGGAGGCTTAACGAAAGAAGGAGAACTAATTGTTGAAATTTCCCAATGAGTTGGAAATGATACATATTAGAATTTTATTTTTCAAAATGTCTTAACCACACATACAAAGATTTGCATCCATTACAATAATAATTTAAATAATATTTTTATCTTATTAAATATGTACATGAAAAATGAGGAGCAAGCAATTTTATACTTTAAATAAATGTATTTTCATGTTTATAATGTATGTTATATATATTTTTTGAGATTGTTTCCAAAATCTTAATAAATTATCAAATGAGTTGTAGTTTAGTGGTATGTATGATGGTGTAAAAGTATAGTCTAATCATCTACTAAATTATAAATTCTATTTGATACTAATTAATAAGGGATGATATCGGGATTGATTAGAACCCCTCAATCCTTAACAACTAAGTCTAAGAATTCTCTACGCAACCTCTACAAAATTCAAATTTAATATAAAAAAATCTTAATGAAGTTTAAATCACTCAAAATAAATATGATAAACGAAGTTAGTTATATGTAAATAATATAAAAAAATATTAATGAATTTTAAATCACTCAAAATAGATATGATGAAAGAAGTTAGTTATATGTAAAAAAATGTAATCAAATATACCATTTAAATGATACTTCACTTTAATATTTAATGTATATTAGTAAAAGTTAATATAAATGATTGCATTTATTGTAAGGAAAAATATATCTATATAGGAATGGCAAAGAGATAAGTAGCTCACAAATTGTTTATCAAAATGTATGTAATTTTATATGGTACAATTAATTGCTTATTTTTCTAGTGAAAGATATAAAATAAAATTAAAAAATGACAATTGATTTAAATTTAATATTATTGTATTTATTCATATAATTTTGGTGAATTTTAGACAATTTTTTTTAATTTATCTAATCAAATGTTAGATCAGGATGATAAAATATTTGCATGAATTATCTCCTCCATGAATTGTATAGTTAGAAATCATAACACTTCTACATATTTAGTTGTAATAGATTTAATTTTTAATACCAAATTTATAATATCAAAATAAAATTTCTTATACAATTTAAAAATTAGAAATTATTCATAATTTTATCCGAAAGAATCTATTAATAAAATCAATAAACAAGGTTAAAAATAATACTATAATGATATAAAAATTTATTTTAAAGTACACATATTTAATTTTAATTAAATATTGTATTTATTTTTATTGTAATACTTTTTTTCAATAAACCTACATCTGTACCCCAAAAAATATATTAAAAAGTTCCATATTGTCTTTGTTACACATTTTGGATGGATTAGCTCATTAATTAATAATTTTGTGCTTGTAATTTATTTGATTGAAATCCATGAGACACGATAATTTATTCGACATTATTTGGTTTGTGTTATTAAAATGTGGAGAATGCATCATATAAAACATATTGCACATAATTTTTATCACTCCACTTAAAATACAAAATAATAAATTGTGAGTTACATGGAAGAAATTGATGGAATTAATTTATAGAATTTATAAAATAGTCGATTGTTAAATTGCTTCCTAAAGGTGGTTTGTTATACACAAGTGAGGAAGTTATGCTCTTCTCGTGTACTCTCTTGTATGGAATAAAAAACTAAAACACATAACAAAAATACCCTTAACTCTAAAATTCAATATTTATACATGTTTTATAGATTAGTAAAGAAATTTGGAGTTTTATTTTTTATTAATCAATAGTAATATTATTATAGCATTTTTAAGGAGATGACCTTAAGATTTAATCATACTGAATTTAATTATTATTATTTGTGCATAAAATAGATCGAAATTATATTATAATAAAACAATAATAAATAAATTTTCAAAAGTAGTTGTTAATGTATTTTGAAGATTATTCAAAGTTAAAATTGGTCAATTAAAATAAAGTATAATATAATAAATTTAATATGTTCTTTATTTCCATCGGAAATGTTCTTGGTAGCATTTTTTTTATTGATCTTAAAAATGAGAGGGTTTCCCACCCAAAATTTTCCCGCATTTTGGTGGATATAGAGACTTCAAAAGATATTTCAGAAAATATAGAGGTCAAGGTTCTAGACAGAGATTGGACTCATCTCATTGACTATGAAGGTTTACTTGTCTAGTGTCATAAGTGCTTCACTTTAGGACATATGGATGCAGACTGTGTGCCATTTCCTGAAACACAAGGTAAATGGTAGAGTGTTGTGGTAGAAGGGAGCCCTTCCTTGACACTTGGTTGTGAGAGGTTTTTCCAAAAAATGTCTTGGAGTCTGAATTAGAGATGAAGGATTTGGAAGAGACTGTCCCTACTACACTAATGGATGAAAAGGATAACATAGAGAAAGTGATACCAAGGACAATGGTGGAGGATAATGTACTGGTGGTTAAGGGGAAGATGATGGTGAGTCCTGTAACTAAGGAACAAAAAGTGGATTTTGTAGAGGAACTAGATGGGGGTAGAGAATTAACGAAGGATAATGACGTCACCCTTTCAGTTTTGGATATGGAATTTGTTATTTCAATCTCTTCGGTTGATGATGCTAAATATTGGAATTTGGACTATAATGGGAAATAAGAGTAAATAAAAAAGAGGATAACTGAACCTTCTAATATGAGTTTGCGATCCCAAAAAAGATGGAGGATTGAAAGGGTAGTTTGGTGAAATAATCACCGACTCTATGTGGGCTGATTTATGCTCTAGATGTTTTAAGACTATTCTAAATCTATTGCAAGAGTTTTTGGAGGTAGGTAGGAAGATGGTCATGTGTGTTTGATACATGTGAATGTTTGATTGAGTGTGCAATAACGCTTTATTATTTTGGTGTGGTGTACAAGGTTTTCGGATCCGTTCAAAACCTCAGTTTTACTTAATAAAAAAGTAAACTTTCTATATTATTAATTTTGTGCATTAGGATTTTTATAATAATTCATTTTAATTAATGGAAAAGGATAAAGAACCTCACAACCCTTTCTTATCCATCAAAACCTATAATAATTATAATAAGATTAAGAACAAAATTAAAGGTTCTAAATATCCAAGATAGTAATGGAAATTAAATCCCCCATCCTTTTTTAAACACACTACAATAGAATAATAATTCTCAATAAACAACTAACGTTTATAAACGAATAAAATATTACATTCTTATTGATTGTCTACAAGATAATATAACTTAACACCAAATAGTTCTAAATGTAGAATACATTCAATGGTCATTAACCAAGATAACCTACTAATTATAGAATATCTTCTCAATAATAGAAATGTACTATACTTAGTGCGTGAAAAAAATTTAGAACTCAAGCCTGTCATTTTCCTTTAACTTTCTATATATAATAAATTGTATGAAGGGGGACGAATTAATCAAATTTGAAGATATTTAATTCATGGAGATGAAATCACAATATTCTTACCACAAATGTAACAATCAATATTACATGTACACAACTTACAAGTACCCACCATAATTTAGATCTATGTCCATTTTCACACTATCTTTTTTCTTGTAAATTCATACCTCCATCTTAATATGACATACAATATTGTCTATTTAACATTAATATAGAAAGAAAATGTATGATTTTTTTTTACTATTTTGTAGTGACAATTTTTAGATATGGGTTTTATTTTTACAGTAGCGAAATTAGGTTGAAATATATAATGTCTTGAAATCCCAATATTTTAGAATGTTAAAATTAAAATATTCATGTATTTATACGAGTTATCTTGATTTTGTAATATAAATTTATTATATAATTTCGAAATATTTAGAAAATTTCAAATATATACATGAGTTTTTAAAAATATTTTGGGATTATATAAAAAATTTATATTTCAAAGTCAAGACAACTTGTCATGTGAATATATAAATATATTAATATTAAAATTCTGTTCAATACATTGAATATTTCAACCTATTTAAAATAGATGATTCAACACCTTAAGTGCTCACGTGACACCCTAAAAATTAACGGGTCACCCTAAATAGCACATTTGGGACACCTTAAACACTCATGTTGTAGTGCCCACTCCTCTTTGATATTGATCTTACTATGATTTTGCTTACTTTGGATTAGAGGCATAGACTTTGTTATCATATCTGACCAGTAGACATTGATTCTAATGAACATTACTATATTTGGTTAGTATTTTGTTAGACATTATAGATATTTTGATTATGGATATCTGGTAAATCATAATGTGGATTATATGCATGGATTGACATTTCACTATTGATGATGATCTAGAGTTACTAATTTCTATATGTACTGATATATTAAATTTTGCTACAAAGATTTTGTTAGATGATCTAGCTAGCCTTGTGATCTTGTTGTTGATTGATGAAATGATAGAATTGAAATATTTTGAAATTGTGAACAATTGGTGAGATTGTTTGATTTTAGTGATGATATAGTTATGTTATTCTATGATGTGAATTGATATGTGTATGTGCATTTTATTTTTTTGATGTTATTGATATGGCCACAAGGCCAGAGAGGTATTGTTTCGATTTTGCAGGAAATTGTAACTGTAGTGCCCACTCCTCTTTGACACTTATTATATTTTGATTTCGAGTACTGTTGACTATAGACATGGATGTTATTATATCATTTTGGTTTAGCATGATGTTAGATGATAGAGATATTCTGATTATTGATGGATTGTGATTCATAATATGATTGTGTAGATTCTTAGATACATAGAGAGACATTTTATATTGATGATGAAGATGTGTTGTTGGCATATATATTACTCACATTCGGAATTCTCATCGTGTTGAGTAAGATTTAACATTTTAACTAATGTTGTGATATTGTTGATATTGATAAAAAGATAGAATTGAGATGTTGTTGGAATTTTAGACAAATGATAACATTGTTTAATTGAGATAATGATTTAGCTATATGAGGATGATTATTGATTTGTGTGGGTATATTTTATCTTTGATCTTTTGATGCGGCCACAAGGCCGAAGGAGGTATTGTGTGATTTTGTAGGTAATTATATCACAACAATCAAAAGGGGGATTGGAGACTAACCACAACGGAATACTAGATGGAGACAACAAAGGTCGCCATGACAACTTGTGTAATGTTTGTTTGTTTATATTGTTAGAGGGTCCCCATGGGGGGATGACCTACAATTGTGACCATGGGCATGTGTGTAATTCTTTACCTTGTATTTTATTTATTGTAGAGTATGTGAATTATTTTGTGATATAATTTATTTAATCATTGTTGATTTATGTGATTTTATTAAGTAATTTAATCATGTTATTAAGTTATTGTAATAAATGAAGTCATGTAATAGAGTTGTTGGTCTTTTGGACTTTATGATTTTTATTGAGTGTAAGTGACTTTGAGTTTTGTACACTTTACCTTACCTTGAAATTTCGGATTTGGGCTTAAGGGAAATTTTTGGAGGCGTGTGTGTAACATCCACAAATTCTGATGTTTAGAATCATAATAAAACCAGCCAATTTATTAGGGAAAAATTATGCAAAATTTTTTTTTTGGTTGCAAGGGTTACAATATCCACTATGTTTAGTTAGCTATTGTTAACAAACTTTACACAATCGTAAGGTGAACGCAACTAAATTAATAATTAAATATTATTAGTTTATTTCTCCAAAATAGTTACGGTTTAAAAGTCTCCACTTAAGTTCCTTTACTCAATTAGAGTATTTTTCAATTAATTAATAGTCACGACCCATTTAATTTATTTAACTATCCCTTGCTAATAATTATTTGATTTAATTTTTTTAGTTCATTATTTAGTTTCCATACACAATGTTTAATTTATTTCCTACCACAAAAGTGTCACCACTACACCTAACTACTAAGTGGCCTAATTCACCAATTAACCCATGCGTTTTTATTTAATCTCATTCCCATAAAATTCCCCATCACTTAAGTGATGTAGGGTTCATTTTCAACCATTAGATTTGATCTATTTGGGCCTTTGGATTTAGGTTTTCTAAAAGTGCCCTAATATTCTTTATGTTGACTTCTTATTTTAATTTTGCCCTAATCCCATTTCATTTTGTTTTTCAGGTTTACAGGAAGAGAAGGAAGAGAAGCCATGGAGGCCAATGAAACTTGGGAGGGTTTACAATTTTTTTTTTGTTTTTTTTTTTGTTTCGGTGTTGAAACAATAGATCTCCCCATTTCTCATTGTGGGTATCATTTACCCTTATTTATTTATGTTTACTTGGTGTTTTATTGTAGGTTGTGTGTGTGTGTGTGTGTGTGTGTGTGTGTGTGTGTGTGTGTGTGTGTGTGTGTGTGTGTGTGTGTGTGTGTGTGTGTGTGTGTGTGTGTGTATACCCATTATGATAAATAATATGAACCCTAAAAATTTATTTTGTAAATATACACATATATGTATATACATACACACACACAGACACACACAGACACACACATATTGTATATAAAAAAGGAACAAACAAACACACACACACACAATAATAATAATACATATATAAAATATAATATAATATATTATAAATCCCGGGTAAACAAAAATGCGCGACCCGTGATAAATTTAGGAGCTGCGGCCATTTAGTACTGATGTGGTTTAAGTTGAGGTTTTTTTAGTGGCTGCATAAATTAGGTATGTGCATGGTTTAATGTGTATGGGGGGTTTGTATTATATTGTATGGGGTTTGATTAATATGTGGAGGGTGCTGCGGCCATAGGAGCACACAAATAGTTTTTTTTTTTAATAAAAGACTTTGTTAATAAGCCATACCGCTTTATTGAGTCTTTGTTTCTTTTTATATTTCAAACTTTGCTTTAATATAGCCATTTAGCTATATGTGACATTTGTTTTTAACCATTTAGTACTGATGCGGCCTAAGTTGAGGTTTTTTTAGTGGCCGCATAAATTAGGTATGTGCATGGTTTAATGTGTATGAGGGGTTTGTATTATATTGTATGGGGTTTGATTTATATACGGAGGGGGCCATGGCCATACAACCACACAAATAGTTTTTTTTTAATAAAAGACTTTGTTAATAAGCCATACCACTTTATTACATCTTTGTTTTTTTAATATTTCAAACTTTGCTTTAATATAGCCATTTGGCTATATGTGACATTTGTTTTTAACCATTTAGTACTGATGCAGGCTAAGTTGAGGTTTTCTTAGTGGCCGCATAAATTAGGTATGTGCAGGGTTTAATGTGTATGGGGGGTTTGTATTATATTGTATGGGGTTTGATTAATATGCGGAGGGGGCCGTGGCCATACAACCACACAAATAGTTTTTTTTTAATAAAAGACTTTGTTAATAAGCCATACCACTTTATTACGTCTTTGTTTTTTTAATATTTCAAACTTTGCTTTAATATAATAGCCATTTGGCTATATGTGACATTTTTTTTAATTTACTAAAACCTTTAATTGCTAAATATCCATTCGGATAAATATGTTGTTTTTTAATATTAAAATTTAATGTGTGTGTGTGTGTGTGTGTGTGTGTGTGTGTGTGTGTGTGTGTGTGTGTGTGTGTGTGTGTGTGTGTGTGTGTGTGTGTGTGTGTGTAATATATAAAATAATGTTTTTAATTAAAATATAAATATGATTATAATAGATATAAATATAATTAATAAATTTATATAGACGCATATAATTATGATGATATATCTTGTTTTGTATTATTTTAAACAATCCATTTAAGTTGGTTTGCATAATAAGATAGAAGGGCAAGGTAGTTTTAAATCTACATCTATTCATCTTTGGGAATATAGTTTAAATTTGTAACTTTTATTTAAATATATTTTAAGTAAGTTTCTACAGAATTGAGTACCAAGAACCTTTCATTATATATATATTATACAATTTGATCTATAATTTCAAACATTTCTAACTTCCCATTTAATCATATAACTTACAACACGGAAAAATGTAAGTCCCTTTTAAACAAATACAACTTTGGGACTGCCCTTTTCAACTATACAATATGAAATTGACTTAGTTCATTCCTTTATAATACAAGAATCTTAGTTCATTCCTTTACAATGAAATAGCTCTTTCCCACAATACATATTATAAGCTCTGAATAACATCCTAAATTTGAGAGTTTCATTTCTAACAAATATACAACTTAATATTCCTTCCTTCCACTACAACATTGTCAACTTGATAAATGAAATTTACAATAACATTATTTTAAAATACCAAAATTCATTTTAAGACACCTCTATAAAATTGTAGGTGGAAAATACCTGGTGAATATCCCCGGAACCAGTTTCAGTGAAAGGTGAATTTGACAGTATTCCAAAACTGAATTTTCACCAGGTTTTTCGAGCCAGAGAAATCAGAGTTCCAGACATCGATGCACCTTTGACGCGTGACAATACGACGTCAATAACCATCCTTAACGTGCGTCAACACAACGTCAAAAGAGCCCTTTGATGTGCATCAACAGGGTTTTGACACGCATCAACAAGGGTAAGTGACACGCGTCAATGGCCTCTGTTGACGTGCGTCAATGGGCTCTATTGACGCGCGTCAATGGCCTCTATTGACGTGCGTCAATGGGCTCTATTGACGCGCATCAATGGGCTCTGTTGACGTGCGTCAATAGAATCTGTTGACGTGTGTCAATAGAATCTGTTGACGTGCGTCAACAGAGGCCATTAACGTGCGTTAACAGATCCCATTGACACACATCAACAGAGCCCGTTGACACTTTATTTGGCCTATAAATGCCCTAATGCCGGTCATTTTCTCGTTTACACTTTCCAGCTCTCTTTTTTTTTGTAGGAATCCCTCATTGTCAAAGACGCAAGCACAACTACAATGGCGACTTCAAATGCTTCCCAACCACAAGCTCAGGACAAAAATCAAGAAGAGAATCCAGTCCAATCCATGGGCAAGATCATCTACAGGAATCCCTTGTGCCCCCACATCCATACTGTTTTAAAGATGTCTTCCGAATATAAAGATTTGATGGATGTGTGTGAGTTTACTGGGCTCGTTGACATGCCCCATTTCGAAACTGATCCAGATATTTTGAATTACCTTCTCTCATCCTACAATACAGAGGACGACCTTTTTTATGTGACTCTAAATGATGGCCGAATGTTTCAATTCAGTATCAAAGAAAATGACATCCATCGGTTTACGGGCCTTCCGTTCAAAAATTTACCAACTGTTACAATGAAGGCAACACTCCTGGAAGAAGACAAGAAATATCTCGAATCAAAGTTTGGTTTCCATGTTGATTGTAAGTATAATTCGTTTTCATTCATCATTTTTATTCTATTTTTTATTTTGATACAATTTGGTGTTATAAATTTATATTAATTCCCACTGTTTGGCATTTGCAGCTCATGTCAATAAATCTAGGCGTGGTGTGGATATGCAATCAATTGCACACCACTTTCTTGCTGCAGTGATTTCATTTTTTCAATCCAGAATAGTTTTGTAGGGTCGCCAAACAGATATACCAAACTGGGCCATTGCATACATAGTTGCCACTATCTCAAAACAAAAATTTGATTGGTGCACCTATCTATAAAAAAAATAAGAACTGACATAACAAATTCAAAGCTTTCAGAAAAACCTGTCATTTATTCCACAAACTATCTACTCGGCCTTTATTATGAGGCACTTTTAAATTTAAAAGACAAACAAATTCCTACTTGCACTGACGAGGAGTTGATGAAGTTGTCAATTCCATTTGAAGAACAATAGGTATAAACTATTTAGTTTGTATTTCAATTTTCGACATTACACTGCACAGTTATTAACAATTTACGGTTTGCAGAGAAGATTTATTGAAGCCCTTCCCCGAAAAAAGGTGTTATCAAGAGGAAGAGGCCAACAACATGCTGAGGCTTTGGGAGACTCCCAATCTGAAATGGAAGCTCACTCCTCTCCGAACCCTCAACAGTTTGAACTCGTTAAATGCCAGAGAAGTAATACCTTCTCATATATTATTTACAAATTCCAAATTTGTATTTTTATTTTCCAATTTAAATTTTAACCAATTGAATTGACATAACATTTGATGTTGATGACATTGCAGGGACTTTGGACCATACTCATGTTTCAGAAACTCAACCTTCTTCCCCAACTCACTCCATACAGTCGCATGCATTCGTATCTTCTGAACAACCACCAAATACTACTCCTACATGGCCACCCTTAGCACCGTGAAAAACTACCCCTCGACAACAAGGTACAACTTTTCAATACTACGTTTAATTTCGTAGTTTTTGCCTTTTTGGATTGTTTTCTAGTTTTTCATGTTTTTTCTTGAACTTTTCAGCACATTGCAGTCCTTCTGTTCAAACAGTGGCACCGACCCCCCTCAACCAATAATTTTTAAAATGCCAACCAGAGGAACAGTGAAAAAGAACATTGGTAAATGCATGCCAATTGCTCCGGCCCCTAGCGGGACACTAAACATTGCCTCCTCCTTTCGAATTCCAACGTTCTCACTTGGTGGCTTGCCCAGTGCAGCGGGCATATAGGTTTTGAACAATATAAATTTAGATGAAGATTATTTGGGCATTGATAGCAATGACCCAACTGGTTTTTTCAATACCCGTGAGATGATTCAAGGCCAGCAGGTATACTTCAATTTCAACATGCTTTACAATATTGAATTACATTTCAATTTAAATTTATTTATCTGAATCTTGATTAATTTTATCACAAATAGGATCAGGCCACCCAAAGGCAGAAACAAGTAGCAGTTGATCTAGCCGAAAGCCCCCATACTTCTCCAGCAAGATCATCTTCATCAGATACAGATAGTGAACAGTTGCTACCTTTTCCTTTAGAGAACTTAATTGGTTATGATTGTCAATCCCATGTCAGTGAGTTTATTCTACCTCATATCAATCAGCTCATAGAATGGGAGAGAAGGGCTAAAGTTCTTATCAATGAGATTATTAGTCATTTTGAAAATTATTGGCAAAGAGATAGTTTATACGCTGCAGTCCAGAATCAACCTGCGAAGATGGATTCCTTACTTACCCAAGTAAGAAGTGGGACTGTCACGTATAACAACTATAAAGACGACATTTTGGATAAGACATTAAACAAATTGGAAAATATTAGTGCTGAGGCCCAGGCATATTTTAACAAATGGTCTAAGGACAAGGATCTGGTAGCAATTGCAAATGCCGAGAGAGATAGAGTGGTTGTAAGTACTATCACTTTCAAACAATCATTCTTGTTAATTTGAAATTTTCATTTTTTAGTAATATGTTGAATTGACATTACTCTTTTTGTGCAGTTGAAATATGAAAATTTGAAGAGTCAAGCAAAGGTATTCCAAGTTCACTTGGAAACAACGAAGAACAGTTTATCCGCAGCTAAGAATTTGAAGGAAAATATTGTTTTGGTTAACAAACAAAACAATACACTAAAGCGGATAATTAAAGAGCATGGCTTTGACCCTGAAATATTATTCAAAGCTAAGGTAGCAACTGATCCAAATTTTTTGTTGCATGGAGATGCGAAAAATCAAGAAGAAAGAATTTTAAAAAATCTAGACAGTGCTATGGAAGATATTATAAGTTCTGGGGTTATTTTTGCTATTGGGGAAAGGGGTATAGCCATAGGAGAAGAAACCATTGGGGAAAGGAGCACATGAGTTGAAATGGATACAGAAAAAGAGGGTTGAAACTTTTATTATTGTGGAAACTTTAAATATTGAGTCTATATTTGAAAATTTGTAACATTGAATGCTGTGGTCATGGTACTTGAATTTAATTATATGGATTTGATAGCCTTTTAAAATTTGAAATACTATATAATCTTTAATTTTGATTGCATATGGATTTGATAGAATTTTTAGATTGTATATGGAGTTTATGCTTTTTGGTTTACTCTTAATGGTGATTGCATTAGATAGGGATGAATCATGATGACGTATGTTTCTTGTTTACTTGGATTATCATGAATTGTATGTGGACGTAGATGATGAATGATGATAATGGATAATTGTTTTAGAAACATGGATGATGATGATGATGATGATGATGAATGATGATAATGATATGATATATATGGATGATGATCAATTTAATGTGGACGTAGATTTAGCTTCAAGCATGATAATTCTTCTTCTCTAGACATTTAAACTTGTTTTAAGATAATTCTTCTTCTCTATACTTGTAATGATATGATCATGATGTCATTAGAATGGATATAGATGATAAATAAATGGAATGTGTTAAAATGGATATAGATGACATTAGAATGGATATAGATGAAATTAGAACGGATATACTTGTAATGATATGATTATGAATTGTTTTAAAAAAATGGAATTGTTTTAATAAATTTAAATTAGATAAATAATTGTTTTAATAATAATTGTAGTGTCAGGACTCAGGATTATGATAATGATATGGTGATGATATGATATATATGGATGATTATGAATTTTATGTGGACGTATATTATAAATTGTATAATGTATCGTGGATTATGAATTGTATAGTATAGAAATATCTTCCTCTGTAAAATTCAATTGTGTCATTTTATCCCACAGTTAAAAAAATATATCAAAGCATTTTGCAAATATAAAAAATAAATTAAACATAATTGTAAGAAATCAAGAAAGATGATATGATAGGGTTTAACTTACCTCTAGTGTATTAGATTGCTGTGAAATCATCACTGGTAATGTGCTAGATCTTTGTTTTAAGAAAACTCAACACGAGAAATGGATTAGTAGATAGATGGGTGAGTTTCCTGACATTGTCAGTCCCGAGAAGTTCCAGCTTCCTCGGATGGATGTCAACCCACGTTTTCAAAAAAATAAAAAGATTGTATTTAAATAAATGTAAATATATAGACCTGTAACATCTTTAATGATAACAAGTGTCAAGAGCTGAAAAAAATGTAAAGTAACAAACAATAAGATTAAGGTGATGAAGATACCTATTTAAAGTTGAAATCATCACTGGTAATGTGCTAGATCTTTGTTTTAAAAAAACTCAACACGAGAAATGGATTAGTAGATAGATGGGTGAGTTGCCTGACATTGTCAGTCCCGAGAAGTAACAGCTTCCTCGGATGGATGTCAACCCACGTTTTCAAAAAAATAAAAAGATTGTATTTAAATAAATGTAAATATATAGACCTGTAACATCTTTAATGATAACAAGAGCAGAAAAAAATGTAAAGTCACAAACAATAAGATTAAGGTGAAGAAGATACCTATTTAAAGTTGAAATCATCACTGCCACTGGTAATGTGCTAGATCTGTGTTTTAAGAAAACTCAACACGAGAAATGGATTAGTAGATAGATGGGTGAGTTGCCTGACATTGTCAGTCCGAGAAGTACTAGCTTCCTTAGATGGATGTCAACCCATGTTTTCAAAAAAATAAAAAGATTGTAGTTAAATAAATTTAAATATATAGACCTATAACATCTTTAATGACAACAAGAGCTGAAAAAATGTAAAGTAACAAACAATAAGATTAAGGTGAAGAAGATACCTATTTAAAGTTGAAATCATCACTGCCACTGGTAATGTGCTAGATCTGTGTTTTAAGAAAACTCAACACGAGAAATGGATTAGTAGATAGATGGGTGAGTTGCCTGACATTGTCAGTCCCGAGAAGTACCAGCTTCCTCCGATGGATGTCAACCTGTAACATCTTTAATGATAACAAGAGCTGAAAAAAATGTAAAGTGACAAACAATAAGATTAAGGTGAAGAAGATACCTATTTAAAGTTGAAACAATCCATTATCAATAGCTTCTTCAAACTCGATGTTGTCTTCTGTAGAATGTGACGATGCGCCAATTACACTCTCAACGTTGGGAACAGTGGTACCTGTAGCTGTATTATTCACACCTCTTCTTTCGCAAAGGGAATTCCAATGCACAATTGCTCTGTCGAACGGAAAGGTTTCGATGGAGTATCGAGAAACATAACACCTCATGCAACTTTCCAGATTTTTATCCAACCTGTTTCTCAGTTTTGATTTTATAAATGATAATGCACTGAAAACCCTTTCATCCTCCACAGACCCCAAAATCATTGTTTGGCATAACTCATATAATCTGAAATATTCACTGATATCTTCTTGTAAGATAGAACTTTGATAGATTCCTCGCCACAACCTTGTAATAGCACCACTTTCAGAAGGTTCGTCTAAAATTTTATATTGGTTCCTCATTGTTGTTGCAAAATTTGTTGATTGAAACTTTAATAAATCAGCATTCAGTATACCTTTGATTTCCATACCCTTGAGCTCTGAAGTCTTTGTGAATTGTTCCATTATTATACCCATGGATTTATGGAAATGCTTTCTGACAAAGTCTGCACGGCCACCTTCAGTATTCCAAAAATTAGGATTCATCACACCCATGGCTTCCAGAATTTTATCTTTGCAGAAACATTCCCTAATTTCTGATGACAAGGATTCTAAAATTTTTTTAAAGCTTTATTCTTGTTTCAACTATAACAGACTCAAAGAGATTACGTGTCACGGGAACATCTTCTCGTTCCGATCCTGTAATATCTTGATGTTTTTACAAAATGTGCAGTGGTATTTCCCTCCCATTAACAGTGATGCAGAGGTGATCGTGGATATTAAATCTCAAAAAGGTGCTGGGATTTTTAAGATCTAATAAAGCTTTCCAATTCTCAAAAACAGGTGCATCAAAACTATCTTGGGAACAGTACAATATATCAAGACTTTGACATACCATTTTTCTCATCCGTATAAAATCCACAATATAGATTAATCTTCCCTGTGCATGCTTCATCAGTGTATTGATCTCCTTTAACATTGGAAGAATACCAACCAATGTAAGCAATGTCTCCAAATCAGTTAAACGGAACAACAAGTCCCTCGCCCTATCAACTTCATGATGATATTTGTGCATGAAACCAACCAATGAAGGATACTCCTCACGAACTCTGCATGCAGGTTCATACAAAGAGATCCATCTAGTCTCGACATCCTTCAGAAGTTTTTTGCCATCTGTAATTCCAATTGCAAATTTCTGGAACTCAAGAAATCACTTTGGGCTGCTTGACATATAGGCATGAAGTTCTCTTATAAGGTCTTCTAATTTAGCAACATTTTCATGGTTGCTTACCATTTTATACGCTAAATTCATTCTGTGAGCCATACAGTGAATTGGTAGCATATATGGGGCCACTGTTGTTTGTAATCTAACACACAGCCCTGTTTGGTGATCCTGCATGAGTGATGCACTTTCTCATCCAACGCATACCAACTTTGTAGCAATTTCATAATCAGTCATTCCAGCAATATCTTTCAAATGAGAAACAACTATTTTATGTAGGTTTTCGGCATTGCAGTTTTCAACCATTTTCATAACACCCAACAGATGAGGTGTCCTTATATGATTTTCTAAAGTATAGATGTGGATACATACCCATGCAGTGTTGTCGACTACTGTCACTTCATCAATTGAAAGAGAGATAAACTTTGCTTTTTTTACATTCTCTTTCAAATCTTCCTTCTCTATCATCGAAAGGCATTTTGCCATTTCCCATCCACTACTTTCAGACCAATGAGACTGAGGTACGTTCAACATTCCATTAAATTGATACAAAACTTTGAAATCGAGGAAATCTGAAATCAGTCTTCCTTTTTTTAGTATGTGAAATAGAGTAGAGAATTGTATGAATTTTGCATGTAGATTTGTTTGTTTCATCTTACCAATATGCGATGTGATCGTTCCTCCCTTTTCCAAGAGATGTCTGTGTTTTTTCTGCTCTGCCTCATATTCCGCTGCGTATCTAACATGCATGCATTCTTTTTCAGTTTTCCACCTGTGTGTTTTGATTTTCTGGCCATCCGCCCCTGTTACAGTCAAATATTGTTTTCCACAATGTTTTTCTATAGTGTCCAACTTCATTTGCATTTTTTGTTGCTTTCCCAATTTCCACGTACATATTGTACATGTACATTCAGATGGGATCTCTTCAGAATTAGATGATTGTACAGGTTCGATAAACAGAAATTTGGCAGCCCAATCAAACATGTATGTCCTGCCAATGGTCCACATATTCTTGTTCATTTTCAATGTTTTACTTTTTTGAGTAGAATTTTGAGCAATATCACAATCACCTGGTTTCCTCTTTCTTGGACTGGAATTTGAATTTGATTTCTGTGTTCCATTTTGCTGAGTATTTGTATGTGTGATATCTTGATGCACTTCTGGTTGCACCCCAACAGGAACAATATCTTCAAGATCTGGCATATTATCGTAGGTGTCATTTGTTTGACTTTGATACTGTGCAGAATGCATGTCCACCTCAATAATACCTTCCACACAGTCAGTATTCTGATTCTTTGTGGTGGCATCTATTTGGTTGGTATTTTCAATATCTGTATCCGCAGAGTTTCCAAAATACTTGAAGAGTGATTTCTGAGATTTCTTAGTTACTTTTAGGGTCTTCGCATTCTTAGAACTAGCACCTTCCATTATTTTGAAAAGAGTCCTGCATCAACAAAAGAACCAAGTAGTGACTCTATCCAATGTATGAGGTATTTGTCGTGTGTGCACTGTCTGAGGTCTCTGTTGCGCATCAACTCTGCCCTTGTCACGTGTCAACTACCTATGCCCTGTCACACGTCCACTATCTGAGGTTACTATTATGTGTCAACTCTGCCCTTGTCACACGTCAACTACCTATGCCCTGTCGCAGGTCAACTCTCTCTGTCGCGCATCAAACCTATTCCTTTGTCGTGCATCTGTAATAACTCCTTGTTGTGTGTCTACAATAACTCTTTTGTTGTGCATCAACTGTATCCCTGTCATGCGTCAACAACTAACCCTAACAGGCTAACAACAATCTTTGGTGCTTAAGAGTATGCAAGTTCAAACTTCACAGTATTGGTAATTTGGTAAGCTACTTGAGGTATACTACATGACGAATCACCTAGGTTTTTATAGGAGATGTTTTCAAATGAAGGCAAAACCGACCCCTCAAAAAAATATAGTGTATATTTTAGGCGAACGGGACACCGATCCGCTTCGAAAAAATCACCTTTTCAAATTTTCCTAAAATGAAAATTTCACCATATTACGAATAATCACCACTAAAATTATCCTTACTCCCAAATTCATAGTTTTAACTTGCACTCTTTTCAACTCTTCAAATCTTGAATCACATTACAAAGAAAAAAGTATAGGTGATGCTCTCTACCCAACCTATAATCCAATAAGAGGAGAATCCATCCTCGTTATTGGCCCTTGAGCCCCAACCAAAGAACCATGAAGTGTGTAGGAAACTTGACAACTCTCACAACAATGGATTCCACAAAACAACTCAACACTCATGTAATCAACACAGGAAAATCCTTTAAATACCAAACACAACAACACAAGCCACACAACCCAACACATAGGCTTACATTCAAAGCCAAGGGAGAATAGAACAAAGAAACCACCTCCTTATAACTCCCAAATGAGTTAGGGGTTCTACCCAAAATACCTACATGTGCACATCCAAACAACACAATATAACCCTTTTCCCTCCCAATGCACAATACACCAAGTATAACAATTTATCCTTTTCACTCCCCATAGGTGGAACTCCCTACTCATGCTCCCTCCACAAGCCTATAAATTTCCCTTTTCCCTCCCCAAAGTGGTTTCATTTTCTATCTCTCACACATTTTAGGCCATACTACACCAATCTCACACAATGCATACTGTAGTGCCCACTTCCCTTTGACAGTTATTTTTGCTGATTTCGACACTATTGACTATGCTTATGGACATTTTGTACTATTTTGAATTAGTATGATGTTAGATGTTAGACACTGAAACTACTGTGGGTTTTTTGATTCTTAGTATGATGTGGGTGGAATTTTAGAGACATTTTTATATTGATGATGATATACTATTGACATGATTATGTATATTTCTGACATGTGATATTTTCGTCACATTGAGTAGATCTTAATAATTGAACTAATTGTGTGATCCTTTTGATATCGATGAAATGTAGAATCGAGATGTTGTTGGAAATTGTAAATGATATCGCAATTTCCTAGATGATGATTTGATACATATGTAGATGATCGTGGATTTATATTGAATATTTTATCTTGTATGTTTTGATGTGGCCATGAGGCCGAAGGAGGTGTTATGTGTTTTATAGGTAAATATATTCACAACAAACATCATAGGGATTGGAGACCAACCACATTGGAATGATAGGTGAATTCAATAAGGGTCACCATGGCAACATGTATTTGTGTGTGGGTTTGAATTATTGTTAGGGGGAAATTGTGACCAAAGGGTTATGTGTTGTCTTTTATTTAGTTTCCTTTATTTGATGTAGTATGTGATTTTTAGTGATGTAATTTCCTTGTTTTAATTATTTAGAAAATGATGTGTTATTTCCCCTTTATTTTAATGGGTTTATGTGTCTCAATTAAAGTTAATTAATCTTGTTCTTAGCTAATTATAGATGTGACCAAAATAATTTCATTTATTAGACTAGATGGCTCTTGGGTTTTGTGTTATAAGATTGAGTGCTTGTGATCTTGAGTGTTGTACACTCATAGCCCTTCTTGGAAATTCAAATTTGGCCTTAAGGGACATTTTTGTAGGCTTGTGGGACAAGTTAAAATTTTTCCACACCTCTTAAATTGCTATGCCAACCCTACCTATGGATTGGGGGGGGGGTCAAAAATAGACCCCATTAAGTGTTTTGTAAGTCAAAAAGTGACATTGATTGTACTTTTCTTACATGGGTCTTTAAGTTTGTCCTTAGGGGGTGTGGGCTTGGATTGTGTGTGTAAGTAATTTATCATTTCACTCTTACCTACCAATTTATGGTGCATTGGGGTTGAGGTTTGACTTATGAGGTGGAGTTGAGGATGAGTGATGTGGCATCCTACATGGAGCCACTTCACCCTCATCTCTCCCTTTTCTATTTATTGAAATTCTTTTGCTTATTTGGGGGTTACTTCATTATTTTTGTGCTCTTGAATTTTTGAGAGTTAAGAGAATTTTGGAGTGTTTGTGGTCTTGGTTAGAGTTTGTTGGTGATTTTTAGGGTTTGAATAAGCTTGGAAATTGACTCTTGGAACAAGATCTACTATGGAAAGGTAGAAGCTTTACTCTTGCTTATGTTATTCCTTTATTTTATGTCGTGTGCTTTTTTTTGAGTGTGTGGAATGCTTTTTGGGTGCTTGGGTAGATTGCCTAAGTGTGGTGTAGGAGGGGACTATGAGGAGAATTCATGTAGGGAGGCATAAGAGTTATTTCATGTTTTGGAGGGAGTTTGGGTTGGGTGCCCCACCTTGGACAATGAATGCTTGCATTTCTTACTTGTTCTTGTATGAGGGAGGCATAAGAGAATGAGGGAGGCATAAGAGTATGTGGGAGGAATAAGAGGTGCTTGAGGGAGGCATAAGAGTATGTAGGGGATTTGAGATATATATTTGAGGTTTTTAAGGTGGGCACCCATTTCCTATTGGGAGGCATAAGTGGCCTCCCTATAGGTTCTTGATCCTTTGAATTTCATTTTAAAGCCTTGTTTGTTTTGTTGTTCTTTATTTTTGTGTTTGTAGTTTGATTTGAATGTGATTTGGTATGGTTGTGAAATACTTGGCTTGTGATGTGGAAGCTTATTGTTGCCATGTTTTAGATTCACCTCTCATTGTAATGTGGTTGGGGCTCGGGGGCCAATGAGGAGGATGGATTCTCCTCCTCATTGGATATTTTGGTTGGGTAGAGAGTGTTACCTCCCCCCCCATTTTTGTTGTGGATCAATCAAATCATGAGGGAGCTCTCTTGTTGGTGTTGTGGAGCTTGGAGCTTTTGTTGGAGTCCTTAAGAAATTCATTCTTGTGAGAAGCCTTTTTGTTCCCCTCTCAAGGTGGAAGATTGTAATTTTACATTTTATTTTAAAGGAAATGTTGTATCGTAAGTTGTAACATTATTTGAATAAAGTAAATCATGTGAAGAAAGTGTAAAATTATTCCTTCTCCTGAAAGATTGTAGTATGGAAAGAAAAGGAAAGAAAATTTGTGTTGAAATCTTTTGTAAAAACTTAGTTGAAATTTGTATTGTGAGAAAAAAATTATAACAAAGTTGTTATAGTTATTTTGAATATATAAGTTGTAGTGAAAAATGGAAGGAGGCAACAAATTTGAAGTGTATGGTTATTTTGATATGTTGCATGTTGTAGTAAGTAAAAATGACAATATTAGAAGTAGATATAAATTCTTTACTCTTGGAATTAAAAGGAAATTAGTTGAACAAAATGGAATATCTTGTAGTTATTATTGCTTCTATTGGATTTGAAAATGCTTTAAATGAATAGTTTCAACTAAGGAATGAATAAATGGAACTAAAAATTACAACTGGAAACTTTAGGCATACAAAATTAAGCTCAGAATGAATCTTAGGACACTTTAGTAACTTTTGATTTTTTTGAAAAATCTCAAAATTTTAGGTTCTGTTCCAAAGGAATAGGACCACTGCCTTGTGTAGAGCAATGGTCTCGTAACCGCCGCTTAGGTAAGGTGGCAGTCTCAGAACCGCCACTCCGTAAGGCAATGGTTCTGTCACTTTTGGTGGAAAACCACAGTTCCATGCATGTGCAAGTTTTAACTTGATCTAATTAGATTTTTAAGCTTGTATAAACCAAATGGAAACCTCTAGTATTTAATTAATGGCTAAATCTTATTATTAAAACAATTACATCCACAAATGGTAAATTAAAAGCACTCATTCTCATTTATATTGATGGGGGTAGGGTTTACCCTAAATAGAGAACCCAAATACACATAGCTTGGAAACAAAAACAGATTGGTAAGGGAAACCCCTCCCAATCCTTGAATGAAAGTCATAACAATGATAAAAATACAAACTAAACTAATCTACGATTAACCTCCTTATAGACTCCCCCATAGTTCTTCCTCTCTTGCTCCCATGGCTTCCTCCTCTCCAACTTGTAATTTTAACAAAGGAAAAGTGACCAAATGAGGAGACATAGGTAAAGAAAGAGATTAAAAACAAATTTATAAGGAAATTTAGGGTTAGTTTGGAACCCTAGGATCTAGTGGTCTTGATTTATTTGATCTAAGGGTGGAGGATCAACCCTAATTTTGTTTAGTAGGAATGTATTTTTTTAAATGTTTAAATTAAATCCTTAAGGGTATGTGTAGATGGGTGAATGGGGCCATTTATTTGCCTTAGTGTGCAAAGTATTTATTAGTTCTTAGTATGTTTTAAGAATTTAATAAAAAAATGACTTTAAGCTATTGGGATAATGAAACTAAATTAATTAAGCAGGAGTTTAAAGATATTAGGATTGAAAATTAACTAAAGAGGAGAAAACATTAAACTAAGTAAATTAAATTATGGCACCTTTCTAGTTGAATGTTGATTAATGGACCTTAGAGATAAATTAAGAATATTTTAATGTTTTAACTAGAGCTAGTTCTCTAATCGTAAAGTTGAGATTAGTGGTGTAAGTTAATTTAATGTACCATAGGGGCTTAACACTCTTGTAACCTTTTTACTTAAACAAAAAAAATTAGTTGCAATTTTACAGGATAAGTGTTAGGTTTTATCGTGTTCCTTGAACGTCATTTTTGATGGGCGTTATACTTGGTATCAAAGTCGTGGGTTCAAATCTTGGACCCTTGGGCACACTAGAAAACATGAAACATAATCTTTTAACCTAGTGTAAAATTGTTCTTTTAAACCTAGAAAACCACACTATATGATAATTGTATAATTTAGAAAACATAGAAAACTGAAACAAGACATAAAATGATGAACTAACTCTGACCTTGGTTTGTGTGCAGGAGGCACGGATCAGACGAGGGGTACTTTCACAAACCTAGATATACCACCTCCAGAGTAGGTGGTAGTGACCATTTTACCTTAGATTTTACAGACGCTTCAGGACGTCAATGCCACTATACACGAAAGGTCCTTAGGAGGACAACTTGATAGACATGAATTGGAGCCATCAATGGAGGTCCATGCATCCCCTTGACAAAATGAGGAGTATAGGGAAGATAAATTACACATGGAGTCAGCTAAGGTAGAGTCACCATAGAGAGGGCATGGAGACAGGATTTCAGGACATAGGGACAGATCTCGGAGCCCTAGACAGAGGGAGGAGCATGCAGAGAGACCTAGGGTTCATCAGCTGTAGACCATATCAGGGAGATTCTGAAGCTACAACCATCTCACTATTATGGAGATACATGTGGTTTTCAAGCAGAGGCTTGGTTGGTGAGCTTGAGCGGATGCTTCAAGCTCTGCCCTTATACTAGCAACATGAAAGCTGTGTTGCGATCTATATTCTGAGGGATGGAGTAGGAGTCTAGTGGAGGACCAAGGAGCAGAAGCTCCATGTTGATGTGGAGACAATTACCTACGAGCTATTTGAGGAATGTTTTAGGAGCATGTATTTTCCTATGAGATTTATTCAGTAGCAGATAGATGAGTTTCACGACCTCCATTAGGCATATATGACCGTAGCTGAGTATGAGAGTCAGTTTTCTGGACCTACTCCAGTTATGTTGACTATATACAGGATGAGCAGGTATGGATTCACAGGTTCATTAGGGGCTTGAATTTGGATTTGGATGGTGCAGTATGCATTCACTACCCACAACCATTAGCAGAGGCCGTGGAGAAGGCCTATATTGTAGAGGCTACATAAGGGAAGACGCAGTAGGCTAGAGACAGAGTTTAGAGCCGCATCTAGTAGATGCAGGATGGTAGATCGAGGGGGTCAATTCCTCCTCCTCGTGGTGGATAGAGTTCAGGATAGTATTCATTTAGGTCACCACAACAGCCACCTCAGTAGAAGCAGGAATAGACCCGCCCACCTTACAGACCTCCTCAGATATTTGATGCACAGAGGGGGCAGAGTATGGGTCCTCCTCCTAGGGGTCCCATTAGGAAATAGGGTACACTGAGAGCTCAGTCAGAAGGAGCTCGTCAACAGAGACCTCAACAGTCCATAACCGGGTCATCAGGATCCACAGTACAGACCTCTAGAGTACTGGTTGGAGCTACATCTCATTGAAGAGGACCGGAAAGCTCTTATGGTTGTGGCGTTACTAGACATCATTGGAGAGAGTTCCCACATAACCCTAGTAAAAAGGGTAAAATGCAGATCTTAGAGCCTACTATTGGTGACATGGGACATAGCTATCAAATATATGAAGCGGTTGAGAACTGCTAGGATGAGCACCATAGTACTGTGATAGAGACAAGTAGCATTGGTGGTATTTTTGCCTCTACATTATTTGATTATGGTTTGTTTTATTATTTTATTGCACCATCCTTTGTAGAGTATTGTAGGCTAGTGGTCGTTAGGTAGGTTTATAGTTGGGACGTTGAGATGGCTTTTAGAGCAAAACTTTATGTAGACTCCTTAGTTAAGGAGTGTGTAGTGGATTTAGGACCCTTCACCACTACCTCAGATCTTTGAATCCTTCCGTTGGGTTCTTATGGTGTCATCTTGGGCATGGACTAGTTATTTACACGCAGAGCTAGAGTGGACTGTTACCATAAGACTATTGCTTGTACAGATAATCTAGGAGTTGAGTCAGTAATATCGAGAGTCAGGAGGCCCATTTCCATTCACACCATCTCCGTTATGCAACTCAAGCGATGTGTGCAACAAGGTTGTCAAATGTATACTGTTATGATTAGTGACAGATCTGAGGATGAGTATAGTGGACCATCCCTTGATGAACATCTCATTTTGAGAGAGTTTACTGATGTTTTTCTAGGGGAAATACCAGGCTTACCTCCCCCACGTGAGATAGATTTCCACATAGATCTGGTTCCGGGTGCAGAGCCTATCTCATGAGAACTTTATCGGATGACTACTGAGCACAAGTTATATCTTGAGCACCTTCTGGAGAAAAGCCTAATCCATCCTAGTGCATCCCCTTGGGGTGTATCGATGATTTTTATGAATTAGAAGGATGGATCTCTACGGTTGTGTATTGATTACCGCTAGCTGAACAAAGTAACGATCAAGTATTGTTATCCCCTTCCATGCATTGATGATTTATTTAATCAGATGAAGGGAGATATAGTTTTCTTCAAGATAGATCTTAAGTCAAGATATCATTAGCTGAGGATCATGGAGGTAGATATTCATAAGACCGCCTTCTGTATGAGATATGGCCATAACGACTTCATAGTGGTACCTTTTGGTCTGACAAATGCCCCTGCGGTGTTCATGAGCTTGATGAATGGGGTATTCAAGACATTTTTGGATCACTTCATGCTCATTTTACTTGATGAAATTCTGATTTACTCGTGTACACGTGAGGAGCACCTTCGCTAGGTTCTTCAGTGTCTTCGTGAGCAACATCTTTACGAGAACCTGGAGAAGTGTGCGTTCTTTTAGACAGAGGTGTAGTATTCATAGTTTTTCACCCAAGTATGTCGGTGTTCCCATGACCAGCGACCTGCTCTGGGTGGCGGTTCTATCACTTTCAATAGAAAACCACAATTCTGCGCATGTGTAAGTTTTAACTTGTTCTAATCAGATTTTAAAGCTTGTATAAACCACATGGAAACCTCCATCATTTAAGTAATGGATAAATCTTATTGTGAAAACAATTACATCCATAAATGGTAAATTAAAAGCACTCATTCTCATTTATATTGATGGGGTAGGGTTTTCCCCAAATAGAGAAATCAAATACACATAGCTTAGAAACAAAACTAGATTGGTAAGGAAAACCCCTCCCAATCCTTGAATGAAATTCATAACAATGATAAAACTACAAACTAAACTAATCGAAGCTTAATCTCCTTGTAGACTCCCCCATAGTTCTTCCTCTCTTGCTCCCATGGCTTCCTCCTCTCCAACCTACAAACTTAACAAAGGAAAAGATACCAAATGAGGAGACTTAGGTAAAGAAAGAGATTAAATGAAAATTCATAAGGAAATTTAGGGTTAGTTGGAACCCTAGGATCTAGTGGTCATGATTGATTTGATCTAAGGGTGGAGGATCAACCCTACTTTTGTTTGGTAGGAATGTATTTTTTTAAATGTTTAAATTAAATCCATAAGGGTATGTGTAGATGGGTGAATGGGGCCATTTATTTGCCTTAGGGTGCAAAGTCTTTATTAGTTTTAGTACGTTTTAGGAATTTAATAAAAAAGACTTTAAGCTATTGGGATAATGAAACTAAATTAATTAAGTATGAGGCTAACCATACTAGGATTGAACATTAACTAAAGAGGAGAAAACATTAAACTAAGTAAATTAAATTATGGCACCTTCCTAGTTGAATGTTGATTAATGGACCTTAGAGATAAATTAAGAATATTTTAGTCTTTTAACTAGAGCTAGTTCTCCAATCGTAAAGTTGAGATTAGTGGTGTAAGTTAATTTTATGTACCCCAGGGGTTTAACACCCTTGTAACCTTTTTACTTTAAACAAAAAAAAATTTAGTCGCAATTTTATGGGATAAGTGTTAGGTTTTATCGTGTTCCTTGAACGTCATTTTTGATGGGCATTACAGATACAAACATGCATTTAGAAAACAAACATCAACCAATAAGAATAAGGTATAAATCCTACCTTTTCATACTAGCTTTCACAATCTTTAATCTGTAAGATTTTATCCTTTCAAAAACCAAACAAACACCAAAGCAATCCTTCAATATTCAACAAAAAATTCTCAAGAAAATATTTTCCCAAAATCAAATCAAGAAAATGAGACAAGTAACCCCCATTCCTCCAATTTCACACCAATAAATAGAAAAGAGGTGAGGGTGATGAGGTGGCTCCATGTAGAATGCCATTTCATCACTCCTCCACTCCAACACCACAAGTAAAACCCAAAACCAAGGAAATTAAATGAAAAGGGTAAGGTTATGACATGCCTACATGCACACTCCACATGCACTCCATACCTTTCAAGGACAAAATAAATGTGATAAAAATAGAAGTGACTTTATTTTACTTTTTACACTCAACAAGGCATTAAAATGGTCAAAATTAGCCCCATACTTTATACGTATGGTTGGTAGATGATTATGAGAGACAAGGGACAAGGTTTACTTGTCCCAAAAGTCTTAAAAAGTGCCCTCCAAGTCAAATTTCAGGTTTTGAGAGGGAGAAAGAGTGCATTAAACACAAGTGCAATAAATTTCAAGCATCATCATGCATAAATCAAGAAATATCTACCCCATTTATTACCCACATGTCACCTCTTCTTTTTAGTTTAAAATTTAAGTTAAATTAACTAATTAAGACACATTAACAAGTGTTAATAAAGTGACTAATTTTCCTAATTATTAAAAACATGCTCCACAAAATTAAAACACATAAAATAAATAGTGGGAAAACATCACCACCCTAGGACACATACACGAGGTCACCCCCCATGGGGAAATATCCTAACCTAGCAAAGAAAAAACACAACACTCACACAAGTTGTCAATTGGCCCTTATTGCAAACACACAAAATCCTTCTAGGGTTGGTCCCCTATCCCCTTTCGATGTATAGTGATATAATATTATTTTAATCACAAACATAAAAATACCTCTTTGGCCTCAAGGGCATATCAATATGTCATGGAAATCAATGCATATAAAACATCCATAATACAATCCTTCGCATACATCAAACAATACAACACACACATATATCGATCAATTAACATCGCTGTATAACATAGCTAAAACATTATCATCAAATTTATGATTTTTTATCAATTATTTGAAATAGCTTAACATTTCAATTCTACTTTAGTAAATGATTTACAATCATCAACAATCTAGATCACATTCTAGAATAATCATGAAATTATCTATATCTATTGTAACTCCTAACTACTAGATACAGTCAGCAACATATTACTGATCCTTGATACCATCGTATGGTTATAAATTTAGAAAATCAATGAGACCACATGGTTAGTCCAATACTCTGAATATACTCAATACGTCAAGAATCCAAGGTTAGTATATAACAAGTGACCATTCTAGATTATCATCATATCCTTAAATGTCCATAGAGGTCCATAATACACCCATAAAGACCAAAGTAACAATCAAAACACAATAATAATCATGATGTCCCTCATATCTTATTAACATGCTAACTAAAATATAACAATAAGGTCCATGTATGTAATCAACCAAAATTAAAATCGTAGTACAATAAGTGTTGAAGAGAAATGAACATTACATTGTGGGACAAGCTAATCTTTTCCCACACCTCTTAATTTCATATACCAAACCTACCTATGGATTGGGGGGTCAAAAATAGACTCCATTATGTGTTTTTTAAGACAAAAAGTGACATTTATTACACTTTTCTTACATGGGTTTTAAAGTTTGTCCTTAGGGGGTGTGGGTTTGGATTGTGTGTGTAAGAGACTTGTCATTCCTCTCAACCATAAATTTATTGTGCATTGGGGTTGAGGTTTGACTTGTGATGTGAATTTGAGGATAAGTTATGTGGCATCCTACATGGAGCCACCTCACCCTCATCTCTCCTTTTTCTATTTATGCAAGTTTATTTGGTTGTTTGGGGGTTACTTCATTTTCATTTGTGCTCTTGTAATTTTGGAGTTAGAGAGTTTTTTTTGGAGTGCTTGTTGAATTCTTGGAGATTTTTGGGAGTTTGAATGTGTTTAAAGGAGTTTGGAGTGTGATTCCTTGATCAAGTTATTACTATGGAAAGGTAGGAGCTACACTCTTTTTACTTGTTTGTTTTTATATGTGTGTATTGTATGTATGTGAATGATTTATGTGCTTGTTGGGATCTTGGGTAGAATGCCTAAGTATGGTGTAGGAGAAGGCTATAGAGGTTTTATATGTGGGGAGGAATAAGATTTTATTTCATGTTTTGGGAGTGAGTTGGTTTAGATACCCCACCTTGGATAAAAAACTCTTGCATTTCTTACTTGGTTCTTTTGAGGGAGACATAAGAGATTGTAGGGAGGCATAAGAGAATGTGGGAGGAATAAGAGGATGTTAAGGGAGGAATAAGAGTTATGTAGGGGTTTTGAGATGTATATTGGAGGGTTTTAAGGTGGGAACCTAATCCCATTTGGAGGCATAAGTGATCTCCCCATAAATCCTTGCTCCATTGGCTTTGCATTTAAAGCCTTATGTATGTTGAAAGTTGTATTCTTGTGTTGAATGTGTGTTATACGGCTGTGAAAATTTATATTGTGATGTTGAAGCATTGTGTAGTTTCCATGTGTTGGATCCATCCTTTATTGAATTTTAGTTGGGGCTTGGGGGCCAATGAGGAGGATAGCTTCTTCTCCTCATTGGATTATTGGTTGGGTGGAGAGTGTTTCCTCTCCCTCATTTTTGTTGTTGTGATCAAAGTGATTAAAGATGGAGCTCTTTTGGAATACTTGGGACTTAAGAGTATTTGTTGAAATCAAAGGAAATTCTTCATGTAGAAATCATATTGTAATTCCCACTTAAGGTGGAAGACTAGTATATTGTATATGAAGGAAAAATTGTATTGTTTATTTTTTTATTAAGTTGTACTATTATATTTGAAGAAAGATTAATGAGGAACGTGCATTTCCTTCCTCTTAAAATTATTTGCATGTAAATGAATGATTCAAATGGATATCATATTTTTAATTTTTACCTTGTGTTAAAAGAAAAGAAAGTTGCAAATCTTAATGTTTTGATCTAAATGTGAATTGGAAAGTTGTCATAGCTTTATTTTAGTTTGAAACAATAAACCACTCTTTGGTTTTGATTTATTTAAAGGTAAAGTCATCTCTTGATACCTATATTCCTTCTAAAATTCATTTTTAGAGCTCTCTGGCCTATACAGTGACCAACACCAGTAAGTCTCAACTGGTGTCAGTGTACTCAGAACCGACATCGGTCACTATTTTATGTTTACAGTTTTGGAATTTTAAATTCTAGCTTATATTTCAACTTAAATGGTATTATTACTTGCTCAACAATCCCAAATTTAATGTATGATTGTTGGAGGTGTCATTTATAAAAGTGTAAATCATAAAATGTAAAAGATATACTAAAATTTATAAAAATAGTCTTAATTGATAGTAATTGGCGTCGGTGACTGAACCTCCATCAACATTCTTGTGACCAAAATTAGTCACTGTATACTGTATAAATTGTAATTTCTCAAACTTGTAGGAAATTTTGGTGCTCTTGTTTTAATAAGATCCATTGGTGACTGTTATGTCATCGTGAATTTGAATAATAAGCGCTTTTCCTGGTACAAATCCAACATCCTTGACATTTAAAATAATAATAAAAAATATACTAATGCCACAGGAACCGACGCCGGTAGTGGAACCGACGTCGGTAGCGCAGTGGTACCGACGTCGGTCAAGATACTGCTGTTGGTCACCTGTGCGTGGACTATTTTTTTTCTTGAAAACATTTTTTCCAGCCAAACAATTGGCTCTTATGGATCTAAACTTAACCTAAATGCAGATGCAACCTATGTGGGCTGTGTATGCTTATTTGTACCCTACTCCAACCTGCATATTGGGATTTAAATACATTAAACTCTTGATCTAAAAAATGACTTTGTTCCCTATCAATGAAAACAAAAAATAGAGAACTAATAAATAATAGATCTCAAACCAGATCGAGGATACCAGTTTGAATTGAAATTAAATAACTAAGAGTGCATGATTAATCAAAGATTCAACTATTCTTAAGAAGGATCCAATGGATGGAATCCCTCTTCTTCTTGCACATTGGATCCAATAAGAATCCTCCATGATTTTCCTTGATCCATGACATCCACTCCTTCAACCTACAAACCAAAGAGAAACAAATGAATGAGCTTAGGGTAAGAGATGCTTAAGAAGACTCCCGTAAGGATAATTAGGGTTTTTTTAGGGTAGATCTAATCTTGTGGTCCCTATTGATTTGATTCAAGGGTTAATAATCAATCCTACAATTGTTAGGTGATAATATCCATATCATGGTTGTAATTTTTAAATAAATCAAATGTATGTGTAAATGGGTGAATGTGGCCACTTAGGGATCTAGTGTATTAAGTTAAAAATGTAACCCTTTTAGTAAGTTTTAGTGATTAATTCAATGAAAATTAAATAAAATAATTTAAGTGAAGTAAGCTAAATAAGGATAAAGGTTTATTAAATGTAGATTGTATGTTAGTTCCCAAGGGGGGGAACCATTTAACCTAGTAAGAGAAATTAATGGAATCTCATCTAGATGATAATTAAATTGACATTAGGACTAGGTTAAAAATATTAATTAATAATATAAACTAGATCTATTCCTTGAAATGTAGTAACTGTTGGTGGAAATTAATTAAACATCTTATAAGTTTGACACCTTGTAACTTGTTTTAAAAAAAAATTGCTGCAATTTTTTTGGATAATTGTTTAAGGATTAATGTGGTTTTAGAACGTCAATTTTGTGGGTATTACATTTGGTATGAAAGCCATGGGTTCAACGCTTAGACCCTAGGAACACTTAGAAACATAAAACATAACAAGAAAACTTAGTGAATCTATAAATATAGATCACACAACATTGCATGATGTTTTAAAACGTAGAAAACCTAGAAAACTGAAACAAAATCTAGAATAATAAACTAACTCTTGCCTTGGTCTGTGTAGGAGGTGCATACCAGATGAGGGGTTCTTACATGTGGACCTAGAATTACCACCCCCAGATCAGGCAGTAGCAACTATACTATGTCATGCCCCCATTCATCATTGCTCTGTTATACTGTGGCGACCGTGCTTCTAAGGGCCGAATGCTGTTGTGTTCCCTTTGAAACGTTGGTCTTGTTGAGCTTGCCTGCTTGCGTCGGTGTCGATGTTTTAGTTACTAGCCCGCAGCATCCCTCGTGATTATCCTATTAAAAGAAAACCTTGTTCTTGCTATATCGAACCTCCTGTTGATTGTTATTTAATTGCCTGCAAGTTATTTTGCCGTAGTTTTGGTCACTCTCGTGCTCGACCTCTCGATTAGATTATTAGTATTATTATTATTATTATTATTTTTAATTGTTATTACTTTTGTGCTAAGTCCTAAACGATTTTTTTAACCTGGTTTTGGGTGTCGCGACATTTTTAAAACATAATAAAAATGAATAATAAAAGAACGGATATCAGTTATACTTCGCAGTTGTTTACTTCCATCAGGTTGTCGAACTAACAAAATTTTTAAAATGAATTGTGATTAATTAGATTTATTTCATTTTGTGGATAAGTAATTTTTTCCTGACAAGTTGGTGAGAAGTGGGAGATTATTATTGGGCCACCTGTTTTCTGCCCTAGTCGGCTGTAAAATTAATGATGAAATTGACCTTTGCTGGATTAGGGCACCTTTTCCCTCCATACTGGCCGCTTACCCTGCAGATGGAATTCATTATTATATCTTCCATGTTTTTATTTTTGTCTTTTACCTGTAACTTCCTGCTCTGGCGGCGCAGGATCTTCTTGGGCGGATTTATTGTAGAATGGTGAAAAACATGAGAAAAGTGTGTCTTTCTCTTGCTACGCACCTGTCCCTTTTTCCTTTGTTTCTCTTCACCTTCCCTGGCCACATTGAATCCTGCTCATGCCCAATGCTGGATGGACATTTGGAAGATGGGGTGGGAGGATTGCTAAGTGCGCAGGACTTTGGGGTGCTCTTCCCTGCTAGCCACGTGGGTTTGTTATGGTGGTTTTAGATGAAGCTACAAGCTAGTGAAGAAGGTGTGTAACTTGCTTTACGATGTAACTCATGGAAGAGAATCTCATGGAGGTGGATCTGTTTCATATCAGAATATTCATGAAGCACAATTTGCTTTGCAATTTTATGAGCTTGCTGGTAGAGGCGTCCTGATCAGGTTGGCCTGTTAGTTGTTTTGTTGACCTTTGTTTTGTGAATTTCCAACAAGGATAACAGCCCGTGAGACTACATCTCTTTGAGGTAGTTTGTCAAACAGTTTGCTTCCTCGTGGGTGCTTCCACACCATACAAAACAAAAATTTGATTTTTCCATTGTGCTGGATGGATGTCCATGTTCCGCTGTAGCATCCCCTTTTGACACGTGTTGGGAGGATGTCAGCAAGTATTTTAGACCGCCTACCCCTAGCTGTGAACTCCTACCTATGCCAACGTGGAGATGATCGATGTTTGGGCGCCCAACAAGCTTGAAGAAAATGGAATTAGGCTTGGGCTGCTGTTGCAGGTCCTGTTTCAGCGTGCACTTGTCTTGGGAAGTACATTAAAGGCATGATAAGCCCTAACCCTCTCTCTTGATGATTTATTTCCTTTAGCATTTAGATAAATCAATCTCTACAATTTTGTTTGAATTCTATAGATGTGAGCTTCTTTTGGATTGTTGCTGCGTTATTCTTTTACTAAGTAAATAACGTTCAGACTCTTGATATTATTTAATAATTATTTACATATATATGTTGACTCTTTCTTGGAAAGAGATGCCCAAAAAGAGATGGGTTTTCAAATGACTTTTAATCATAATTGCATGAGCTGATCTCTCTCCAGTGATTCTTGCTTATCGATCTTATAAAGTTGGTTTATCATTTTGCCTTGATTATTCCTGTGAATAGTGGTTTCTGTAGAAAATATTGTGGTGTGTGAATGAGATTTAGAATTTTTCTTGTCTTGTTTTTATTATGTAAAACATGGCTTGAAAACGGGAAATTTTCTTGGAAGACTGTGTTGGTCTTTTAATGTGGTTTGATAATAATATAAACCCCCCCCATTAGGATTGGAGGCTTCTATTTGGGGAGAGTTGTACTGGTTTTACTGGTCCTTTCTAGATACTATCTGACTCCTTTGATTATTGTTTACTTTGGGGATTATTGAAAACCCCTCACCAGGCCCTCTACTATTATTATTACTATGAGCTTATTTTTAGATTGGAACGCTCCTGAAGCATGTGTTAATGGGGTCTCTATTTTGTGAACCTTTTGAATACGGTAAGCACTCAAGATGTTAGTTTGTGTGGATAAATATATGGCTTAAGTTTGAGGCACTACTTAGATCTTCGAATCAGTTAAAGTAATATTGGATACATCGAACTCTCATGAATGTGTACATTCTTCAAGTTTGATTAACATGTGATGGTCCTCAAGCATATGAATTTAGACAATGCTTGAAATATGAGATTATAAATTTATCCTATACTTTGACTTCAAAGCCTGTTGAAATGCTTTTTGGTAGGAAAACAGATGAATAGGGAAGTTATGAGAACTACCCTAAAATGGATTCATACACAGCCTTAAGTAAAGGTGACAACTACCATAATGGGACTGTACATACCTTATATGACGTTAAGGATAGAAGTCGACCTGACATTATTTAACTTTATTATATAGGACAATGATTAATACCCATAAATTGAGATATGCAAGTGGAGGTTGAATTATATAATATGATATATTATGTTATCAGGTAACCAGTAAGGATAAATATGTTATTTCAATACTTGGTTAACGCGTGGAATATTTTCTGGCATTTACGATAATTATTATGTTAGCTAAAAAAATTGATACTTGCATCTCAATTGGGAGTTGAGATAATGTTGATACTTGTATTTATAGTGGCTTGGACCACGCTTATATATTTTAGCTAGCCAAATGTACCTTCTACTCATTAACAAAGTATGACGGTATTGTTGTTCGTAAAATTCATTCCTCTGAGTTGGACTCTTATACTAATAGAGGCATATAGAGACATGATAATAAACAACCGATAGGATATCTAAATAATATATGAACTTACTGATTGGTGGAACCCTTGTTTACATAAGTATATTCTTTAAATTGTGAGATAAATATCAAAAGTATACTTACATATCCTTGATTTTCTATAAAGGTTGATACTTGGGTAATATTGATGATTATCATAAGATTGACACTTGTATTTATTATAGAAGCTTAATGTCGTTGGTGCTTTTATTTAATTGAAAGATAATATTGTTGGACACTTATATTTCTGAAGTAGGTTGAGGGTATTAGGTGAGCATTATTATTGCTACTGTAATTTAATTATGATTAAATGCAAGGTTAAGGTTGCATATCTTCTAGCCACTTGGAATTTTTGTTCATATGTAAGTAGATTTTAGGGAAGTGATCAATGATGGGTATGAAATGTATTATCATGAGATGTGCAGTTAAGATTTGAATACATGATTAGGAATTATTCGATAGGGAGTATTGCAAAATTTCATTTATTTAAATGCTAGATGGCATAAGTTATTAGGTGAGGTTTAAATCTTATCATGCTCAGTTCTAGCGAACTGACTCTAGTAAATATTTGCTGCAGATGGAATTTTAGTGAGTAGATGAGGGATAGACTTATAAACTTGTGCATCAACCTCAGCTGAGAAGTTCTTACATGAATCCTTTTTATATTGTTCAACTATTGATAACATACAGTGGAAAATGTAGGAGAGGATCATGGTCTTAGTATAATGTATTTGTGGACTTTGTCATCTTAACTTTGGACACCTTGGTTTGTTTGACCATCATTTAAAATATTAAAATATTGGTTATTGCTTGTTGAGTGACCTTATTGGATTATTGGTATTTTAAGTGTGGATGTAACCTTGTTTTGTTCTGGTGAATGAGTGTTATTAAACTCTACCCTTGAAAAGAAATGTTGAGTAAATCTTGTTATGACTTATTAAAAGTTGAACTAAAATTTATATTTAAATAAATTAACGTAGAGGTTACCAACTTGAGAGCAAGGAATTATTTAAAGAAATCATAGGTGAGACTATCTTTGCAAGTAAAATCGTTGATAATTCTGGTTAAGAGCTCTAGCTTCAATTAAATATTGGCAATAACTTTTGAGGTCCTATAGATGATTTCAACTTGACCTTCTCCCTCTAACCTTTTTCCAAGGCACTTTGTTTTGTTTTGTTTTTCTTAAGTGTGTTGAACTTAAAACCATGTTGTCTTGTGGGTAGGAACAAGTCTTAGTAGCATTAGTGGCGAATAGATGGCCTTGTGGAATATAAATACTCCTTTTTCTTGATAAACGAATTAAGCAAATAAAAGGCCATAATAGAGAAGAATTAGAACAAATTCCTCTTCAAAGTAAAAGTAAGAACTTAGCATTGTAAGAAGCATTGTAAAAATCATATCTAGAGTCTTAGCAAACTGAAGTTAAGGATCGAAAGAGGTTACATAAAAATAAATAACCATCAATAATTTCCTCATTGTGGCTTGCCCTATCTGTAGGTGTGTTATGTGGTGGCTTCTTATGTTGTCTTGTCAAATAGAAAAGTGAACCATCCTTGGTGGGTGTGAACATTTCCATGCTTCCTTTTTGGTCATCCTTGTATTGAGTTATCCGCGGAGTTAGTTGTGACCTTGGTGGTGGCATGTTGTGTCGTGTTATGTGTAAAAAAAAAGTTATCCTGTATTTTACTGTGTTGTTTGTGTGTGAATTTTTTTTGGGTCGTTACATACTACCTCAAATACTTTAGACGTTACATGATGTTAATGCCGCTATACGCAGAGGATCCTTGGAAGGGAGGAACAATAAACAAGATAGAGAGCCATCAGTAGAGGCTCGTGCACCTTCTTGACATAGTGATGAACATAGGGCAGAAAAATCCCACATGGAATTAGTCAGATGAGATTCACCACAGAGATGTCATGGAGATAGGGGTACCAAACACATGGACATATCTAAGATCCCTAGGAATGGTGATGATCATGTTGAGAGACCTAGGGGTAGATAGTCTATAGTGGCATATCACATAAGAGAGATTCTAAAACTTCATCCATCTCATTTCATTGAGGACACTTGAGAATTCTAGGTAGAGGCATGGTTGGTTAGCTTGAGTGGATGCTTCAAGATATGTCAGTGTACCAGCAACATGAAGGCTCGTGTTTCCATCCACCTTTTGAGAGATGGAGCTGGGGTTTGGTGGAGGACCGAGGAGAAAAAGCTCCATGTGGATTCTAAGACAATCACTTGGGAGATCTTTGAGGAGCAGTTTCAGGAGCAGATACTTGTCTAAGAGGTTCATTCAGTAGAGGATAGATGAGTTCCATGACCTACATCAGGCATCCATGATAGTGGCAGAGTATGAGAGTCACTTCTTGGACTTACTTTAGTATGTAGACTATATGCAGGATGAGTAGGTGAGGATCCACAGGTTCATCAGGGGCTTGAACCTAGACATTGGAGGGGCAATAAACATTCATTGCCCACAAAATCTAGAAGAGGCCATTGAGAAGGCCTACATCATGGAGGAGACTAGGGGGAAGATGCAGTAGGCCAGAGATAGAGTGTGGAGCCATATCTAGCAGATGTAGGATAACAAGTTGAGGGGGTCAACTCCTCATCCTCATGGCATACATGGTTCTTTACAATCTTCATTTAGACCAGCACAATAACCACCTCAGTAGCATAAGCAATAGACTCACCCTCTATTTAGGCCTCTGTAGATATTCTATGCTAAGAGGGGACGTAGTATGGGGCCTCCTCCTAGGAGGCCAGTCAGGACTCAGGCACCACCTAGAGCTCAGTCAGCAGGAGCTTTTAATAGCAGTGATGACCACATAGTCCATAGCAAGATCATCAAGATCCATGACACAGACCACTAGAGTACCTGCAGGAGCCACTTCTCATTGGAGGGGACCTGATAGTTGCTATGGGTGCAGAGTACTTGGGAATCATTGGAGAGAGTTCCCTCAGAACCCTAATAACAAGGGTAAGGCACCAATTTTAGAGCCTACAGTAGGTGACATGGCTAGGAGCCATAGGATATATGCAGTGGTCGAGAACGCCAGGAAGAGCATGGTGATTGAGATGACAAGTAGCATTGATGGCATTTCTATTCCTATTTTATTTGATTCAGGATCCTCAGATTCTTTTATTTCCCCATTTGTAGTAGAGTGATGTAGGTTGGTGGCAGTTAGGAAGAGCCATAGTTGGGATGTGGAGATGGATTCTGGAGCCAAGCTCACAGTGGAATCCTTAGTCAAGGAGTGCATAGTTGACCTAGGACCCTTTTCCATGACCTTGGATCTTCGTATCCTTCCGTTGGGTTCCTATGGGATTATTTTGGGCATGGATTGGTTATCTGCACACAGGGCTAGGGTTGATTGTTACAGTAAGGTAATATCATGTGCAGATGATTTGGGAGTGGATTCAGTGATAGTTGGAGTCAGGAGACCCACCTCTATTCGCACCATATCCGCTATGCAGCTTAAGCGGTGTGCACGATGAGGTTGCCAGTTGTATGCTGTCATGGTTAGTGAAAGATCTGAGGATGAGTCTAGTGGGCCATCACTTGATGATCATCATATCTTGAGAGAGTTTTCAGATGTCTTTCCAGGGGAGCTATCAGGGTTACCTCCCCCACGTGAGATAGATTTTAACATTGATCTGGTTCCAGGAGCAGATCCTATCTCACAAGCACCTTATAGGATGACTACCCCTGAGCTCTGTGAGCTCAAGTTATAGCTTGAGGGCCTTCTGGAGAAAGGCCTAATCCATCCTAGTGTATCCCCTTGGGGTGCACTGGTGATTTTTGTAAAGAAGAAGGATGGATCTCTGCGATTGTGTATTGATTATCGTCAGCTGAACAAAGTAACGATCAAGAATCATTACCCCCTTCCACGTATTGATGATTTGTTTGATCAGATGAAAGGGGCCACAATATTTTCCAAGATAGATCTTAAGTCTGGATACCATCAGCTGAGGATCACATAGAGGAAGATATTCATAAGACAAGCCTTCGTATGAGATATGGCCACTACGAGTTCACAGTAGTGCCTTTTGTCTGACGAATGCCCCCGCAGTATTCATGAGTTTGACGAATGGGGTATTTCAGAAATTTTTGGATCACTTCATGCTCATATTTCTTCATGAAAGTTTTATTTAATCATGTACACGTGAGGAGCATGAGGATCACCTTCGACAGGTTCTACAGTGTCTTCGTGAGCAAAAACTTTACAGGAACCTGGAGAAGTGTGCATTCTTTCAGTCAGAGGTGTAGTACTTGGGTCACATCATTTCTGGGGAAGGTATCACCATCAATCCTTCCAAGATTAGAGCTATTATGGATTGGCCCATGCCAACTAGTGTGACTGAGGTGCACAGTTTCATGGGGTTGGCAAGTTACTACAGGATATTTATTCAGGACTTTTCTCAGATTGTGCACCCCATCACTTCCCTTCAGTGGAAAGGGAAGAAGTTTGTTTGTTCCGATGGATGTGAGTAGGCCTTCAGTACACTGAAGGGATGCCTTACGTCAGCACCAATTCTTACAGTGCCAGATCCACATGGAGAGTTCTTCATTTGTACAGATGCTTCCTTGGTAGGACTAGGTGGTGTATTGATGCAGGAGGGCCATGTGGTTGCCTTTGAGTCTCACAAAATCAAATATCATGAGCTCAATTATCTGACTCATGACCTTGAGCTTGCAGTAGTTGTGCATGCTTTGGTTTGATGGAGACATTTCCTTCTTGGTAGGAGATTTATTCTCAGGACAGACCATTTGAGCTTACGTCACCTCTTCACACAACCCAATCTCAATGCTCGTCAGTGGTTGGATGGAGTTCTATGTGAGTATGACATGGAGATAGAGCATGTGAAGGGGAAAGAGAATGTTTTTTCTGATGCTCTGAGTAGATGAAGACATTTGGTTATGGCTACTTCAGTGGGTACAGATTTGCGGAGCAGGATTTTGTGACAACTTCCTCATGATAGTTTCTACCTTGCAGCTAGATCAGAGATTGAGTCTCAGAGACCCCTTGAGGGGAAGTTTGATGGTTTTACATTAGATTCAGATGGACTTCTCAGACACAGAGGCCAGATCTATGTACCTAGGGATGGAGGTTTGAGATAGGATATCTTGGTAGAGGCTCATCGTGCACCTTATTCAACCCATCCAGGGGTGAAGAAGATGCACCCCACCTTGAGATAATTTATCATTGGATAGGCTTTTTAGAGATATGTAGCTCAGTTTGTGTCACACTGTTTAGAGTGTCAGAGGGTGAAGACTGAGCATCAACATCCAGCTGGCCTTCTTTACCCACATGTTATCCCAGAGTGGAAATGGGACACCATTTCCATGGATTTCATAGTAGGGCTACCGACGTTGAGATACCACCATGATGCCATCATGGTCATAGTGGATAGATTGATGAAAGTGGCTCATTTTTCTCTATGAAGACCACCTATACAGCTAGTGCAGTAGTGAGAGTGTACTTGGATGAGATTGTTAGACTACATGGGATTCCATGGAAGATCATTTGTGACCACGATCCCTTATACACATCACACTTTTGGACTACCATGCAGTAGGCCCTTGGGATGAGTATCAACTTCAGCACAACCTATCATCTAGAGATAGATGGACAGATGGAGTGGGTGAATCATATTTTAGAGGACATGCTTCGGATGTATGTCATGGATCATCAATCAAAGTGGGAGGAGTACTTGTATTTGGTAGAGTTTTCCTACAACAAAAATTTTCAGAGTTCGATTGGCATGGCACCTTTTCAGGAACTGTATGGTAGGGAGTGCAGGACACCATTGAGTTGGGATATATTAGAGGATAGAGTATCTCTTGGACCAGCTTTGTTACAGGACATGGAGCAGCAGGTTGTTTTGATTCATCAAAGGTTGTAGGAGGAATAGGCTAGGATGAAGAAGTATGCAGATCAGAGGAGAGTTGACCATAGTTATGAGGTGGGCACAAAGGTGTTTCTTCATGTCAGACCTCATAAGAGTCCTATCCATTATGGAAAAGGCTCTAAGTTGTCTCCTAGATTTGTGGGTCCATTCAAGATCCTGGAGTGGATCGGTCCCTTAGCTTATCATCTAGCCTTGCCACCCAGCTTGTCTCACATGCATGATGTGTTTCATGTATCTATTCTTAGGAGATATATCCCATATCCATCTCATGTATTGGATTGGACCGCATTGTAGGTGCAGGAGTAGGGGCAGATGATGGTGGAGCCCGTGTATTTTAGAGTAGGACCCTAGGCCTTTGAGGCCAAGAGATTGATCAGGTGCGAGTCTAGTGGGATAAGTATGATGAGACTGCTGCTACATGGGAGGATGCTACGTTGCTATGAGTCTAGTTTCCACACCTATTTCAGTGACTTCCAGGAGGAAGTCGAGTCTAAGGGGAGGGGGATGTAGTGCCCACTCCTCTTCGACACTTATTATATTTTGATTTCGATTACTGTTGACTATAGACATGGATATTATTGTATCATTTTGGTTTAGCATGATGTTAGATGATAGAGATATTCTGATTATTGATGGATTGTGATTCATAGTATGATTGTGTGGATTCTTAGATACATAGAGAGACATTTTATATTGATGATGATGATGTGTTGTTAGCATATATATTACTGACATTTGGAATTCTCGTCATGTTGACTAGGATTTAGCATTTGAACTAATCTTGTGATCTTGTTGATATTGATAAAAAGATAGAATTGAGATGTTGTTGAAATTTTAGACAAATGATAGCATTGTTTAGTTGAGATGATGATTTAGCTATATGAGGATGTTTATTGATTTATGTGTGTATATTTTATCCTTGATGTTTTTTGATGTGGCCACAAGGCCGAAGGAGGTATTGTGTGATTTTGTAGGTAATTATATCACAACAATCAAAAGGGGGATTGGAGACCAACCACAACGGAATACTAGATGGATACAATGAAGGTCACCATGGAAACTTGTGTAATGTTTTTTGTTTTGTTTTATTTTGTTAGGGGGTCCCCATGGGGGGATGACCTCCAATTGTGACCATGGGCATGTGTGCAATTATTTCCCTTTTTATTTTATTTATTGTAGAGTATGTGATTTATTTTGTGATGTAATTTATTTAATCATTGTTGATTAATGTGCTTTATTAAGTAATTTAATCATGTTATTAAGTTATTTGGGGATGTGACAAAATGGGTCATTTATTAGAGTTGTTGGTCTTTTGGACTATGTGATTTTGATTGAGTGTAAGTGACTTTGAGTGTTGTACACTCTACCTTACCTTGGAATTTCGGATTTGGGCTTAAGGGCCATTTTTGGAGGCTTGTGGGACAAGCTAAGCTTGTCCCACACCTCTTAATTTCATATACCAACCCTACCTATGGATTGGGGGGTCAAAAATAGACCCCATTATGTGTTTTGTAAGACAAAAAGTGACATTTATTGCACTTTTCTTACATGGGTTTTAAATTTTGTCCTTAGGGGGTGTGGGTTTGGATTGTGTGTGTAAGAGGCTTGTCATTCCTCTCAACCACCAATTTATTGTGCATTGGGGTTGAGGTTTGACTTGTGATGTGGAGTTGAGGATAAGTGATGTGGCATCCTACATGGAGCCACCTCACCCTCCTCTTTCCTTTTTCTATATATGCAAGTTTATTTGTTTGTTTGGGGGTTACTTCATTTCATTTGTGCTCTTGTATTTTTGGAGTTAGAGATTTTTGGAGTGCTTGTTGAATTCTTGGAGCTTGTTGGAGTTGGATTGAGCTTGAAGGAGCTTGGAGTGTGATTCCTTGATCAAGTTCTTACCATGGAAAGGTAGGAGATACACTCTTTTTACTTGTTTATTTTTATATGTGTGTATTGTATGTATGTGAATGTTTTGTATGCTTGTTGGGTTCTTGGGTAGAATGCCTAAGTATGGTGTAGGAGAAGGCTATGGGGATTTTATATGTAGGGAGGCATAAGAGTTTATTTCATGTTTTGGGAGGGAGTTGGGTTGGGTGCCCCACCTTGGATAAGAGAATGCTTGCATTTCTTACTTGGTTCTTTTGAGGGAGACATAAGAGATTGTAGGGAGGCATAAGAGAATGTGGGAGGCATAAGAGGATCTTGAGGGAGGCATAAGAGTTGTGTAGGGGTTTTGAGATGTATATTGGAGGGTTTTAAGGTGGGCACCTAATCCCATTGGGAGGCATAAGTGATCTCCCCATAGATCCTTGCTCCATTGGCTTTGCATTTTCAAGCCTTGTGTATTTTGAAAGTTTCATTCTTGTGATTGTTTTCTTGTGTTGAATGTGTGTTATATGGTTGTGAAATTTTGTATTGTGATGTTGAAGCTTTGTGTAGTTTCCATGAGTTGGATCCATCCTTTATTGCATTTTGGTTGGGGCTGGGGGCCAATGAGGAGGATAGCTTCTTCTCCTCATTGGATTATTGGTTGGGTGGAGAGTGTTGCCTCTCCCCCATTTTTGTTGTTGTGATTAAAGTGAAAAAATGGTGGATCTATTTTGGAAGACTTGAGACTTGGAGTATTTTTTGAAATCAAAGGAAATCCTTCATTGTAGAAATTTTCTTGTAATTCCCACTTAAGGTGGAAGACTAGTAGATTGTATTTGAAAAAAAATTGTATTGTATAGTTTTATTTATTAAGTTGTAATATAATATTTGAAGGAAGTTCATTAAAGAATGTGTCTTTCCTTTCTCTTCAAATTATTTGTATGTAAAGGAATGATTTAAATGGATATCATGTTTAAATTTTACCTTGTGTTGAAAGAAAAGAAAGTTGCAAATCTTAATGTTTTGATCTAAATGTGAATTGGGAAGTTGTCATAGCTTTATTTTGGTTTGAAACAGTTAAACACTCTCTGGTTTTGATATATTTAAAGTTAAAGTTATCTCTTGATATCTATATTCCTTCAAACATTCATTTTTAGATATCTCTGGCCTACACAGTGACCGACACCGGTCAGTCTCAACCGGTGTCAGTGTACTCAGTACCGACATCGGTCACTATTTCATGTTTACAGTTTTGAAATTTTAACTTCTAGCTTATATTTCATTTTAAATGATATTATGACTTTCTCAACAAACCTTAAATTTAATGTATGATTGTTGGAAATGTCATTTAGAAAAGTGTAAATCACAAAATGTAGAAGATATGCTAAAATTATAAAAATAGACTCAATTGATAGTAACCGGCGTCAAGTGACTGAACCGCCATCAACATTCCTATGACTTTGACATCAGTCATTGTATACTGCATAAATTTTAATTCTTCAAAATTGAAAATCATTTGTGGTGCCTTGTTTTAATCAGATACCTTTGAGACTGTTATGCTATCATGAAATTTGAATAATAAGTTACTCCTAATACAAATCTTACATTTGCATTTAAAAAATAATCTAAAATATATTAACACAGGAACTGACGCTGGTAGTGGAACTGATGTCAGTAGCACAGTGGTTACCATGGTTGGTCAAGAGACCACTGTCAGTCACCTGTGCATGGATATTTTTTTAAAAAAAACATATTTCCGGCCAAACCATTGGCTCTTATGGATCTAAACTTCATCTAAATGTAGATCCAACCTATGCAGGCCGTGTATGCTTGTTTGACCCATACTCCAACCTACATAAAGGGATTTAAATACATTAAAATCTTGATCTACAAAATGGGTTTCTTCCCCATCAATGAAAAAAAAAAAAATAGAGAACTAATCAACAATAGATCTCAAACCAGATCTAGGATAGATGTTTGTATTGAAATTAAATAACTAAGAATGCATGATTAAATCTAAGATTCAACTATTCTAAAGGAGGATCCATTTGGATGGAATCCCCTTCTTCTTGCACATTGGATCCAAGAAGACTCCTTCATGATTTTCCCTTGATCCATGGCATCCACTCCTTCAACCTACAAACCAAAGAGAAACAAATGAATGAGCTTAGGGTAAGAAATGTTTAAGAAGACTCCCTTAAGGATGATTAGGGTTTCTTTTAGGGTAGATCTAATCTTGTGGTCCCTATTGATTTGATCCAAGGGTTAAGAATCAACCCTACAATTGTTAGGTGAGAATATTCATATTGTGGTTATAAACTTTGAAATAAATCAAATGTATGTGTAAATGGGTGAAAGGGGCCATTTAGGGTTCTAGGGTATTAAGTTAAAAATGTAACCCTTCTAGTAGGTTGTTTTAGTGAATTGATTCAATGGACATTAAAGAAAATAATTTAAGAGAACTAAGGTAACTAAGGATAAGGGTTTATTAAATATGGGTTGAATGTTAATTCCCAAGAGGGAAAACCATTTAACCTAGTAAGAGAAATTAATGGACACTTATCTAGCAGATGATAATTAAATTGACATTTGGAAATGATTAAGAATATTTAATCATTAATCTAGACTGGATCTATCCTTTGAAATGTAGTAATTGCTGGTGGAAATTAATTAAACATATTTAGGGTTTGACACCCTTGTAACTTGTTTAAAAAAAACAAAAAAAATTCGCAACTTTTCTAGATAATTATTTAAGGATTAATGTGGTTTTAAATTGGTTTTAGTGTTGTGTACTCAACCTTGCATGTAAAAATCGGATTTTGGCTTAAAGGATATTTTTGGAGGCTTGTGGGATAAGTTAAGCTTGTCCCATACCTCTTAAATTCATCTACTAACTATACCTATGGGGTAAGGGGTCAAAATTAGGCCCCATTATGTGTTTTGGAAGCTAAAAATGTGAAATGATTGCACCTTCTTACATGAGCTTTTAATTTTGTCCTTTGGAGTATGGATTTTGGTTTATGTGTGTAAGGAGAACTTTTCGCATTCTCACCCACTAATTTATTGAGATTTGAGTTTGGGGTTTGACCATGTGATGTGGAGTATAGGAGAAGTGATGTGGCATCCTACATGGAGCCACCTCACTCTCTTCTATTTTTCTATTTATTCAAGTTTGTTTGATGGTTTTGGGGTTATATGTTTGATTTTCACTCTTGAATTTTGGAGGAGCTTGCTTTTGGAGTTTTTGTTTGAATCTTGGAAGATTGTTTCGTGCTTGTTTTGGACTTGGAAAAGCTTGGAGCTTGTGCTTGTGGATTTTATACTCTTACAATGGAAAGGTAAGGACTTCACCAATGCATTTTTATTTTTTATTTGTTGTGCAATGGTTGTAAATGAATGAATGTTAGGTATTTTGGTTTTGGGGATAAGATGGCCTTAAGGTTGTGTAGGATAAAGAAAATAGGGATTTATTGAGGGAGGGATAATATTTTATATTATGCATTTAGAGGGAGTTTTGGGTTGGGTGTCCCACCTTGTGACAATAAGAAAAAATTCTTATTTATCTTGATATGTTTATTGAGGGAGGGATAAGAGTTGAGGGAGACACAAGAGAAATTGAGGGAGGGATAAGAGTTTGGTTGTGATTTTGTGAATGAAGTTTTTTGGAGGATCTTAAGGCGAAAACCTATACCCATTGGGAGGCATAAGTGATTCCCCATGTTTCTTCTCTCCCTTGGCTTGGATTGTAAGCCTTTGTGCTTGGGAAAATGATATGTTTGTAGTTATTTTTGTATGGTGATTGTTGAGTTGAAAGTTTTTTGTGAATGGTTGTTGTGGAAGATTTGTAAATGTTTCCATGGTTACTTGATACCCTTTATTTCTTCATTGTTAGGGCTTGGGAGCCAATGAGGAGGATGGATTATCCTTCTCATTGGATTATAGGCTGGGTGGAGAGCGTTGCCTACTCCCCTTATTTTGTTGTTGTGATTGGATTTTGTAGAAATGGAGGAGCTCAGGTTTTCATCTTGGAAAGAGTTATTTTGTGGAAGATCAAAAGGGAAAGATATAGTTATTTTTGTAAATTTTTCCATGTTGTTTCCACTTAAGTGGAAGGCTTGTATGCTATTATATTTTAAAAGGAGTTCTTGTAAGCTTTATTATCAAGTTATGTATTGGAAATGATTGAAGAAAGAAATTTTAAAGTTGTAATTTATTGAGAATGTATTCCTCTAAAATCTTGAAATGTATCATAGTTATTTGTGCTTTCATTTGGTAAAAAGGTTGTGTTTGTGTTGGAAGATTGTATGAAAGTTATGCTTGATTTTTCTTGTTGAAATTGTTATCATTCTTGTTGTGAAATAAAATAGATTCGCACTTAGTAAATAGTTATATTTACTTCTCTTCTTAAAGCTTAAATGCATTATAGTTGGAAAACAATCTTGTAGTCAAAATTCATACCTTGTAGGAATGGAAAGGTTACTCATTTGGTGCATTTAATCAAAGAAAGTAGAATTTTGCACTTATAGTTTTTGTTATAATATATCAGTAAGTTTGAAAATCGGTTTGGGCACAGAGAGAGAGAGAGAGAGAGAGAGAGAGAGAGAGAGAGAGAGAGAGAGAGAGAGAGAGAGAGAGATCAATATAACCTCGAAAAAACATAGATCGACATCGATATATGTAGAATTGCAACATTTTAACAAATTCATCCTTTTCTTTAGTTGTGTGATTCCTGTTACTGTAAAACAATAAAACAAAGACTTATAATCATCTTGATACCTATAGAAACACATACATATGTATATATTGAAAAATATGTACATTTATGTGTGATTATTCATAATTATTTGGATTTTTAGTAACCAGCGCCAGTAGCCCTACTAACATTGGTAGCATAGGGAGAACCGCAGCCGTTTAACCGACCAGTAGCAGTCACCTGATCGCAGATATTTTTATTAAAAAATGTGTTTTTGATCAAACCAATAGCTTAAATGTCTATTTTTGAAACCTGAGGGTAGATCCAACCACATAATAGTTGTATAGACACATATATACCTATATATAAGCATGTATACATGTATATGAGTGTATAATCTCATAGAACTAATGAAATGGGGTTTTCCCCAAATAATGAACTCAAGAAATGAGGATAACCAAATAGCAAAACTAGATTCATGGTGGAATCTCTACAATAATCAAATAAGGAACTTTATAATAACAAACCCATGAATAAATCAGGCTAAATAACGATAATATTAGAGGAAGATTTCCTCATTTGTAAAATAGATCCAAATAAACTTATCCATGGTTTCACTTCTTGCTTCCATGACTTCCAGTCCTCCAACTTGCAGATTAAAAATGAACAAATGAATGAGTTTAGGATAAAATAATGAATAAGAAGACCCCATAAGGATGTTTAGGGTTCATTTGAAAATACCTAGATCTAAGGGTGCAAAACCATTTAATCTAAGGGTTAAGGATTAACCATACATATTTCAAGTTGGGTCATTTTATGGGGTTGGATGTTTTTAATTAAGGTATGAGTATCTAATGAATGGGGCCACTTATGAATAGGATAAGTTGAGACCTATATCCTTAGAATATTAAGGATACATTAAATGATTGTGAAGGGGTAACTTAGCTAATTAATCATAAAGGTTATTGAATTGGAATGTAAAATATTTAGTTAGATAACCTATGAGGGGCATTATGGATAATTGTTATGAGGAGTAATAATTAAACTAACTCAGGAAATCTCGACCCAGTTGATGTTTTAAATAAGGTGGGTTAACGGAAACCCTAGAAAGGGATTTATCCTGAAGTGGCCTTAGTGTAAATTAATAATGTTAATTATCAATTTAATATTTGACAACATTTCAAATGTGAAAAATTTATTAATCAAGAAATAATTAAACCTAGTTGATAGTATCTTTTTTCAACCCTTTTATAAAAAAATAATTATTCCATGTTTTTTTCTAATTAAGTATCAAGTTTTGTCTTGGGTTTTGTGCATCGAAAATGTGGGCGTTACACATGTGACACCCTAAAAACTCATGTATCACCATAAAAACTAATGGGTATCCATAAAAAAAGAAACTAATTGTACAACATCCTAAATCTTAAAACCTAAAAATTAAACACTAAACTATAAACATTAAAGCTTAAAACCTTAACATGAATAAAAAACCCTAAACATATCATATGCATTAATAATGGGTTACAAACCCTAAAATCCCATGGGACAACTTAAAAATTCACGTGACAGCCTAAATGATAATGTGCCACCTTAAATAATAAAAATCCTAGGTATTAGTATATCTCTATATATTTAATGAAATTTAAGTCGAATATGTAAGTATTCTTAAGATAATGTGGAAGGGTAGGTTAGGTGTATAATGGGGGTTAGAGTTGTAACCCCCTTAATTTTAAAAAGAAACCTCTCAACACATTCATGGATCCCAAACACTATTTTATTTATACCATGAGTCAACGTGTTTCCAATATAGAAACCATGTTTGAAAATCACCATTTGGTAGTGATATTTTTTGAAATATACACTCTATTTTTACACTTGTAAACTATGAGGAATATGCAAAATATCAATAAATCACGTATTTTTTTTGGAGAAATATTAATTACCTTACACATTATACAGATAATTATGTTCCTCCCCATCATTAAATTTATCTAAAATTAAAGAAAATTATCAATTACAATACAAATACACCATGTTTTCAATACTTTTAGTGATTTTTAAAGATAAATATTTGTGTTACACTTTTAATTTAAATGATTTTGAATATGATAAACATCTACTACATTATAACATGAGATATATCTCTCATCATAAAGTGAAACTCAAATAAAGGCACACACATGTGTGCTTGCACATGCACACGCACACACAATCCTATATTAGCCTAATCAAATGTAGGTGGGATTGAAATTCTAATTAATCATATTGGAAGTTAAATAAAAATTAGGGTTTATGGTTTAGTGTTTAAGGTTTTATTTTTGTAAAATGTTGCACCCTTGTATTAATATATCCCTCTTTATTGAAGGACTTGTATGTCAAAGATTTAAGCATTCATAGGACTACATGGAAAGGTAGGTTAGGGTCGTAAGAGAGGTTACGAATGTAACCTCCTCACATAATTCAAAAAGAAACATCTCAATACATTCATAGATTTAGAGTACTATTTTATAGACAACATGAATCAATGTATTTTCAATTCAAACATCATGTTTTCACTGTTTTGTAGTGATACATGTTTTTAGATTTACATTTTATTTGTACACTTGTAAAAAATAGGAGGGAATATATGTAACAAATATTAGTGAATTAGGGGGTATTTTCCTGGGAAACATTAGATTTTATATACATTATATAAATAATTGTGTGCCTCCCATCATTAATTTTTTTACAATTGAATATAGTTTTTCAATTGCAATATAAATACACCTATTTTATTTTTACACTTATAAAATAATTTTGAATATGCAATAAATATCACTAAATCATTGAGCCATGATAGTATGATGGCCATTAAAATTGAATCTTACACAATGTATAATAAATGGAAATATTTTTTTAGAATATGAGTTAATGTGTTTCTATTATAGATGGAAGTTTTCTATATTACTACAAGGAAAATATACTTACTATTTTTGCATGAATTATAGGTATGATTGAACTTAATCCTTGTGAAGGTCCCTAGTCAGTGGAGTTGGATGATGATAAAATTTTAGAAATTTTCTTTGAGGATGAAGAGATTGGAGATAAGGGTTGTGAAGACATAAATCAAGAGAAAAACAAAATTCGTCTCCAACAAGGGAGAAGAAGTGAACGATTATCCTAAGTTAGATCTATTTGAGATATAATTTGTTTCTTATTTTCCATCTTTGGAGAGTGATGAGAAGGATGCAATTTTGAAATGAGGGATATAATATGTAAGAGAAGAAAAAATCAAAGAAGATGCTCAAGAATTTATCTTGCCCATACTAGGAATGGTGATAGGAAATTTAGGATTCTCGGATCATGGGAAGGAACTATGTTTAAACAATATGAAAGTAGGAAGATGGAAAATGTGGAAAAAAACCTTATCTTGATGATCTAGAGGAGGGTGATTGAAATGTTGTGTCACACAAAATAAAATATAAGAAGGAACCATGTGGGGTTCAACCATGTGAATGAAGAATAAGGATCAACTAAAGAACACATAAAAGTTTCATATCCTTTTGAGAGAGGAAGAATACACCCAAAGATCCTTCTTCTAATAAAAGAGGAGAAAGATACTAGTAAGGATATGTACGTGAGTCAAGAATAAGTATCTCTTACATGTATTATTGAATTTGATATTTTTGAAGGCCCCTCATAGGTAGTGTTGGAGGATGATATAATTTCAAAAATTACCCTTGAGGATGGAGAGATTAGAGATAAGGGTCAAGTAAAGATAGATCAAGAGAAAAACTAAATTCTAGATGAACAGGGGGAGAAGAAGTGAAAAATTATCCTAAGATAGATCTTCCTGAGATATAATATAATTCTTATTTTCTCTCTTTGGAGAGGGATGAGAAGGATTTAGTTATAGAGGAGGGGATGGAAGAAATAATAATTGATGTGGATCCAATTGTAAGAGATCGAAATGCCTCCAAAACACACACAATTTTGTAAAACTCAAGAAATTTCATAATAGTTTCGTCTCATTCCTAAATCCACACTCATATTTTACAACATTAAAATTTTCCTTTTATTTCCCACTATCTCTAAGAAAACCCTAAAATGTGAAAAAACCATAAAACAAAAAACAATCAAAAAGTAAAACACCTTAGATGGACCCCAATTTTGCATACCAAATATTTCTTCATAAATGAAGATGTACACCAAATCTTGGCTTATTACATACAACATAGAAAAGGATATTAAAACTCTAAGTTTTAGACAAAACCAAAAAAGGTTTAGAGTCAATTTTAGATGACTATATGAAGGAATTTGACCCCAAAAATATGTCAAAAATTCATCCAAAATTTGTGAAAAGGTTAGTTATGGCATATAAATAATCAAGATCTACCACCCCAAAAAAATTCAAGATGATCCAATGGTCAAATCAAAAGTTACGGTCTCTGGAAGTTATGCTCTGCATCATTCTTCCCTGGTTGAAAAGAATTATTCTTCAGCAAATTAAGTTGATGGAATTCATTCAATTTTCCACTATCAGTATTCTTCAACTCCCACTTAGGAATCCAAGTATTTTATTTCTTCCGCAATCCTTCCCATTTTACTAAATATTTGTTGTAGTTCCCTTGCCTATTAGTGATTATATTTTGGTCCAAGAGACACATTACCCTCTCCTTTTTCTTCTTCAACATCTGCTGTTCCGAGTTTATTTCTTACTCATTGAAATTTTACTCATGACTTGGGAACTTATATAATTTAGAAACATTAAAAACTAGTTAAATAGCAAGTTCTTAGGTAGCTCCACCTTGTAGGCATTATCACTCAATTTCTTCATAATCCCACATGGCCCAATCTTCTTATAATTTAGTTTATTATATGTACGCTTTGGAAATATATCCATTATGAGATGAAAAATCACCATATATCCTCCTTCAAATGCATTTAATCTACTACTTATATCCACAACTGCTTTATACTTTGTATTAATAAATTTAATCTTTTCCCTCACTTATTCCTACAATTGTAGCATGTGATATGCGAATGCTTCTGCATCATCACTGGTTTTATCTTCATTAGGTAGCATAATCAGATCTTGAAATGCTTTTGGGTTCCTACCATAGAAAATATAGAAAGGAAACCTCCCTATTGACTTGTTTAATGAAATGTTATAAGTAAAATCAGCTTGTGGTAAAGCTGAATCCCATTATTTTGTCTTTCCTCCAACTATGAAATGTTGAATATTTCCGAATCTTATATTCACTAATTCTATCTATCCATCAGTCTGGGGGTGATATGCAATACTGATCTATAGTTATGTCCCCATTTTCCTCCATAAATTTTTCCAAAAGTGACTCAAATTTTTTTTAGTCCCTATCTAAAGTTATCATTCTTAAAACTCCATGGAACCTAATCACTTCTGAAAAAAAAATCTGCAACTCTAGAAGCATCATTATTTTTCTTACAAGTAATGAAATGTGCCATTTTATAGAAACTATATACTATAAACAAGATATAATAATTCCCTTGTTGTGTTTTAGGAAGTCCTAACATGAAATCCATACTCAAATCAACCCATGACCATGTAGGGATTGATAATGTCATATACATACCAATATTTGGTGCATTACCCTTAGCCATTTGGAACACTCTACATCTTGATACAATCCTACTTATGTCCCTCTTTACCTTTGGACAATAATAATTCTCTACCAAAAGTGCAGTTTTCTTACTTATACCAAAGTTTCTAGCCAAACCCCCAATGTGGAATTCTCATATAAAAATTTATCTCATTGAACCAACAGGGATGCACAATTGTTTTCCCCTAAATAAATAACCATATTGCATCAAATATTCAGAAAAACCACTACCTACTTTAGGGTCCTTAAATTGTCTCAAACCATCACCAAAATATGGATCACTTTCATACAATTCCTTAACTACCTCAAACCCTACTACTTCATTTTCCATTGTTATAAAAAATGCTACATGCCTACTCAAGGCATTAACAACTTGATTCTGATTACCTAATTTATTCTTTAAGACAAAAATATATTCTTGAAAAAATTAAACCCACTTTGCATGCCTACTATTTAGTTTCTTTTGTGTGTTTACATACCTCAATTTGATGCAGGGGTCATTTAGATTTATCTTTATCTACAATACTCAAGAGCTTGAACTTTCTCTATTACTCCATCCACCCCTGCTAGAGGATCATTAATTGATGTTCATGCAACATCATCTATTTGTTCTTATCTCCTTGAGATCCAATGAGACCTAGTACCTTCTAATTATTGAAGACAACAACTGGAGGAGGGTTAACTTGATGAGAAAAGGTGATCACCTTGTGATCACTGAAAAAATATACAATATATGTAAAGAACTTCTATATTAATCTACATGACTGTCCCAAGCCACAAAATCCGTTCATAAAGTCTCTAGCATTCATACCTTCTTGAGTTCTCTTACCATACACCTTTGCTTGCAAATGGAGCTCTTCTTCAATATAGTCACAAGCTCTTTTCTTCTTGATTGAACATGACCAAGGCAACAAACCAATGTTTCAAGTTCCTTTATGAATGCTCAAGCATCTCTCTACTAGTGTGCAATCTCAACACTCTGCCCTCAAGACTGAACTTAGTCTAAAAGCATCCAACTCAAACTCTTAATACATAATTATTTGGTTCCCAAGGCATACCCACAGATCAAAAGACCTCCCTTGACAATGGTTGAGGTATTCATGAGCTCCATATACTATCCTAGATCTAGGTTTTTCCTTTATCACCTCCCTTGTATGTTTTTGAAGTGACCTATACAACGCTAGAACCCCTACACAGTCTACATTTACTCTAAATCACTGGTAGATTTCTCTCTAGAATCATGGAACAAATTAATAGTACTAGGATAGTCATCATCCAACATCCATGCACAGGTACTTAACTCTACTTCTCCTTGACATTAGCCCTTTGAACATTTTATTGTGGACTAACACAGTCCTAAACCACTGTACAGTTTGATTATAACTAGAGGGAAGGAATTTCCCTTGTACCTATATGCCCCAATGTCATTCATATTCAACAAATATACCTGGATAGGTTCCCTCCCATTAGTGTATTTTCATCATATTGTGTCCATCTCCTTCATGTTTGCAGTCCTCCTTTCTTGCCAAATACAATCCTAATCCTGTGCAATCATATTTTGTATGCTAACAAGGTAATAACTTCATCCATTCAGACCTAAGATCATGCAAATTCATCCAGTATACCCCTATTTTGTCCATCATATCAATCTATCATCATGATTAGTCATGTTATAATGTAAAAACTGTGTATGTTCTTTATTTGACTGTGAACTATGCATCATTGTTGTATCTCGAATACACAGTCACCTATAGCTTGGACGACACAAGATCATTCTTCACCAAATTTGGATGATATTTAGATCATATCAATTCAGAGATATTGTAAAAGTTTCAAGTAATTCTATCCATGGAATAAAAAGATATACGAAGCCCTAGTTCAGGCCCGAGAGGCAATAATTTGCTATAAAATCCAAACTATGCATTTTTAAAACATACAAAAATTACCAATGTGATCCACATCACCTGTAGAATATTTCCATGCTAAAAATTAAGAGATTTACATCATTTGAAGGTCATGGAGGGTTTCTATCTTGCTGGCTTGCCAGGGTTGTTGTGCACAGTCCATTGAAACAAGCTATTTCATGCAAACGAGAGTATAATTCTTCTTTCAAACATCCTACACATGTTGTTATTCACTGTTCCACCTTATAAAAAACCTTGAGAACCCCTGTTCTAATTCATCTCCATCGAATCACCTATGAAATAGGTATTCATTAGCTAAGAATAGACTCTAACAACCCCTAAACTGACTCCACAATACCCTAACAAGACTTAATCAATATTCTAATCCTAGAATATTAATGGATATCAATCCAATACTTCTTCCAACTCGTGCATGGACTAACAAACATGATGACATGGAATTTGAAGTCCTTATTTAGCCCATATTACCCTTTAAATGCCAAGTCAAGTCACCCTATCAACTTCTTACAAGCATATATTCATTTTTACAACATATTTAACTCTAACACACCTATAGACAACATTTATCATGGTCTTGTATGACCTTATTATGCCTTGGTCATTGATGCTCCTGCATCACAATTCTTCATGTTTAGTAAAGAGTACAAATTCCTTGGCTACAAAGTAATGTCTCCAATTCCTTAATGCTTAAACAATATCATAAAATTACACATCATAAGTAAAATATTTCCTCTTGAAATCATTTATCTTTTCATTGAAGAATGCTACATGTTGTCTTTCTTGTCTCAGTATAACTCCAATCCTTACATTTGAGGCATCAAAATCAACCTCAAAGACCTTTATAAAAAATGTAAATACCAAAACATGCACCTATGACACTTTATTATTCAACAATTAAAAACTATATGTTGTTACCTTGGTCCATACTAACTCATTTCCCTTAATGCACTCGATTATGGGTGCAACACTGCTGTTAAAACTCCTGATGAACATCATATTAAAAGTTTCCAAGGCATGAAAACTATGAACCTATGTCACATTCCTTAGAATAGGCCATTCAAAATTTTCCTTCACTTTTTCCTCATCCATCATCACTCCATCCTCTGATATAAACCCCCCCAAAAAACTAGAATTTTATGAAGAAATATACACTTCTTTAAGTTTTCATATAAAATATATTTTCATAAAAATCATAACACCAATTTAAAATGCAACAATTTTTCTTCCACTGTAATATTGAATATAAAAATATCATCAAATTAGAAAACTACAAACACCATTGTATTCTCACAGTACTATGTTCATCATCCTCATGAATTTACTAGGTGCATTAGATAACTCAAATGAAATCACCATCCACTCCATAATCCATTTTTTTTTTCAAATCTATTCTCCATTCATCCCCTTCATGGATTTAGATTTGGTAGTACCCACTCTGAAGGTCAATCTTTCTAAAATATTGGGCTACCGCTAGTACATCCATAATATCATCCAATATTAGAATGGGGAACTTATACTTAATTATGATTTTATTTATTTCTCTACTGTCCACACATATTATCCAGTATCCATCCTTTTTGGGAGTCAATAGTATTGGAGTTACATATATACTCATGATTTCTCTCACTACCCTTTATATATTAGATCTTTCACTTTCATGTTTAACTCCTCACTCTATGTTGGGCTCATCCTGTAAGCTTCCTGATTCGAAAAGGGATGATCCTGGGATCAAATCAATATGATGTTGTAAATCCCTCTTCAGAGGTAACCCATTTAGTAGCTCATCTGGTATGACATCTATGTATTATTTTAGTACCTCTACTACTGCAATGGGTATACTAAAGGCCTCCATTTCCATCGTCTTTACCATCAACACATAACACTAACCCACTTCTTCCATTTCTACAACAAACTCTTTTGTATCCAAAAATCCCTCACTCTTCTCTTCTTCCTTGAAGGGTAACAAGACCACCTTTACGACATCCTTATAAAAAGTATAAGTATTCTTCCCTCCATTATGCATAACGTTTCTATCGTATTTCCAAGGCCTTCCCAATAATATATGGCATGCATCCATTGGGATAACATCATACCATACCTCATACTTAAAGGTCTTCCTAATTGAAAACTTTATTAGGAATATTTTATCTATGGTTACCTCATTCCATTTATTGAACCGTGATATGAGATAGGGATACATGTGCTTCTCACATTTCAGACCGAGTTTATCAACCATTACAGTTGAGACCATATTTTTACAACTACTACCATTAATAATAATTTTACAAACCTTCCCTCCAGTGGTGCATCTTGTTCAAAATATGTTTGTTTGTATCCAAGAATCACCACTGGAACCATCTTGATATTTATTCTTCCTTGGGATGATCATCATCCTCCTTAGCATGAGGGTTTCACCCAAGTCTGTAAGAACATCTAGTTCCTCTTCTTCTTCAAATTTAACCAATTTTACTCATTTCTGTTCCACTTGCCATCTATCATAAGTAAAATAGTGTGGACACTCAAAAGATATGTGCCCTTATTCACCACATTGGTAACAAGTATACTTCCTTTGGGGGCTATTCCAAACCCGTAATCTACCATATCCTCTTCCTCTTTAAAACCCCCCACCTATTTGTTAGCTACCGCAGTTTTGACCAAATTCTTCCTTCCCTTTTGCATTAGAGGATTCACCTTTCATGGAATGAAATCTACCTCTCCCTCTCATTGGAGATGATGATGGTCCTCTCTGCACTCCTCTTCTAAAATCACTCTTGTTATTTTATTCTAATTTTAATGCAAGTTGATAAACATCATCCATGATATGGATCCGGGGCATACTCTATTTATCTTGTATGGTATAACTCAACCCATTTACATACTTTGTAGCCTTTTGTTCTTCAGAATATCCTTGTTCTAACTAGATTGATAGCTTTCAAAATTCATTGGTATACTCTTCATTGATGAGATCCCTTTGTCTTAGGTTTGAAACCTTTGAAATAGTTTATGGGCATAATCTATAGGAAGAAACTTTTATTTCAACTTCTTCACTATTTTATTCCAGTTTTGGATCTTACCCTTTCCTTTCATTTGTCTTTCTTTTTGTAGGTGATCCCACTAGATAAATGCATGTCTGGCCAAATTAGTTTACGAAAACTTAACCTTCTTCTCCTCTAAAAGGGTTTTCCACTCAAATAATTTTTCCATACAACTCAACCATTCAATCAATTCCTTTGGTCATAACCCTCCACCACAATTAGGAACATTAATATTGATATAGTCATTATTTACCTCCAAATATCAGATCAATATATCCTCAAATGGCTACTCATTTAATATTTTTTCATCTCTCTCATTTTATTCTACATTTTCTCAATCATTCCTTAATGGAGGTAATTCTTCAATATCACTACTTGGGTCTGAATCCCCATTTACATGTCTTCATTCGAGGCATGTAACTTCTCCTATGAGCTCAACAACTTGTTTATGTAACTCCTGCATATGCTTATTCTTGGAATAACCTCCTCTCCCATGTATATCCATGCTTATGTAAAATAGAGGTAATAAATCACACAAACAAATATAAGATATATTACCTTCAAAAATTCTTGTAAGATCCAAATCCTGCTCTAATACCAATTGATGTGGATCCAATGCTAAGAGGTCGAAATGCCTCTAAAACACAAAGACACCCATAATGTTATTTTCAAAACTACAAAAGATTCAAAATGTTATCTTCTTATTCCTAAATCCACACTAATATTTTAACATTACATTCTTCCTTTTATTTCCCACTATCTCTAAGAAAACCCTAAAATGTGAAAAAAACCCTAAAACATAGAAAAACTAAAAAAGTAAAACACCTTGGATGGACCACAAAGTTTTTACACCAAATATTCCTTTATAAATGAAGGTGTACGCCAAATCTTGGCTTATTACATACAACAAGAAATAAGATATTAAAACACAAAACCAGAAAAATGTTTCAGAGCAAATTTTAGACCACTAGATGAAGGAATGTGGCTCCGAAAATTCACCCAACCTTTATGAAAATGTTGGTCATGGCATATTACTAATAAAAATCTACCACTGTGGAAAATTTCAATACGATCAAACAGTCGGATAAAAATTTATGGTCTCCGGAAGTTATGCCCCCGCATCAAGAATATCAGACATTAAGGAGGAAGATGCTAAATTTTTTATCTTAAATCCTACTAGAAATAGTGAGAGGAAATTGAGTATTCTTTCCTCTTGGGAAGGAACCAATTTTAAATATTATGAAAGTAGGAGGATGGATAAAGTGGATCCAAAACATCCCTTGAAGATCTAGAGGAAGATGATTGAAATATTGTATTACACAAAAGAAAATCTAAGAAGGAAACATATAGGTTTCAACCATGTATCAAAGTTACAAGGAGGACCAAACTAAAGGAGGTTGGTAGATCCAAAAATTCACCTAAGGAAATCTTGTATTGAGTATATTTTCAATTTGTTAAGTTTTGGCTAACTCTTTTTGTAAGTATTACTAACTAGTGGTGTTACTGGGTCTACAACGGGTCCAAACCTAATTGTTTATTTGTTATATTTTTGGATCTTTTTGACTATATTTATTTGAATTTGTATAATATTATGGAAACCTTTAAAAACTATTACCTTTACCTAATTAAAAATACCAACATGAACTAAAGAATAATATCCAAATTGGGACAATAAGGCATGCATTTAAAGGAAATTTAAAAGGTGAATTATGTAAGGGAGGTGATGGACATAACCCCCATCTTTAACAAAACATCCTCTATAAACTCCATTTCCATAAGGATAATTTTGTATTGGAGTTTTGATTTTTTCTATTAAAGAACCTCTAAATTGGTAAATTAAATAGTAAATTATATATGCGGGTTGTTGCTGTAACCCTTTCCCTTCCTCCAACCCCTCACTAAAAACCTAATTGATGTAAGGAACATTATATGTTGGGATTTATATTTATTTTTAAGGTTATCTTTCTTTGTGGCATCACCCTAACTAGTGTATGGATTATGGTATACTATGGTTTTTATGTTGTCACATACAAAACCTGCAAACGAATGCTAGATGCACTAAAGAGGTACATTAGATTTGTAGTGTATATTTAAAGCATGTGCTATGATTATAATTTTCAATTGAATTTTCACAATATAAATATTTTTTGCTTAAAAATAAATATATATGGAATAAAATAATTAAAAATTTCGAAGATTTTAAATAGCTTATGCCACATGACTACAACAAAAATTCTTAAATAAAATTTGATAAATTAATAAGTTATATTGTATTGAGATGGAAACTTAGGCTATTTAATTATTTTCTTGATTAGTGACAACATGCTTTTTATGAAAATATATTTGTAACTATTTTCACATTTCCTCTATAATATATTTATATGAAAAAATAGACATATTAGAGTAAGAATAAATTACGAATTTTTGGGAATTACACAAGGGGTCGCAACCATAACCCTACATTATCACCTTACCTTCCTATCCAAGTAGGATGATGATGACTCTCCATTTATGAGGGTTGGTTTGATTAGATTGATTAAATTTAATGTTGTATTTTTTGTTAATTAGGTTATTATAATTATATCTATTCTAATTACACATATGTGACTATCTTAGATATGTTAGAGACAACTATGTAAGGGAGGTTATGGCCGTAATCCCCTCCTCCTTATTTCCTAATGAACATACCCTTCGCTTTAGACATAATCCCATGTAGGCTCATGTCATGTCAAAATGCATGTTACCATTATAACACTTAGGAACACAACTTCCTCATCACCTTACATGTAGAATCGATTACGGAAATGTCAAAAGTGTGCCACAACTTAACGATGCATTCATAGACATTATTTTAAAGTTCTCTTTTCACTATTTCAATGTTTTCATCTTCAATCAAACGTTTAAGAATTATGGCAATGAAACTTATGTATTGAGAGAACAATATCGTATGATTGTTATTTGTTTTGTCAACATATTTATTATATATTGAATTTAAAAGTATAATCAATACTTTGATTCTTGGGGGTCATTTGTGTTTGTAAATTAAAGATCGATTCAAATGAGTTTTACAATAACATTTCCATAAAAGTTGATATTTATTTGTTTTTAATTATAATACAATGATATTAGGTTAGTTTTTTATTCCACGAATGAATGAAAATATGATGTTATGAAAATATATTTGTAACCACTTTGACATTTCTACTATAAATCCATTCTAAAATACTAACTATATTAATATTCGATGTTTTTTTTATAAAAATACTATATGCTTTATATGAAAAAATAAACATTTTAGAGAAAGAAAATAATATATATATATTTTAATTTCATAAATTATATATCCACCACCTCTATCTAATAACACTATGCTATTATTTTTTTTTTATTGTGTGAATTATGTAAGTAGGGTTATAGCCATAACCCTCCTCTTTTCAATATAATTTATTTTTTGTGAATTATGTAAGTGGGGTTACAACCATCACACCCAAATAGGTTACACACACACACACACACACACACACACACACACACACACACACACACACACACACACACACACACACACACACACACACACACACACACACACACACACACACACACACACACACACACACACACACATGCACAATGTCAAACAACCTTCCACCATATGGTGATCAAGAATCCTATCACTTGAAGGTAGATAAAAAGAGAGGAACAATAAAGGTTTCCAAGATTGGGACAATCTGTGCAGTACAATAACATGGTTTAATAGTGATAGGTGGCATTCAAAACTTGAGTTACACTCAAAACACCCTTCTCTCCATTAATACATTCTTTAAAATCACACTTATCATGCTTAGGTACATGTGAAATAGGGGAACATGAAAGGAATCCACATAATTATGTTAAGTTGATGAAAATTGGAGTATATTTATAGAAGGATGCCCCGACATCAACTTCACATGGTATTTTTCTTTGGTAATTAATTGTATATTTCTATCCCTTGTTTTCTCAATCAGATGTTTGAATTTTAGCTAGAGTAGATATTTTTGTATTTCATCCATGGTTTTTTCTAATTTTATTACACACAAGACTAAAATTTCTAGGTTTGATAACCTACCTACAAGATTTTTTTCTTGCTACTAAAATTTCTCTCTCCAAACCATTTCTTGTAATGATAAGGGGAAATTTCGATTGTGGGAAAATGATGTCTCTCTCTCTAAAATATACTTTAGTTTGCAAATGAACTTGAAATTTGTATGAATAAATGAATTATATCTCTAGAAATTGTAGATGTGAATGAAATATGAAATTCATTTAAAGATATGGATTTCCCTCTCTCTAAACTCTAAGTGCGTTGAATGATTAAAAAACCCCAATGAGTAATTTTGAGTACACACAAACACACATGATCTCTGATTAACTAAAATTAATTAGTATGTAGTATGTGGGGATAATTAATTTGAGCTATGAGAATATTGTAAATAAATGTAGTAAAGAAGTATGTAAATGACCTAAAAAAGTATACAAAAATAAATGCTAACCCTAATGTGTAAGAGAGATAAGGAAAGAAATTAGCTGAATAACATATGCTCGTAGGACTGTGTCAGAGAGGTGACTGAAAAATATGGAAGTAACAACAATAGTGTAAAATATTTGAAAAGGATGGATCTGGATTGATCCCCTGGATTGGGATGACTGGGAAGTGACTGGGGCACCTACGAGTGCTTTGGTTTGTAAAATGGGAACCCTGGTCTACGCAAAAGATTTGAAATTGAATCTCATAAGCCTGGGATGTGGTCCAAAACCCTTGCTGTGTGTCACATCATATTCACTATCCTTTACTGAGTGTTGTCAATAATCCAAGATGATGTAAAAACCTACAAAAGACCAATAGAAGTATCAAAACCCTAAAAAATAAAGATGAAAATGAATGTGTTAGAATGACCTCAGTTGCCACAAAAATGGGCTTTCTAAATGAGCTCTGCACTACATTTCAGACCCATATGTAGTTCTAGTGAGTGTGTGCATGGAATATAATAGAATCCCCCTATGAAGTGTGAAGTAGATGTACTAGCCTTTTGCCTTGTGATGGAGCTATGTGGATGTAAGTGATCTCCAATACAACAGATGGATGCAACTCCAGATGGATGATAATAGTGAATGATGCTAGGTCCCTCATTATGGTTTCATAACTTTATATTTATAGGGTTACCTTGATCTAATTTCGTAATTAACCCCAAAATGGCTACCAAAAAAAAAGATAAGAAAGAGAAACAACTAAAGCGAGACCAAAAGATGGCGGGAAAGTGCAAAAGGGAGTGGGGAGCCCCCAGTGGAACTAGGGTGCCCACGAGTGCCCTAATACTAGCCTGGGTGCCCCAGTCGAGGCTAAAATAATGTGATATGAAAAAAGGTGACCGAGCATGTGGATGTAAAAGGTAAGTATGAAGAAATAAAATAAAACAAGATGACTAATAGATGGGGGTTGATTAGTACTTTATTCACTCAAGAACCTTCTAAATAGTAGTATAAAACTAGGATAAATAATGTCTAAAGTGTATGATTTTGTGTCTACATTTTTCTCCCACTTTATGTTGGGGAGTGGAAAGCTCGATAACATAAAGTAGATAGAGATGCGTACCTGATGTCCACGAAGAGTGTATTAGAAATGTGTTAAAGGGTCTAGACAAAGAACAAAATGAAAAAATGATGGAGCATGGAAAATAAAGATGAAAATACTTAAAAAAAAGTGATGAGAGTGAACCTAGGGTAGAACACATGTGATAATGCTGATGTGTGTAGTGTACTTGCATGGTTAGTATAGTGTGTTCTATCACGAAGTGTTATTGTTGTTGCCCCTATTTGACTATTTATTTTTCATAAGACTGGACCTGTAAGGAGAAAACAATCAATTCATCAAATATGTATGTATGTATGTATGTTTAAAAACATAATGTAAAAGACACATGTAAAATTATGTAAGTGTAAAATATTCAAATGAAAAAGAATGTAAATGGAACATGTGCACCTGATCCATGTTGAGAGAAAGAGTGTAGAAGGATATCCTGTACTGTCAGGGTTTTTTGGATGATATGATGCCATAGGTTAAAGAATTATAGGGATGAAATGTTGTGTCCTTCAACCTTTAAATGCTTCCTTGAACTGTGTGTGAAGATATCTCTGTAATGTCCTAGTTTTTAAGTGATCTAATGCTGGAGGTAGAAGAAGTATTGGGAATAATTCCATTGTATCCTTCAACCGTTAACTTCTCCCCCGAATGCTAAGGACACCATTTCCTGTAAAATACGATGTGTATGGAGTTCGCATACTGTTCTAAACTCACTCACTGTATGTAAAACCAAAATGCCATGGGTGAAAAGTGCACTGAAGTAAATAGGTGTAAATGAGATGTGTTAGTATGCAAAACCAAAAATAATGCCCCCCTCTTTGGGGGCACATGTGACATCACTGATAGGAGAATGAGGCCCCAAAAGAGGACCAAACTATGAAACTCTTCTCTGTAGAGGGAAGGGAATGCGCTTGGTAGAAACCAAGGCACACACAAAAAAGGATGGATAGCCAAAGACAAGTGTTAGTATGAACAAGTATGCATGTAAAAAGATAATGTGTAAACTATGCAGACAATGTAAAAGCTACCAAGAAAACTAGTGTAAACACACAAAAAGATAAGGAAGCCACACAAAGCGGGTCAAAAAAATGGGACATCACTCATGATGTCGCAATACACATAAGGCCATCCTGGCCATAGACAATAAACAAGTGTGTGCACCAAACAAAGGGCAATGCCCACATACAAAAACAAGCAATATCAGATAATGAAACAAATAAGTATGAAAGAAAATATCCCTATATAACAAATGTTACACATGAAGCACCCGTTAGTGTGTTAGAAAGATAATAGTATATCAAAAGAATGTATAGCCAATTAATGTAAAGTGCTAAGCAAAAAATGAAACAATATACACTTAGAAGAGATGAATGTGGATGCCCCCCATCGACCAATGTAAGGAAGGGTATAAGGCGAGCATCCATGTTGTGTGTAAGAGATATGTAACTGTGATCACAACTAGAAATAGATGTGAACACACATGTGTGGATGATATATATTGATGACATATAAGAAATATAACTAACATGTGTAATAAAGTGAACATGAACAAACACAAGTAAGCAAGTGTAAATACAACCATAATATGTAGTATGCTATGGATGGATGGAATGGAATGCAAAATTGAGTGATAGGAGTCGCGTGCCCCATGAGTGAATGGAAATGTATGCAGTGAGGTTCATTTTTTTACCCCCTTAGCAGTCAAGAATGAACCGTAAATGAGAGTGCATCATCAGGAAATGGTCGAAGTGTGTTGTGTGTTTAATGCATTGTGGTGAATGTGTGGGTGTAGTGATGATATGTGACCTAATGATAATGTGTGCGTGAACCCTATATACGAAGCGTATATCATGACCAGATGAACGTATAAATGATGATTTATCCTAAGTTTTTATAACCATAATTTCGTTAAATATGGACATTTTATTAAGAATTTAGATTTATAGTATTATTTTTTCTGGTTTCATAATTGTTCAAATTATATTCCTAAATTTCCATTATTGGTTTTTATCTAGTGCGATATCCGATTCCAATATGTTTATTATTGGTTTTTAAGTAGTTTAATATCGGATTCCAATATTTACACTATGCCATACAAGTATGTTCCTAATTCTATATTGAGTTTATGAGAATGAGAATATGCCCATTCTCAATACACTCATAATACAACTATTTTCCTCATTATTTTTATGTGTATCTTCTTTATCTCAATTATTTTTCTATGATTCCTATATTATGAGTCATTTTGACCCCTTTTGAAAATCAAAACAATGTGATATGGGTACATGTTGTATGAAATAAGAAGTAAATATTGAGTCTATGAGAATGGACATATTCCCATTCTCATCACACTCATGGTACACGTATGATCCTAATTATTTTTATGTGTATCAACTTTATATCCATTCTTATTCTATAATTCCTATATGATGGATTTTGACCTCTTTTGAAAATTTATATCTTGGAAGACAATAGGTTAAGTCATGGTGCATTGCCAAACACTATTGTTAAGAGAGTTAAATAATATATCTTGGCACTCTAATTACTATAGTTTTGAATTCAAGAATTAGGGGATTCTAGGCATATAAAATGTATCTAGACTTTAGAAAGGTTTTCATTTAATAAATTTATTAGAACAATTAAAAAATAAGTTATATAGACATTTGCACACCACTTTAGGAAAACACCATTTAGGAAAAGAGTAACTCATAGAAAAATCCAAAGAATTAATCTTTTGAAATGAATTCCTTGTAAATCACATCATATTCCCTTTAAATCACAAGATCCAGCTGCCTGTAAACTTACTTAAAGAATAATTAAGGATTTTTTTTCAAATTAAACTAATTGTGTGGTGGAAATTATATTATTAATAATAGATTGATAAGATTCAAGAGTTCCATGAGCAGTTACATAATGTTTTATATAATTATATTATCGAAAAATATTTTAAAGTAATATAATACTTAGTCTTTAATTGAATTATCAAATAATAGTACAGCTGCTAAAGTTTTATAGGACCAAGGTTTGGAATATATTTTTTTTAAAACCCACATCCCGGGTCAAGATGATTTCACATAAAAAATTATGATCTTCAATAGTTCCTCCAAGTCAAAATTTCTTATCCTATTCAAGTAGTTCAAGGTATGATTTAATGATCACGTGTCCTTTATTGGGTATCTTTATGTATCCATTTTTCCAATTGGTGTTTGGTGTCCATGCATAGATGATGCTATGCACATTGATATATGTGTTAGGTTTGGCTGATATGGTCCAAATTTTATTTAGATTTAAACAATCCTGATATAATGTTGTACCTTCTCCTCTCCCTACAGGTTTCCAATATTGAACTCTCATCTTTTTAATTACATCATTACCTTCTTGTTGAAGGAAAATATCCCCATTTTCTCTCTGCATCCATATCTTTTCATTATCATTTCCTGACAAGATAAGTAATATTTAGCCCTTGAAAACATCCTTCAACAGATTGAATTCTTGTTGAGATCTTCCACAAACAGGCCCAATGTAAATATCATTATTACTTGTGATATGTTGACTAATGTAGTCTTATTTTTGAATATGTGTGGCTCCTGTTATTTGGTCATACATGTCTTTCTCATGTACTATTTTTGGCCAAAAATAAACATCAGATCTCCTGTTACAATTTATAAATTGTCTATCCAAAGCACATAAAATATTTTCCCAATACGTGATCCTCGGAAGCCAATAGTCACTACCTTCTCTTGTTGTACTTTCCCCCCAATGCTCAATATATGATTTTATTCCCTTTTTTAGATCTTTCATTTCTTTGAGTTCTTTGAAATGTGAAAAAGGATGTTGCCCTTCTAGAAAGACTGGTTCACCATTATCCTTTGTATGCCATATATGGATAGATTGAGACCATTTCAGATCCTTTATTGTTGTTTTGTAATCTATCACCAGTATGCCATACACAACATGGAATTTGAGCATATTAGGTTTGCTGATACCCATGACCTTATTATTTTCATCCAACAAGAATGGCTCTAGAAAGTCCTTGAAGTTGTAAACTTCCTCAATAAGGTAGGGAGTGAATGTACTTGACCCTTCTTGGCATGTTCTATAAGAGCCCATGACATGTGGCAAAGACAATGTGTCTACTTTATGTAATGATATTGCTAATATTCCAAAATTCCCATCTATATCCTCATGAGTGTGTCCCACTGGAAGGAAGCTTAGGTACAAAATGTTGAATACCTTTTTTGCTATCAACAATGATGTAAATGCAAATAAGGTACGATTATTTTTATGACTTGAAGCTTTATCCAGTTGAAAGTAGAGGATTAGTGGTTGCTTTATGAAAGAAGTATTCACGTTATCAACACTAACTAATTTTGAATGGTCAAATATTTCCTTGTATCTTTTACATTTTAAAGCAAATCATTTTGTAATAATGGATCATGCAATGGCTATTTGGATAATCCAAAATGATACAATAAATATAAATACTCATCAATTATAGGTTCTTCAAGCTTCTTGAGACACAAAGCTAATTATGTGACTGTATAGTTTTCTCCACGTTCAATAAATGGAAAGCCAAAATGGCCGAAACCCCCTGTCTTGTGTCCATGTGGGAGCATAGAAGTCAATGTAACTAGTAGGTTCATAATATTACTTATTTAATTTTCTTTTTTACCCATCCTTGGTATGAAATTTTTCATTTTATAATGCATAATGCTCAAGAATCCATGAGGTTATTTTTTTGACAGCAATATGTGGGAATAGTAAGTTGCATGACAACTTTGAATATATTCATTTTGCAATCATTGTCCCTCCTCAATCTTTACGAGTACATCTGGGCATGTGGTGGCTCTATGTTTGTTGTAGAAATATGTGAACTCATCACACTTGGGAAATAATTTTTTTTGCAATGGAAATATGTCGAAATTTTTTGTTCATTATGTTGCTGAAGCTTGACTATGACAACTGAGGAAGTTTCAAGAATTCAAGCTCCTCATTGCACTTTTTTTGCAGTATATTTTGGGTATAGAATGAAGGAAGAAACTTTTGGGGAAATTTTACTCCATCCTGCCCTATAGAATGATTCAGATGCAGAGAGATATCTTAATTTCTCTTAACAACTCTTGATATGCAGGAAATTGTTGCAATAGTGTTTGACCTTTGTTTCTCTTTTCCAGTTTTGCCATGCACTGCAATCTTATTTCCACTTATCCATAAAATTTATGTTTATAGAAGAAACTCCTTGGGTACCCATAAAATTTGTGCCATGCATTCTGAAAAACATTCATTCCATTAAATTTCATTTTATGTACCTCGATAGATTTCTTACCAACATTAAAGATGGCATTTGCTGTTAATGCATTAAACACAAAAATTTTTCTGTCAATTTCATTAAAGGCTCTAGTTATGTGCAAAATATTTTGAATTCTAACCAAAGAAAGAGGTAATTTTTGGAGACAATTTGATTTGCAACAAATAGACTCTGCATTTTCCACTTCTTCTAAAAATATTGACCATTTTCTATCCTCATGAAAATTTTGACTTAATGGATTGTCTTGAGGGGTATCTAGCTTCTAACATTTTGTAACATTATAAGATATTTTATTCACTCTGTTGGATTGATTGTGATTAGTGGCATCATATGAAATTGGATTAAAAAACTGAGATTTTCGATCTTCTAATGCATCCCACATGGTGACCTGTCATCACCAATCCGGCACTATGATGATTCTTCACCAGGAACTCCTCATGCTATGATTATTTACTAATGCACAAATTTTAGTTTGGTGGATGTAATATGAAAACACAACAACAAACATAACACAAGAATACCATAGACTATGATAAGAAGGAATGATGATAAATCTGAAATATAAGTGTAAATTATAATATCAACATGAAATTGTTACAATCTCACCCATGAGGTACTTCAAGTGTTACTGACTTCACTTGCCTTTCAACTATAACTATGAGAGAAACTTCATAATTACACCTCTTAATGAATTCTTTAACACACCTTCAAAATGATGGCTTCCTTTACACACTTACTCATACAATATTTCTCACTACTTCCTTCTATGCTAAATGAGGGGGGTGGCCTCTCTATTTATAGAAATTTCAGGCTTATCTATCTTATCTCTAAGATAGGATAAGAAATATACTCCGACGAATCATATTCCATACCTTAACTCTTATCTGTACATGTAAGATTTTCTTTTAAGATAAGATTAACCTTATCATTTCACATGGGTTCCACATATTTAGACTTTTTAAAAATAAAATACACAAAATATTTATGACCTCACTCCTTGTCCTTATTACCAATATAATATTTTTGATTCCTAATCATGTAGACCCTACTTCTGTACTTACCCTAACTTTGACATTTTAACATTACCGGACCACTTATGACAAATATTTACTTTTTACCACAACATTCATATTATTGTACTTTTGACTATTACTATACTATATATTATTGGTGGCATCGTACCAGCAGTGTCGTTATCTTCTATTGGATGCTACTACTAATTATACTTAACAACATCCTATTCCTAATACATACATTAATGAAACAGAAATTACGGAGGAAAATTTTAGTGTCGACATCTTCCCCCTTCCTAGCTTCTACTCTGTCCTCGGAGTAGACTATTCCGCTGCTTGGAAAATCTTTAACTTGTCGTGGTTGACCCATTTCATAATGGGAGTTCCATCCAATTCCTCCAGTAGGTATGTACCATTTTCATGCATAGCTACTATTTTGTAGGGCCCCATCCATTTTGGAAGAAATTTTCTCTGTCTTCTTTTTTTTGTATCTAGAATCATATACTAGAACCAAGTCATTCACATGAAATGGAGACCAACGGATATTTTGATCAAAGTATTCCTTTTGCTTCATTTTCTTCTTATAGCTTGTATCCTTCGCTATTTCCCTCATTTCCTCTAGCAAATGAAGATGTACCAACCTTTCTTTTACTGAATCACTTTCATCCATCCTTTCATTTTTCATAACTCTCATAGTGGGAATATCAAACTCAATAGGAAGAACTGGATCAATGCCATAAGCCAACTGAAATGGGGAGTATCCTGTAGCTGAATTTGATGTTTCCCTATATGCCCACAATGCTGCATGAATCCTTTTATCCCACTTATGTACCTACAAGGCTGCATCTTCTGCGAGAATTTGACACGACACAAAATTTTTTCATTCCACATGTCCATTTGTGCTTGGCTTGTATGTTGTTGCCTTCCTATGCTTAATAGAAAACTTATTGACTAGGGCTTCTACCACCTCATTAATGAAGTGGCTTCCTTGATCTGTTACAATTTCTAATGGACAACCAAATTTGGTGATAATGCGTTCATATATGAACCTTGCCACTTCATCCATGGAAGCTGTTTTCAATGGCCTAGCTTCAACCCACTTGGTTAAATAATCTGTCGCAACTACAATATACTTATTTTGGTGTGGGGTAGTTAGAAGTGGACCTACAATGTCTATTCCTAACTTTTCAAAGGGACCAAGTGGAAGAATAGGGCATAATGGAGCTGATGAAGTCTTACGGTTACCATGTGTTTGACAAATATCACATGTCTTACAATAATTATAACAATCTCTAAAAAGAGTGGGCCAGTGATAACCCGCATCCAAGATCCTTCTTGCTGTAAGTTGTTTGGAGAAGTATCCTCCACATGTACCATTGTGGAATTCTTCTATCAGCTCCTTCCCTTGATCACGTTCAACTGCCCTCTTATGCTTTCCATCAGGTCCTATTTGAAATAATACTCCATGCAGAATAGAATATGGATGTCTGGCTTGAGTAATCTTCCTCTCAGTCTTTGCATTGGCACTATCAGGAAACTTGAATTCATTCAGATAATTCCAAATATCTATGTATTCACTAGGGATTGTGTCAAGGGATAACAATGCTGCATCTGGGAAATCATCATCATCACAAGATGAACCTAACCCATCATAGGCTTGAGACAGTGCATCTGCATTGACATGCTTCTTTCCTAGCCTATCTATAATATCAAATTCAAATTCTTGTAGAAAAATTATCCATCTTGCTATCCTCCCTGATGGGTTAGGCTTATTTACAATATATTTTAGAGCCTGATGATCTGTTACTATTAGTGCAAAATCACAGCACCCCTAGATGCTGATCAGGCTTCTAGGTTGATCACTCTAGCATCCAGTGTGATTGCACAACATTGAATCCTTTCTTTGAGTGTGAGACTCGTGAAAATGAGAAAGGAATCTCCAGAGAAGGCTGGTTCCTCTTCCTAAACTACCTACCACAAGCTATTCCAGTGCAGGCAAGCTAATCTAAACCTAATCTAACCATGCCAAGGAGACAAAGAGAGAGAAAAGGGAAAAATAGAGCCTACACTAAAACGGTGATACACCAGAGAAGGAAAAATGTCAAACATCTATCAAAACTGCCATGGGACAAGGAGAGGTGAGTGATGGGAAGGATGGATAGATGCATCACAGGCCCAAGGATAGATTTCACACAGAAAATGTCCCAAAACTCCATGAACATAGCTCTAAACCTGCAATGAACATTCGAACATGCATAAATACCTGCAATTAAGAGAGGCAAGAAGAGAACAAGCGAGAAAATGAGAAAGGATGGACAGATGCATCACAAAACACGTTTTTGTTGCTCCAGAAGTTTGCACAGAACATCATTTCAATAGTAAAAGGAAAAAATGCCATTACAGAGAAGGGGAGGAGGTTCAAACTCCATTTTCAACCCTGGAGAAGAAAAGAAGGGAGGGCAGAGCTGAAAAGATGAACAACTTGTAATCATCCCTCCAAAATGAGCCAAATCTAGCTTTTACATTGCATGGGTCGAGCCCATGAGAGAGAAAACATACAAAAATGTGGGAGCCCATTCCTCCTTGACTGCAAATGCATTAAATCAGCATGGAGGACCTTACAAACCCATACCCTGTCATTTTGACCAAATGGGAGGAAAGTGCGACCCATTCTGTATTAAATTTGGTTGCTGAAATGTCACTTCTGGCCATGAACACGTACCAGATTTTTTTTTAAATTTTCTCTCTCCAAACTGAACCAAAAATAGATATTGACCATGGAATCTTGTAGAGAATTTCATAAGATTTCCAATGATATAAAGAACGTGCAAATCTGAGCTCTGGATCAAAAGATATGGGGGTCTGAAGTTTTAGGGCAAAAACGGCCCAAAAAAACGGATCGGCGGGCAAAAATTTGAATTTTTCCACGCTCCACTGGTCGGACGCCACGTGGCAAGTGCTGATTGGATGAGAAATTCTCTCTCCTCTACCTTCCATGGGTTTCCCTTTGAAAATTTTGACTTTTCTTACACTTTGGAAAAAAATTCATTTTCCCCCCGCGCCCTGCCACTTGGGACACGTGGCATCATTTGGTTCGTCGACAGGGGCGGGGAAAACCTTTACCTTTTAGTTTTTCGGCCAAAACTTTTGCTAAATTTTCTAAGTCCTCCCCGAGCTCTGCACTTCCCCCACCTTAAGACACATGTCCTGTGTCTATTGGCTCGGGCCGACCCTTCAAACCTCGCCCTTTGAACTTTTGGGCCCAAAAACACTTAGTCGAAATTTTTATTGCGCCTCCCCTTGTGACACGCGTCACATTCTGATTCGTTGGTGGCTTTCCTGGGTCTTCGCGTCCCTCACGTATTTTTGGCCTGGATGTCCCAAACCATCTGGGACAAATTTCTCCGATCCGCCCGATTCGGGCTTCCCTGTCCCTCTTTGAGGTGAAGACACGTGGCACATTTCCATTCGCTCTCGGCTCTTTCGGCTCTCCGCGTCCCGCGTGTACTTTTGGCCCAGATGTCCCAAACGAAAGTTCTCTGTTTCGGCCGAACCGGTCAGTTCACGTCCTCTACGTACTCTTGTCCCAACTGTCCCAGATTACCTGGGAAAAATTTCTCCGAACCGCCCGAAATGGACTGACCTGCGCCAAACCGGTCGATCCACGTCTTTCGCGTACTTTTGTCCCAGCTGTCCCAGCTGTGTGAAACAAAGACTTAGGTAATTTTTTCCCTTTTTCAGCCGAATCAGCTTTTCGCGTCTCATGCGTACCTACGGCCCAGATGTCCCAATTGCTGTGTGGACCACCTGGAAGCTTTTCGGCCGGTTCGCGCCCCGACGTCCCAACTGTCCCAAGGACCGCCTGGACTAGGACTTAGCTGATTTTCATGATTTTTTCTACCCCAAGCTTTCTTTTTGCAACTTTTTCACCCTTTTTTAGAACTTGCTCTTTTCTTCTTGGACAAGAGAGTTAGAAAGAAGCCTAGGGGACCCGAAAAAACATGATTTTTTCCTTGAATCAATCTATCTTGCTCGGGACCGAAGAATTTAATGCATGTTATCAAAATTACCCTGGGGGGTGAATTTTGGATAACAGTTTTGGCGACTCAGCGGGGTCATTTGCCTGCTAGATGAAGTTACCAGTAGCCTGAAGCATCCATTGGGCATGGAGTCATGAGTTGTAACCTGCAAACTGATCTAAACTTTGAAAACTTCCCTCTGAACCGCTTGAATCCCACCGGACATGGAGTTTTTCTCACCAAAATGCCACTGGAATGAACTGTGCAAGAGCAAAACCAGCACCACAAAAACTATGTACAGAACTGAAAATCATACATGCTCCAAATGGAACATGCAGAGTGTGCACAAGCACTTCTTCTGCTGAAAGAAAACCTACCTACTCTATTCTAACTGGAGCAAAGGCAAGCTAAACAAACCCTGCAATTGGTTGTGAGAAATAGCTTCCCTTTCTCAAAAGTGGCAGCCATGCAATTGATTTGGCATTGAACATGGCTAATTGGATGAATGGAAAATCAACAAGAAGTTGGTCTTCCACCCAAATCATCAAGGTATCAGCTGAAGGAAAATTCAATACCTCCTTTAAGTTGCTCTGCATTTGGATTGAAGAGGTATGACAGCTGATCCTTGGTACTTTGTAGCTCATCCTCATGCTCAGAAGCAAGCATGACTGGTTGTGACTTCTCCTTTGGCTCCAATGAAGCCAAATACCTGATTGGGCAAGGTCTGATCCGTTTGATATGCCCATAGCTCTAATTTTCAACTCCAAGAATGGAGTTCTCTTGTAGACCTTGAATGGATGGTGTGGAAGAAATGGTGAAATTCCTCTGTCCTTTCTCTTCCTCCAATGAAGAACATGAAAGATTAAAATCTTCCAATCTTGGTTCCAAAGAGCTGCTATAAGATGCAGGCTGCTGCAAATGAATGCTCTCCTTCATGATAGCAGACTCAAGTGTTTGGAATGTGGATGATGAAAGAGAGAATGGTGGAAACTCAACTGGCTCTTCTCCATCAAAACAGTCCTCCAAATCTGACAGATAAACTACCTCATGGCTGTCCTGCTGCAAATGCTCAACTTCCTCCATGGTGTCTTCTTGATCTGCAACTTGACCACCATGGTTTCTTTCACCCTCCAACATTGAGTTTGAGAGATCAAACTCCTCTTCAGTACTAGAACTTGAGAGAGGTGAAGTAGAAAGAAGAACTGAAGGTTCTCCTGTAGCCTGCTTTGTGCTCAAAGCCCTTGGATCTGCACTTTTCTCCTCCACAACTAGAATGTGCTCCTCTTATTTTGGATCTGGAGCAGCTTCTCCTTCCTCTAATGTTTGAAGACAATCTTGCTCTTGATTGAACTCTTCCTCCAGCATGAAGTTTGTCAAGTCAAACTCTTCAATCTGCTGCTCTAGAGGACAAGTTGGGACTGCAAGATCTTCTTATGAGCTTTCTTCCTTTATGGCTGATTGTGCAACTTGAATTGAATCAACATTCCCTTCAAATAAAGTGCCAACATGGACATTACTTTCTGAGAAAACTGACTGCTGATCTGCTTCTTCTTTTTGCTCTTCTTCTGCTGCCAAAAAATCAGTCTTAACCACCATTTGTTCAACCTTAGCCTCTTCTGTAGGTTTATCCATCAAGGGGATCTTCTCAATTCCAAATTTAAGAGCCAAACTTACTAAGCTCTTAATCATTTCTTCTTTTCTTGGCTCTTCCTCTTGCTGTCCTTCATGACTGATTTTTGTAATTTCTTCTTCCCCACATGGAATTGGGAATGCAAGAGGAGGGATGGGTTGTAACTCAATTGATTTGGCAATTTTTTGTGGTGGTAGAGGAGGTGAAACCTCTTGTTTCTTTGGGGGAGACCGTATTTCTTTTAGCTCTTGTGGAGGGGATGACTGTTTGGAAGGAAAAAGGAAAGAAGAATTGAGGTGTGGTGGAAGACTGAGAGGTGGAGACATGGGATCAACATTTGGGACAACAGATGGAGAGTTTAAAACTTGACACTGCTGAGATAAAACAGATTGGGAAAGAGGAAAAAGAAAGGCATGAGATGGCGTGCTTACCCATTGACAAGGTTGCTGAATACTCCTCTCATACACCTCTATTTCTTCAATCCACTGTGCAAGTTGGGGCAGCATCTTCATCATGAAGTCCAGCTTCTCCTGAGGGCTGAAGTGTCTTGGAAAAGGGCCTCCCCATGGACAAGGAGTCCTGTAACCAATTCTAAAAGCTCTCATTTGAGCTGTTGCTCTAGACTGCACCATCTTTACCTCCATCTTTTGGATTTTCTCCAACAGACCAGCATCTTACATCTGATTGTCTTCATTATATGCATACTCTTGCTCTTGGAAAGCTCCATAGCCAAACTAATTTTGGCATTACTGCTCATATGGGTATGCATGCTGATTTTGAATTGGTTCAAAATGCTGATTTGGAGGATTTAAAAAACATGTTGGAGGTGGGAAACATTGCTGCTGTTGTAAATGTGAGTTCCATGATGGAAATGAAGTCATGATTGCACAACTTCATGGAATGGAAGAGAATGAAAGAGATGGAAAGAAATATGGATGGAAATGGATGGAAAACGGGTCTGCAACTTTAGAAATGGGTTGCTGATCAGATGGAGTCGCCAGATGTGTTTGCAAGTGCCTCCAAAGGCTGAAATCTTCACAGGAACACACCAACCTGCAAAAGATGAAGTGGAAGACCTCTAAGGTCCCACCAGGCATGCCAAAACTATTAGTGCAAAATCACAGCACCCCTGGATGTTGATCAGGCTTTCTAGGTTGATCACTCTAGCATCCAGTGTGATTGCACAACATTGAATCCTTTCTTTGAGTGTGGGACTCATGAAAATGAGAAAGGAATCTCCAGAGAAGGCTGGTTCCTCTTCCTAAACTACCTGCCACAAGCTATTCCAGTGTAGGCAAGCTAATCTAAACCTAATCTAACCATGCCAAGGAGATACAGAGAGAGAGAGAAAAGGGAAAAACAATGCCTACACTAAAACGGTGATACACTAGAGAAGGAAAAATGTTGAACATCTAACAAAACTGCCATGGGACAAGGAGAGGTGAGTGATGGGAAGGATGGACAGATGCATCACAGGCCCAAGGATAGATTTCACACAGAAAATGTCCTAAAACTCCATGAACACAACTCCAAACCTACAATGAACATTTAAACATGCACAAATACCTGCAATGAAGAGAGGCAAGAAGAGAAAAAGTGAGAAAATGAGCAAGGATGGACAGATGCATCACAAAACACATTTTTGTTGCTCTAGAAGTTTGCACAGAACATCATTTCAATAGTAAAAGGCAAGAAATGCCATTACAGAGAAGGGGAGGAGGTTCAAACTCCATTTTCAACCCTGGAGAAGAAAATAAGGGAGGGCAGAGCCGAAAAGATGAACAACTTGTAATCATCCCTCCAAAATGAGCCAAATCTGGCTTTTACATTGCATGGGTCGAGCCCATGAGAGAGAAAACATACAAAAACATGGGAGCCCATTCCTCCTTGACTACAAATGCATTAAATTAGCATGGAGGACCTTACAAACCCATACCCTATCATTTTGACCAAATGGGAGGAGAGTGCGACCCATTCTGTATTAAATTTGGTCGCTGAAATGTCACTTCTGGCCATGAACACGTACCAGAATTTTTTTTTTGAATTTTCTCTCTCCAAACTAAACCAAAATTAGAGATTGACCATGGAATCCTGTAGATAATTTCATAATCTTTCCAATGATATAAAGAACGTGCAAATCTGAGCTCTGGATCAAAAGATATGGGGGTCTGAAGTTTTAGGGCAAAAACGGCCCAAAAAACGGATCGGCGGGCAAAAATTTGAATTTTTCCATGCTCCGCTGGTCGGACGCCATGTGGCAAGCACTGATTGGATGAGAAATTCTCTCTCCTTTGCCTCCCATGGGTTTCCCTTTGAAAATTTTAACTTTTCTTATAGTTTGGAAAAAATTTCATTTTCCCCCCGCGCCCTGCCACTTGGGACACGTGGCATCATTTGGTTCGTCGACAGGGGCGCGGGGAAAACGTTTACCTTTTAGTTTTTCGGCCAAAACTTTTGCTAAATTTTCTAAGTCCTCCCTGAGCTCCATACTTCCCTCTCCTTAGGACACATGTCCTATGTCTATTGGCTCGGGTCGACCCTTCAAACCTCACCCTTTGAACTTTTGGGCCCAAAAACACTTAGTCAAAATTTTTATTGCGCCTCCCCTTGTGACACGCGTCACATTCTGATTCGTTGGCGGATTTTCTAGGTCTTCGCGTCCCTCGCATATTTTTGGCCCGGATGTCCCAAACCATCTCGGAAAAATTTCTCCGATCCGCCTGATTCAGGCTTCCCTGTCCCTCTTTGAGGCGAAGACACGACACATTTCCATTCGCTCTCGGCTCTTTCGGCTATCTGCATCCCGCTAGTACTTTTGGCCCAGATGTCCCAAACAAAAGTTCTTTATTTCAGCCAAACCGGCCAGTTCACGTCCTCCGCGTACTCTTGTCCCAACTGTCCCAGACTACCTGGGACAAATTTCTCCGAACCGCCTGAAATGGACTGACCTGCGCCAAACCAGCCGATCTGCATCTTTCGCATACTTTTGTCCCTACTGTCCCAACTATGCGAAACAAAGACTTAGGCAATTTTTTCCCTTTTTCGGTCGAATCAGCTTTTCACGTCCCGCGTGTACCTACGGCCCAGATGTCCCAATTGCTATGTGGACCGCCTGGAAGCTTTTCGGTCGGTTCGTGCCCCAATGTCCCAACTGTCCCAAGGACCGCCTAGACTAGGACTTAGCTGATTTTCATGATTTTTTCTGCCCCAAGCTTGTTTTTTGCAACTTTTTCACCCTTTTTTAGAACTTGCTCTTTTCTTCTTGGATATGAGAGTTAGAAAGAAGCCTAGGGGACCCCAAAAAACATGATTTTTTACCTTGAATCAATCTATCTTGCTCGGGACCGAAGAATTTAATGCATGTTATCAAAATTACCCTGGGGGGTGAATTTTGGATAACAGTTACAACTATAAATTTATGCCTTAGCAAGTAATTTCTAAACTTCTTTATAGTAAAAATGATAGCTAGAGCCTCTTTTTCAGTTACAGTATAATTTACCTCAACATTGCTCATTTGTCTGCTCCCAAAGTAAACTAGATGATCATTCCCATTTTCATCCTTTTGGCTCCGAGTATTTCCTAGTGCTGCATCTGAGGCATTAGTATACACAATGAATGGCTTGATCCAATTTAAATTCTTTAAAACAGGTGAAGACACCAGGGCTTCCTTTAGTTGTTCAAAAGCTTCATGCGCCTTATTTCCTGGTTCATAAGTAACATCCTTCTTTAAGAACTGGGTTAGTGGCTGTGTAATCTTTGAGAAATTCTTGATGAACCTTTTATAGTAACCCACATGGCCTAAAAATGATCTCAACTTACTTCTAATCATAGGAAATGGCAACTCTTTGATTTTTGAAACTTTATCAGGATCAGTACCAATACCATCTCTGGATACAACATGCCTTAACAAAATGCCTTTAGAACATACAAAGACACACTTTGTAGGGTTTAGTGAGGCTTGTGTTTCATCTAACCTTTGAAATGTTGTCTCCATCTGGTGCAGGTGGTCCATCTTGCTCCCATAGATGTAAAAATCATCTAGAAATACTCTGATGAAGTTTCTAATGTAGGGTTCAAACACCCTATTCATCAAACACTGGAATGTTGCTGGAGCATTACACAACCCAAACGAATAAATCTATAAGCAAACGTTCCCCAAGAAGTGGTGAACGTGGTCTTCAGCTGATCTTTCTCTGCTATACGAACTTGGTTGTATCCACTATATCCATCAGCAAAACTATAGTAATCCTGGCTAGCTACTTCGTCCAAGATCTGATTTGAGAATGGAAGAGGGTAATGATCCTTCTTTGTTTCCTTATTGAGATTCCTATAATCAACACAAATGCGTAGCTTCCCATTCTTTTTTATTGAGATCACAATGGGAGAAACCCATTCTGAATTCTCCACAGCAAATATGAATCCTACATCAAGCAACTTGTCTATTTTTTTTTACATTCTTGGAAAAATTAGGATTCATTCTATATGGCATTTGCTTTATGGACTTAGCACAATCTACCAACTCAATAGAATGTTCTACCCAACTTACTTGACAGAGTTCCTTGTAATCAAAAGTGAATAGGTGTATGTACCTTTGAAAGAGCTGGAGGTAGGATTACTTCTCACTCTCCATCATAGCATCACCAATCTTTATTTGTTGGAGACGATCATAAATTTCTTCTTCAAATAATTTTATGGGTTCATGAGTCGATGTGACTAGAAGGATATCCATGACTAAAACATCAACCTCACTTTCTTCATCTTTTGTGTCCACTTCACTGGTACTAGAGTAATAAGAGGATGTCCAATCATCAGTTTCATCACTTGAATCCATAGGTTCTGTCTTATGATGCCGAGGGATCACGTTTATCTCCACCTTCTCTCTACCACGTCCAAGTGTCATGAACCCTTCATTCCAGTAGTTTCTTGCATGAACTCTCCTTAGCCATGGTCTTCCCAAAAAAATTGGGTACATAACAGTACCATTTTTCATCACCTGAAATTTTACCACACATAAAACATCCATAACAGATATTGCCACATTTAAAACAACACCTTCTGGTTTAGTTTTTCCCTTATTTAATGACCTTGACATAAGTGTTGATGGGCGATCAATTTTTAAACCCAACATATTCATTACAGACTTGGTCATTACATTAACTGCAGCACCTCCATCAACTTAAGACATCATGAATTGAAATACCATTACATAATACCTCAGCTTGTGGAGCGTAGGGATCCACCTCTGCCTCCAAAATAGGGACATCAACCTCTCCTTCATCAAGCATTGAGTCCACTTCGCAGCTCCCGCCTCTTTGCAGAAGACATAGACAAAAGTTGACCATATGTAATATTTGTAGGCCTTTTGGATAGATCTTCTAAGATGGAGTATGGTCCTTGTCCCTGTGAAATTAGAAAACCCTGCACACCCAACTTTCTTCTCCTATGTTTCTTACTAGTTTTTCCTTTCATCTTCTTAGGATCATTTCCATCTTGGTTATCTTTTTCTTTGTTTCTTTTTGTTACAAACACATATACTTCATTATTTATGCTCTTATCTACTACATCAAAAGAATTCACATGTGCTTTTCCTTTATCATTATCTCTTGTACCAGATGTAGAAGCTCTATCTGGACAATTATACTTATAATGAACCTTTTATGAAAACCATAACATACAACTTCAGAAATATTTCTTTTTGGACCTCTATCTCCTCCCTGAGAACTAAATTATTTTCCTTGAAGAAGATTAATAGTTAACTGGCCCATCTTCCTGTGTAGATCTTCATACTCAATAGATGTACTAGGAGAAAGATTTGTGCTCATCGAGAGTGGTTGTGGATTCTAGACCAAAGGTGCTGGTGTAGGCTCTACTTTAGCAACAATTTCTTTGGGCTCCTCTTCCATGCTTTCTTCTTACCTTCTTGCAATCTCCTTTACTTTTTCAATGGTAGTTGGGCGGTCATACTTCACTCGTTGTTTGATCTTTGGCTTCATCCCAAGAATGAAGTGCTTACAGAGGAGATTATCCACACCATTCATCAACCCATCCGCTAATCCTTCCTTCCAGATCTGGGCATCGAGCTTCCTCCTTAGCTCTAGAACATGAGCATGATAATACCTTATCTTCTCCTTCTCTCCTTGGGATAACTTTGTGATATCAATCATGAGATCTGCATATTTTTGTTGCTCACCAAATTCTTTAAGAAAACTTTCAATTAATAAATCCCATGAGTTTTTCACATTATCACCTAGTGTTTCAAACCACCTAAGGGCTGAACCATCCAAAAAGATAGGAAAAAATTCAGTCTATTATTCCCTTCTTATAAGGCCATTAAAAATACAAGATCATTTAAACTCTTGAATGAAAGAGGAAACATCTTCATTAGATTGGGCTGAAAAAACAGGAATCTTCCCAATTTTAAAAAGTAACTACAATGAAATACCAACCCACAAGTACAATCAACAAGATTTATGTGCACAAATAATTGAAATCACTATAATAGAAAATAGAAATGACCACGGTAAACTATGGTAAAACTTGACTTACTGCGATAAAAACTGAAGTTACTGTGGTAAACACTATTCACAGTAAAAAGTGAAGTTACTGCAGTAAATACTATTCACGGTAAAAAGTGAATTTACTGCGGTAAATACTATTCACGGAAAAAAGTGACTTTACCATGGTAACTACTATGCATAGTAAAAACAAGGTTATCCTCCAAATGTTTTCTGACTAAGTCGGAATATCTCTCCAGAAAATCTACCAACGAGGAATGGTCCCGGCAACGGAACCAAAATGTCATCACCAATTCGACACTATGATAATTCTTCACCAGGAACTCCTCGTGCTATGATTATTTATTAATGCACAACTTTTAGTTTGGTGGATGTAATCTAGAAATACAACAACATACATAACACAAGAATACCATAGACTATGATAAGAAGGAATGATGATAAATCTAAAATATAAGTGTAAATTATAATATCAACATGAAATTGTTACAATCTCACCCATGAGGTACTTCAAGTGTTACTGACTTCACTTGCCTTCCAACCATAACTATGGGAGAAACTTCACAATTACACCTCTTAATGGCTTCTTTAACACACCTTTAAAATGATGGCTTCCTTTACACACTTACTCATACAATATTTCTCACTACTTCCTTCTATGCTAAATGAGGGGGGTGGCCTTTCTATTTATAGAACTTCTAGGCTTATCCATCTTATCTCTAAGATAGGATAAGAAATCGACTATGACGAATCATATTCCATACCTTAAATCTTATCTGTACATGTAAGCTTATCTTTTAAGATAAGATAAACCTTATCATTTTACATGGGTTCCACATTTTTAGACTTTTTACAAAATAAAATACACAAAATATTTATGAACTCACTCCTTGTCCTTATTACCAATATAATATTTCTAATTCTTAATCATATAGACCCTACTTCTCTACTCACCCTAGCTTTGACATTTTAACATTACCAGACCACTTACGACAAATATTTACTTTTTACCACAACATTACTATTGTACTTTTGACTATTACCGTACTATACATTATTGGCGATGTTGTACCGGTAGCGCTGTTATCTTCTATCGGACGCTACTACTAATTAAACTTAACAACATCCTATTCCTAATACATACATTAATGAAATAGAAATTACAGAGGAAAATTTTAGTGTCGATAGACCTCAACCTCTATTGGGACTTATTTAAATCTAATATCCATGTGAGAACCATTTATGTCATTCAATTGCCTAGCAGGCCATTGTATGAGAGATCCTTCAGTTAGGGAGCATATTTTGAAAGGAGGGTTGAATACTCTATCAATATGCACACCAAATATATTGGCATCTAATCTATTAAAATTTACCATGTCTCCTTTAACTACGTTGGTAATTGTTCCCTTTGCAAAAAATTTGCACTCAATTGAGTAGTAATGGATTAATTTTGTAACAACTCCCTTGAACTTAAAATTGTGCTGATCACTGTGTACAAGGTGCTGACCATATAGTTGAGCACTTCTTTGATTGATCATAAGGGAAATTCTTGTTTCATTGAAAATCAAATGTTTTAATAGCCAAATTATTGATTTATTAGGTTGTAGAAAGTCTGAGTAATCAAAACACATATTTACCATATTTTCTATCCATACACAAAAATTCACAGGACCCAACCTCTGTCCATTAATTTTCTGATCTTCTAGCACACAAGTTATAAAACCCATGGCTATGTCATCGTCTCTTTTACAATATTTGTTTTTGAGAATGACATTGTCTGTGACAAAATCTCTTATATCTTTAGGACCTATATTGATGGTGCTTTCAATGTCATCACTACAATATCCGTCACTCTCTGCATTGTAATCCTCTGACCTACTAATTTTTTTTTCACTACCCAAATTGGGGGGAATAGATGAATGTGCATACTTTGACAATTCACTCTCTTCCCAAGAAATGTAGTATCCTTTATTCTTGACATCTGCCAAGGTTTAAAATTCATCACTTGAGAAATTTGATTTTACTCTTCCATCTAATACAATGTTAACACTAACAAAAATAAATCCTCTTCCCACATCTTTCCAATGTATTGTCTTCCTACTTTGATATACTCTTCCCTCTGTAACTTTGGTTGCTTTTGAAAATAAGTCCACATGATCATCCTCTACAAATGTAAAATACTCCGCCACTGTAACAACATAAAATAAAAACTTTGTGAGATGATGGAAAATCTATTAAACCATTGCATAAAAGAAATTAAAACTATAATATATGTACAACCATAAGTATATTGAATACACATAGCACATGAGCTACAAATTTCTATAATTAAGTAAAATTTAAAAATACTTCAAAATTATACATAATATAATTAAAATTTACATGGATATATTTATAACATGATTTCCAAAATAATATTGAACTTAACTCAGTTGAATTTAAATGATGAGAAATAAATAGAGGTGACATTTCCATTTGTTAACATCTTAATCCAAATAGAGGTTAGTAAATAGATGAGGTTGAATTTAAATGATGAGAAATAAATAAATAGAGGTTAAATGGAAGTTATTTATAAACTTGTTTGTTAACCGCTTAATCCAAATATCTTCATCATATTAAAATATCATATATTAAATTTACAAGAATTCCTCATACTTCCCATATTCCCTGACTATGAGAATGGGCTTTTGTCCATTTTAAACATTCTCATAAAAGGATCTTATTGTTATTCATTATTTATGTTTCACGTAGGAGAATTTTTCTTTCTTTCTCACAATGATAATTTTTTTGGTTGTATGAGAAATGACATATGACCATTCTCATCACAATAATAAATTTTTTGTTTGTATGAGAATGGGCATATGCCTATTCTAATCATTCTAACTCATTGAAGCAATATTGAACTTAATAATTTTAATATCACTATAAAGGATGTGATAATGGGGAAGTGTCATTCTAAAAAAAATTAAATATTACCTCTATTTTTCTTCTATGATTTTGATTAACAAAAATAAGGAGGTCCTAAATGGGGTATTTAGGGTTCTAGTGTTAATATAAATAGGAGGACTAAAAAACTTGTAAATGAACTAAAGTAATATGAAATAAATGTAAATAAACTATTCTAAGTGAAATGAAACCCTAATATGCAAGAGAAGAGTAAGGAATAGACTTAGTTGATTAGTGGTGACTGTCGCAAGTTGTCACAGATCTAGAACTCAAACTTGGTAGTGCAGACAAACACTTAGGGGCCCTAAGAAGGACAAATCTTGGCTGTCTAAGATGACACAAGCACGTAGGACTGTACTAGGGAACCCCGAGGCACCTTGGTCTGCAGTTTGGTTGCTCAGAACAATGTAAATACTCAAAACCCTAGTTTGGTATGGTCACTAAGTGTCTCTGAATACTCTTTGTCTATCACACTAGATTTACCAGATGAACTAGATAATGCCTTGCATAAGAAGAAGAAGAAGGGGTCAGACTGACCTCAGCCACCAAACTAGTGGAATTATCTTTGAGCTCTACACTACATTACGTACCTTGATGTAGTTTTGGTGAGTGTGTGCCTATCGTGCCCTAGGTGCTATGATGCTAGTTGCACTTTGTGAAATAATGAGCTATAATAGCTATAGAAGATGTAGATAGTAGAATAGGATGAATAGAATCCCACCTCCTCTAAGAATGTGTGTGATGTAGAATTCCTAGCTTGAATGTATGGTAGTATGTCGATGCAAGTGATGCAATAGATGTAGCCCTAGATGGAATGATAGTAGTGATAGGATGCCATGACCTTGGACCCTTATTATGGTCTTCTAAACTTTATATTTATAAGGCTCTCAAGTTTAATTTCATAAGTAATCCTGACAAGGCTGATTGAGAAGAAGATAAGGATGACCAAACAATAGAAGTGACCCAAAAAAAGAGCGAAAGAGGTTGTGCACAGAAAAAGGCACCCTGTGTGGGACTAGGGTGCCTTGAGGCACCCCAATATAGCTTGGGGTGCCTTGATTTAGGGCTAGAAACTTGGGGGAGTTAGAAAATGGGGTGATAAGTATTAGAAGTGATGTGGGAAAGACAAAATTAAAGATAAGAAAAAGGTGGCCAAAAGGTGGGATTAATTAGTACTTTGTACACGTGAGAACCTTCTAGATAGTAGTATAAGATTGAAATATATATTGTCTAATGTGCAATATTTGTGTCTACATTTGCCCCCACTTTATGTTGGTGAGAAAAAATATTAGTAACATAAAGTAGATAGAGATGCATACCTAATAACCATGTAGAGTGTAGAAGAAGATGTGTCAATCAAATAGACTCAAGCATGGAATGAATAAAAGAAATATGTGGAGTGTGGATTCTAAAGATGAAAATGTGAATAAAGGTGATGAGAGTGAACCTAGGGTGAAATACATGTGTAGCTATTGTATGCGTGTGGTGTACCTGCATGGTTAGTATGGCAAGTATCGTCGGGGTGTGTTGTTGTTACCCCTAATTTGACTACTTGTTTCTCATACGGTGGACATGTAAGGAGAAAATGATAAAGTAGTAAAATATGTATGTATGTAAAAAATCTGTGTAAGAATACACAATGTTAAAATACGCTAGGATAGAAAGTGTAAATAGAAAAATGGAACATGTGTACCTGATGCATGTCGAGAAAAAGGGTGTAGAAGGATATCCTGTAATTTCATGAGTTTTTTAGGTAATATCACGCCACCCTAGTTGAAGAAGTGTAGGGAGGAAATGATCGGTGTCTTCCAACTCTAACAACTTTAGCTGAATTTTTTTGAAGAGATCTCTGTAATACTATCATTTTTTACAAAATCCTATGCCGCTAGATAGATAAGTGTAGAGAGGCCACCCACTGTAACCCTTGAGCTTGTAACCACTCCACAGAATTTTTGAAGGACACCATGTCCTATTAAGGCCACTATGTATGGAGTTCGTAGACTGGTATGAACTTACTCATTGTGTGTGAAAAAGTGTAGATACGTTGTGTTAGTAGAAACCATTAATGATGTCCCCCTCTTTGGGGGCAAATGCAATGGCTTTGGAAGGAGAATGCGGCCCCAAAAGAGGATCAACCACACTTTGACCTATAGAACTCTACCTTGTAGGGGAAAAGAAAATGCTTGGTAGAAACCAAGGCACACACAAAAGGGGATGGCTGGCCAATAAAAGTGTTAGTCCAAACACATGTACGTAAATAAGTGTAAAAGACACAGATAAAGTAAAAACTTCTAAGCAAAGTAGTGTAAACATGTAAAAAAAGGAGACTGCACAAAGTGAGTTTCAAACATGGGACATCACTCACAATATCGCAAGACATGTAAGGCCATCATGGCCACAAATAAAATTCAAGTGTGCACACAAGCAAAGGGAAAAGACCACAAACAGTGGAAAACAACATATACAAGTAAAAACAAACATGTACTCAAGGAAACATGTAGCCCTGCAAAACAAGTACTATACATGGAACACCCGTTAGCATGTGAGAGTGAAAAATGATATGTCAAAGCATCTTGAAGTAAGTAGTAAAAGATGCTATGTACAAAATGAAACAATAACACATGTATGAGATGAATGTGGATGCCTCCAGTGACTAGTATACTAAGGGTAGAAGGCAAACATCCATGCCACATTTAAATGTCATGTATCTGCAATCACACTAGGAAAAGGCATGCACGAACATGTGTGTATGATAATGACATATAAGAAATAAATCTAATATGTGTGGTAGAATGAGCATGTAAAACACTAGTAAGCAAAATTAAATGCTAACAAGAGCATACAACATGATTTGGGTGGATGGAATGGAATGCAAGATGGAATGATAAGAGAAATGTGCCCCCCTAAGTGTATGGAAGTGTATGTAGTGAGGTTCATTTTTCCCCCCCTCAGCAGTCAAGAATGAACCGTAAACGAGAGTGCATAATTGGGAAATGGTCGAGTAGTGTAGTTTGTGCCTAACACGTTGCGATGGATATGTATATGTAGTGGTGATGAAATGTGACATGGGGAGAATATGCGTGTGAAACCTATAACTGAAGCGTATATCAAAACATTGTTGATTAGAAGAGTGATGATTTATCCCTAAGTGTATATCACTATAGAAGGAGTGGATGGGAATGCATCACATAGAAATGTTTGCGTGGATACCTCGAATCATAGAATGTTTGAGTGATGATTTATCTCTAAGCGTATATAACTATAAGACAACAAAAGAAGGTGATGATCTAGCCTATAGCATATGTCACTACAAGATGGGTGATGAGGGTGTATGAAGTGTAGATGAGTAGGTGGTGGGTAATGGAAGGTTGTGATTTTAGCACTAAGTGTAGACCACTATGTGATGAATAAGGCGAGGGTGGTGATTTATCCTAAAGCACATACCACTAATGGATGAATACGATAAATGATGATATAATAGACTAACTTAAAATAGGGTATTAAAATATGCGATGATAGGATGTAAGAGGATAATGAGGAATTGATGAAAAGAGTGGTAATTTAACCTAAGTTGTATACCATTATGGGATATGATGATGAGTGTGGGTGAGATAAACTCTAGAGCATCAGTCACTAGTCCAAGGAATGTGGTATGATAATATGTCACATGAAGGTAAGGTCCATTTGATTGGTAAACCCTTAGTAGTCAAGTATGGACCAAGTATCTAAAGTGCGTCATATGGCGATGAGTGAAACATGTAGTATAAATGACCAAGGTATGTGAAAGTGTAGAGTAGGCCATGTAATGTAGAGTTTTTAAGGGGCATAGAATGTAATGTAATAGATGTGTAAGTAGAGGGATACTATTTTAGGATGATAGATAAAACTAGACCCAAGTATAAGGAAATTTGGTGTAGTCAGTAGAATGTATAAGATGTATGGATGTCATAGAGAACTAGACTCATATATGATGATGACTAATGTAGTGTGTATGAGATAGATGAGGTAGAAATGATTAGTATATGAGGTATGTATAGGATGATGCAGGATGTATATGTATAGGTCTGGTAGTGTAGTGTGTGGGTTTTAGTGTATTGTTAATCCCTCAACAGTCTAATGTGAACTGAAGTACAAGAGTGCATCATTGGGTAACGAGGGTATAATAATAGATGATGAAAATGTTGATATGCAAGGAAAGGAAAATGTATGGGTGTGAGAGGTATCAATTTGAAAGTATGAGAGGAGGGGGGGTTGTCTAATGTCTAAGCCCCCTCATCCGGGCATGAAAGAGGAATTAACCAATAAGGTCGAGGGATAGATATCCATCGACCCATACATGAGAGGAGGATGATGGAGAAGGATGCTCTAATAATGGTGGTATAGGAGATAAGCACTGTGTAGGAGAATGAATCCGATATGCATGTGAGGGTTGGATGGAAGATGAATTTCATGGCATAGTAAAATGCATAGGTGAGGTAGATTAAGGAGATGTCATGCGTAAAGAAGAAGATGATTGATGTGGGATAAAACAAGGTGGTGGTGGGTCGTGAGGTGCATGGGACTAATGAGATGGAGTAGGGGGAAAGAAGGTGGAAGAGGTGCATGAGGTAATGGAGATAGCTATGTAGTAGATGTGTGGGGAAGAGTAGAGGATGTAGAAGTAGCTCGATTGGAATTTGAAGATGAATACCGTAGGAAAGGTTGTGGTTGAGGTGAGATGTGAGTAGAAAGAGTTTTCCCCCTAAGATGTGGGCAAGCTGGGTGAGAAGAGATGAATGTAGAAGAAGGTTGTGTGTCAAATGAAAGGATATCGAATTGTTGGAGTTATCCAATAATATGGCTCAATGCATGGAAAGAGTTAGTATGATGCCCTTGAACGCAGTGGTAGCGGTAGAACGATGGGTCATGATAGTGGATTGGTTGAGGTGGCAGATAACTACTATTAGATGGTAGATCAATGAGTTTATGATGAAGTAGGTGGCTATCAATGTCCTGTGGTGTAGTAGTGGAAGAAAGAATTGTTAGGAAAATTATAACTATAGTGTGAACTAGAGGTTTATCCTAGTGTGAGTATAATGAGTTGTATCACACAACTCATCTAAGAGGGATACTAGGGATACTCTACAAGATAAGCCTTGAATCCTTTTTAATAGGATCAAGCTTTGTGTGTTAATATCCTCCTACTATTGGAATAATACATTCCATGCATTTCAGAATTATTTCATGTGCAAGTCTGGTTCAAAATTTATATTTGGTATCAGAGCAGGTTGCCATGAGAGTTTATGAGGCATTTAGATATGGAATGATTTTGTCTCATTGTTGGGAATAAATTTGAATAGAGCAATGTAATTTCTATTAAATCAGTGATTGTAATCCTTTTTATTGAATGAAATTTGTGACCTGTGTTTGTGCGATCTGCGTGTTCCTGTGATCTATGTGTTCCTGAGATCTGTGTGTTCATGCGATCTATTTTTTGCCACGTTTTCCTCTCCGAAATGAGCGTCCAAGAAGTGAGCGACTGATGGTCATTTCTCTGCATTGACATTGGCATCTACCTCTTCGGATTCAACATTTTTGACCTCTGTATGCACCTGCAGCAAAGATCAAATTTTGTGCAAAGTTTTGTTTAGTCAGATGACTGAGATCTGCATTATGAAAGGTAAATCCGTTTCTTGCCATTTTTGGAAAGGGTCCATAAATATTTTAGATTTTAAACTTGTAAGATTCATAACTTTCAGTTCGTTACTTAGATTGAGGGATTGTTTTTTTTGAATATGTGTATTTTTTTAATCCTTATGCATTGATCCTATAATTTTTACTGCTAGACCAATTTTTTTATTTTTGGAAAATATATCAAAAATTATATATATATATATATATATATATATATATATATATATATATATATAAAATTCTCGATTGTATTCAACACCTTGAAAAAAGAAAAAGAAAAAAAATGAAGAGTACATTATTGGTCGAAACCAACGCTCTAAGGTATAATGGAAATTCCACTAGATAAGTTCAATGGATTAAACTTTCACACTTGGAAAGTTAAAATCCAAATGCAATTAATGCATAAAAATCTATGGAGGATTGTATCAGGAGAAGAATCAAAACCCACAGACGCTACAAAACTAATAGAGTGGGAAACAAGGAATGATAAGGCAAAAGCAATAATAGGACATACCCTATCTGACACTAAGCTACACTATGTGGATCTAGAAAAATCTGCTAAAGAAATATGGGAACTACTCAGAAATTTTTTTGGTTCAAATGCAGTCAATGAATTTTTTTAATTAAAAATTCAATTATTCAAACTCAAAATGAATGATAATGTGACAATGTCAAGTCACATCAATGAAATGAGATCACTCATAAGGTAACTTGCAGAAGTAAAAGTTGTAGTAGATGACGAAGATGCTAAAGCCATACTTCTAAACATTCTTCTTCCTAAATACAGTAATGTCATTTTCACTCTCGGACAAATGCCCTCACAATCGCTAGAAGACATGATTTCTGCGCTCCTAGTTGAGGAGAAAAGAACAAAATAAGACATTCAGGAAGAAAATTCCCTCTATACAAACCAAAGACATACATTTTTTTCAAATAACAAAGAAGAAACAAAATGTTATTATTGCAAGAGAAAAGGACACAAAGCTTCTTTCTGTATTACTCGAGCCAAAGACATCATAAAAGGAAAGCTTAAAATGCAAGAGGCAAATGTAGCTGCTGAAGAAGAATCAAAAATAGAAGAACCAACACCAGAAGAACCTGACTACGATTCCGATGAATTTCTGTTCTAGAAACACTTGGAGGCTAGAGGCAAGGAGGAGGAGGAAAACAACATCTCTTGTTAGTTACCAACAAAGAGATTGCTCAGCATATTGGTGACCTTATTTTAGTTGTGTTGTGTGTTTATTTTCTATTTTAATAATGAAAAAAAGTCCCATTCCTGTTTAAAACATGTTTCTTTCCTTCTACAATCTCCTCTTCTGTATTGAAAATGATGAGAGAAAAAATAATGTACTGTGCTATGAAATGGTTGTTGGTTCCATTCTAAAACCTTCTTGACAGTTTGTGGATCTCTTGAAAAACACATACAGATATGGTTGTTGGTTGTCCTAGAAAACCTTCTTGTGGTTAGTGGTTAACCAATTGTAAAACCATATATTAAACATGAGCAAGTACAGGAGATAACTTTCCCCATGTTCACACTAAGGGGGTGATTGTTAGGAAAATTATAAGTATAGTGTGAACTAGAGGTTTACTCTAGTGTGTGTATAATGAGTTATATCACACAACTCATCTAAGAGGGATAATAGGGATACTATAAAAGATAAGCCTTGAATCCTTTTTAATAGGATCAAGCTTTGTGTATTAATATCCTCCTACTATTGGAATAATACATTCCATGCATTTCATAATTATTTCATGTGCAAGTCTGGTTCAAAGTTTATAAGAATAAGGGGTGAAGGTAATGGTACAACTATCTGGGTAGTAGGGGAGGAGGAAATGGATGAAGATCATGTAGGGTCTGTAGTAGGAGTGGGAGTATATGGATTAATGACATCTTTAAGCTGTTTGATCTTAGCATGGAGAGATGTAATTGTTACCTCCATGGATTGACACTATGTTTGAAGTAATTGTATAATGTTGAAGGAGTGGGCGAGAGATGGAGGATGATTAGGGTGAGTTTTATCAATTTTAGTGGTGGTGATATAAGAGGGTGTAGGTGAAAGTGTATTGCATGAAAGTAATGGCGGGGAAAGAGCATAAAAGGGATCATCATTAAAAGAGTTAAAGTCATACTAAACCACTAGAGATACTTGATAGGATATTATATGTGGGAGGTCATCTAGATAACAATGAATGCGGAAAATGTACACGACCATGGCGTACTGTTCATCCATAATGGCAAGAAATGGGAATCCCTGAGCATACCAAGTAGTAAGGTTAAGTGTATAACAAGAAAAATAACTACTACAAATGCTAGCAGTGAGAAATGGCATGGGGAAGGTGATATCAATATGATTAGAATCAAGGGTACCCTGAATATAATCTAACTAGGACTGGCCTAGTGTAAGTGGATAGACAGTAGAATGGTGTGCGAGATAAACATCAAGGTGAAAAACACACAAACCATAAGTGCCAGTGAGAATAACATAACCATGATACAAATGTAGATCATGTAAAGGAGTATGAAGGTCATCAAGGTGGAACCCAAGTCGACGGAGACCTTCATATGAACAAATGGTGGGAGGAAATGAGGTGTCAAGTGGTATGTTCTCCCAATAGGAATACTTGATGAAGAGAGTGAAGTGAATGATGGGCATATTGAGGAGGTGGGAGATGGTGGCAAGAATGGAATGATATCAAGAGGTGGTGAGAAATCTTGGTATGGCACAATAGCAGTAGTAGTGAATTTTGGTGGGGAAGAAAAAGTAATAAGCATGTAAAGAGTTACTGTGAAAGGCATGTCATATAGAAAAGGGGACATGGGAGGAATAGGAAAAAAACCGAGTAATGTGGGGGTGGTTTTAGTGGATGGTGTCAAAATAACAATAGAAGTTGAAGGGACTATCTCAGCCATGCAAACAATAGGGAATAAGGTAGGTGGATTTGATAAGGGTGGAGACTCGATGGGGGGTAGAAGAGAAGGAGGTGTAGGGTTAGAGTCAATTATGCCCAAGGTGGGGGAGAGAGCGATAGGATCAAGAGGAAGAGATTGAACTTTGGCAACAAGTTGGGCTAAGGTAGTAGGATTAATAGTGCATAAGTAAGAGGTAACAACATCCGCAATAGCTCAAGGATCCATCCTAGAATATGGCAGGTCAATAAATGAAGGATAAGGGTTAAAACCAGAAGAAACAGTGGGGGTATTGGTTAAACCATTGCGATGACTATGAAATTGAAAAGTAATTGAAGACTTAGGAGAGGATAACTTTCTATGACACTTACCCATGGTGGAAAGTGTGGATTTAAAACCCTAAAATGGGAAAGAAGATAAAGAGAGATCAGGTTCACCAAAATGATTAGCAAATATAAGGAGGTCTTAAATGGGGTATTTAGGGTTCTAGTGTTAATCTAAATAGGAGGAATAAAATGCTTATAAATGAACTAAAGTAATATGAAATAAATTGAAATAAACTATTCTAAGTGAAGTAAAACCCTAATATGCAAGAGAAGAGTAAGGAATAGACTTAGCTGATTAGTGGTGATTGTTGCAAGTTGTTGCAGATCTGGAACTAGAACTTGGTAGTGCAGATGAACACTTAGGAGCCTACAAAGGATAGACCTGGATTTTTTGAGATGACATAGGTATCTGAGAGTGTACTAGGGCACCCTCATTTTCAGTCTGGGCACTCAGAACAATGTAAATAATTAAAACCCTAGTTTGGCATGATCAATAAGTGTCTCTAAATACTCTCTATTTGTTGCACTAGATTTGTTAGATGAATTGGATGACACCCTACATAAGAAGAAGAAGAAGGGGTCAGACTAACCTTATCCAAAAAACTAGTGAACTTATCACTGCGTGGTGCACTACATTACAGATCTTGATGTAGTTCTGGTGAGTGTGTGCATGTCGTGCCCTAGGTGCTCTCATGCTAGTTGTACATTTTTTGAAATATCAAGCTATAGTAGCTATAAAATTTGTATATAGTAGAAAAGAATGAATAGTATCCATCCTCTAAGAATGTGTGTGATGCCAAATTCCTAGCTTGAATATATGGTACTATGTGGATGCAAGTGATGAAATAGATGCAACCCTAGATGGAGTGATAGTAGTGATAGGATGCCTTGACCTAGGTCCCTTATTGAGGTCTTATAAGCTTTATATTTATAGGGATCTCAAGTTTAATTTCATAATTAATCCCGACAAGGCCGACTGAGAAGAAGATAAGGATGACCAACAATTAGAAGTGACTCAAAAAAGAAAGAAATACGTTATGCACATACTGAGGCACCCTGGGTGGGACTAGGGTGCCTCGGGGAGCCCCAATATAACATGGGGCGCATTGATTTAGGGATAGAAACTCAGGGGAGTTAGAAAATGGGGTGATAAGTATTGGAAGTGATGCGGGAAAGATGAAATAAAAGATAAGAAAAAGATGGGATTAATTAGAAATTTATACACTTGAGAACCTTCTAAATAGTAGTAAAAGACTGGGATAAATATTGTCTAATGTGCAATATTTTTGTCTATAGATTCTTATACAAAAATGGGCATATGCCCAGTAAATACAAGATAAAAATGTTTGTTTGTATGAGAATGGGCATATGCCCTTTCTGTACATATGTATTGCCTCAAGATAATAATAATTTTTTTTCTCAAAAGGTAATAAAAACTAATTGCTTTAAATGTTCTTCCAAGGTACTATCTCATTATTTAGAACATCTAATAATAACCTCTAATGTGAGTACTATAAGTTATATAATATTTATCATTTTCAAAACCATATTATAGTATCGATGATTATAACACAAAAACATCTGGTAGATGTATTTTTTATAAGTACATTCAAGATATTTATAATGAAAATTGATAAATATCGAAGCTACCTATCGAAGATAGATATTAAAAAATACAACTCAAGGTTAAATGTGACAAAAAATCCAACTAAGAAAAAAACTTAAATATCATGAAATATGGTATTAGTACCAAATAATAGGATTGTATTTTGTAATCAATGAGGAAATAATAATATATGTTTTGGATTGATCCACCCCACCCCCTCTTTCTAATTAAGTTGCCATTCCCATCTAGATTTTAGGGAGTGGTTGAAGCAAGTAAATTATTAAACATTTGAGTGATTTCTTGGAATCCACGCATCATATATAGTTTCCCTAAGTATCCCCTCTCCTCTTGCTGGTATTTATTATTGAAAACAACAAGACACTAATGAATGGAGAAGGTGCATAACATAATAAACATTTAAATATATTCATGTATTATTTCCAATCATAATATAAAATAAATAATAATATTCATGTCGTATATGACATGTCATTAATAAACTAATATTATTAAAATTTGAAATTAAACATCCTGTATAGTGCTTAAAACATGGCTATGATAATGTTTAAAATTTATATTTTATTTTAAATGGAAATAACCTAAATAATGACTATTATAAAGTTTAAAATTTATGTTTTATTTTATATGCAATAAAACTAAAACATGGCTATGATTTTTTTTGAAAATTTTAATTTTATTTTAAGTGCAATTCTAAAACCTAACACATGGCTATGATATTGGTTAATATTTATATTTGTTTTTTACCACGACATAGTGAGATAATTAATTTGTAAGTAATTTTTTTCCACCGTTTATTTATTAATTGAAGGTAATTTTTTGTCAAACACGTCTTCGATCACATGTTGGAGGGAAATTATAGAAATTAATGGTAATTAATTCACGACACTCCATGGTAGTGCAGAGAGATTGATGATGGTTACTATTTTCAATGATGGGAGAGGTATTTGGAATTGCAAGGTTCACCAAGGGTTGGCGAAGCTATCTCTTTCTTGTTCATCCTTTCCGCTTTCTTTTTCATCCAATTTCCACATTTTTGTTTTCCCTTCCACTTTGGGTTGCTTGTTTTTTGTTAAACCATTTTTTCCTGTGAAGTAGAAGATTTGAATAATATTTCTGAGATATTGTTTGTTCTCTCCACTAAATTTTTGTTGACCCTTTCCGCTTTGTGCTACCTCGGTTTCTTAAGACCATTTTGGCTTGTGATGCACAAGATTTGAAGAAAATTTTAGGCATGAATTATTCCAATTTTTCTCTATTGAATTATTATGAGATGAAGAATATCAATTGGTTTTCTTTCCCTTATATTCTGTTCTGGGTTTAAAGATAATGCCATATTTTTGATCTTCTATATTTTTTGATCTGGGTATTAAGAATATCACTTCAATGATTTGTAAGACATGCGTAGTTGTTGACCTAACTGTAGTTGCTAATACGGGGAGTTATCTGTTATGATTTTCAAAAAGTACAAAGTGGTCTTACCACCTGGGTGGTATTGCTTATTTTCCTTATTGTGTAGGCAAGTTCTGCATGCCGATAATGACTCATTATTAGAAGACGAATTTACATTTTTATAGTGAAGAAATTTTTTACTTCTTATTTAAATTGAAGATATATTTCAGAAATACTTCTAACTCTTCTTTATTGTATTTTGAGTTTCTGGTATAAAGATAAATTATAATTCCGTATTTTAGATATTTTTTTATTTTTGATATGGGTTTTAAGCATTTGAACTTCAATATTTTTTAAAACATACATAGTTTTTATTCTCTATAGTTATAAAAGGATGCATCTAAATATGACCATTTCTTAAATTTTCTAGAGTCTCAACAAGATCATTCCCTTACAAAAATGTATACGATTTTAAGAAATACACTTCTAATCCTTCATGCTAAGAAGGGGAGTTAACTGTTTTGTTATTACCAAAGTACAGTGTGGAGTTACCACCTAGGCAACATTACTTATTTTCAAAGTTGGGTGGCTTAGCTATACAGGCCGAGATGGGCAGGCGAGGCGACTAGCCAAGCTAGATGGGAAAGCCAACCCACTGAGCTTGGAGGGTGAGTTGACTCTCCGAGCTCTGTGGGCGAGCTGACTCTATGAGCTCGGCGGACGAGATGACCTACCGAGATGAGTGGGCAAGGTTGACTGACAAAGATGGGAGGATGAGCTGACTTCTTGAGCTAGGTTGACAAGCTGACTTGCTGAGCTAGGTAGGCGAGTTGACTTGCTGAGCTGGGCTAGCTAGTTGACATGCTGTGTTGGGAGGGTGAGGTCACCTACCGAGCTAAAAAATATTGAACTTAATTTTGCATATAATAGTTTAAATTATTACATTTAATGTTGTTGTTATAGCAGAATCACAACACCCCCCGAATAACCTTATTTCGAATGGGGCATTAAGTGTGGTTACCAAACATGGGCCTGTTTTCATGTTAGAGTTTGGTACACCTTCCATGTGTTACACTCGGATATTTTTACAGTGGTCCCGCTCGCTGGTGAGCGGGTCAAGGGGGTTCAGGGGGGTGAAGCCCCCAAAGCAAATTTTCATGGGTGGTTTATTAACCCATGGGTAATGGGTAACCGTTATGGGCTGTTGGCTTTTCAGTTTCCATTGTTTTGTAAAACTACCTCTTCGGCTACCTATTGATGTACTTATAAATAGATGGACATACAATAGGATATACATTAGTGTGTTTTGTGAAGGTGAATAGTGTGTGTGAATTCAAGTGTGAATTCAGGAGGGTTTGTTGAGTGCAACTCCAAACAAGATCTGATTATTGTAATTGTGAAGACTGTTGGCTTGTAATAAAATCTGAGAAAGTGTTCTTGGTGGATGTAGCCCACATTGGGTGAACCACGTTAAATATTGTCTTTGTGTTGTGCATATTTCATTTCTGTAATTCTATTCATACTTCTTATTATTGTGATTCTGAGGAATTATTCCACATTAGATTCTATTAATTCCTAACAACTGGTATCAGAGCTTTGGTTGTGTTTGCTGAAGTGTTGAATTGCAGGAAGGGTTATTAGCTTGAGTGGGAGCTATGGCAGATGATAATAGATATCGGGTTGAGAAGTTCAATGGGAAGAACTTTGGTCTATGGAAGATGCAGATGGAGGATTTTCTCTATCAGAAGGACCTTCATATTTTGTTGGAAGGAAGAGCAAAGAAACCAGCAAGTATGAAGGATGAGGATTGGGAGCTGCTTGATAGGAAAGCACTCGGGGCCATCCGGTTATGCCTTTCATCTTCATTCACATTCAATATAACAGAGGAGAAGACTACATAATCTCTCATGGATGCATTAGGGAAGTTATATGAGAAACCTTCTACCTCAAATAAAATATTTTTGATGAAAATATTATTTAATATGAAAATGTCTGAGAATGGCTCAGTTGTTGATCATTTAAATGATTTTAACATGGTTGTGAGTATGTTAAACTCTGTGAAGATTAAATTTGATGATGAAATAAGGGCTCTATTAATTCTGTGCTCCTTACCAGATAGTTGGGATAGCCTAGTTATGGCTGTGAGTAACTCTATTTCTAACAATGCAAAATTGAAGTTTGAGGATGTTATAGGTGTGATCTCGAGTGAGGAAATGCGAAGGAAAAGCTTTGGAGAATCCTCTGCTTCAAGGAATGCTTTGTCAGTGGAGAGTAGAGGGAGATCGAGGACTAGAGGAAAAGGTAACCGTGGGAAGTCAAATGGTCATGGAAGATCTAAATCCAAGAGTAAGATGGAATGCTGGAACTGTGGAAAGATTGGTCATGTGAAGAAGGACTGTTGGGCTCTTTGAGAAAAGAAGAACCAATGTGAAGAAACAAAAGAGGTGAATGTGGCAGAAGGTAATATCTGTCAGGATGCTTTGATTCTCTCTTTGGATAACATTGCTGAGTCTTGGGTATTAGATTCAGGGGCTTCTTTTCATGCTACTCCACATAGGCATTATTTTACTGATTATGTTCAAGGAGATTTTGGACATGTTTATCTTGGTGATGATGAGCCTTGCAGTATAGTTGGAAAAGGATGTGTTCAGGTCAAGATGCAGAATGGGAACACATGGCTACTGAAGGATGTCAGACATGTGCCTAAGTTGAGGTGAAATTTAATATCAACAGGGCAGCTGGGTAGTGATGGCTGCATGGTCACTTTTATAGCAGAATCTTAGAAGGTGACCAAGGGTGCTCTTGTGGTAGCAAGAGGTAAGAAGGTTGGTACTTTATATTTAACTAGTAGTGTTGATTACTGTAATTTAGTTGTTGCAGATGGAGATGCAACTTTGTGGCACTATAGGTTCAGTCACATGAGCCAAAAAGGCATGCAGATTTTGAAGGACAGGTTGCCCAGATTAAAAGATATTGATATGGAATTCTACGAGGATTGTGTGTATGGGAAACAGAAGTGGGTAAAGTTTCTCAAGGTTGGACCCACAAGGAAGGAGAACAAGTTAGAGCTGGTACATTCAGATGTATGGGGACTGGCTCAGGTATCTTCCATTGGTGGTTCAAATTATTATGTTACCTTTATTGATGATGCAACTAGGAAAGTTTGGGTATATTGCATTAAGAATAAATCTGATGTGTTTGAAACTTTCAAGAAATGGAAAGCCTTGGTTGAGAATGAAACAGGTCTCAAGTTGAAATGCCTCAGGTCAGATAATGGAGGTGAGTATTGCAGTAATGAATTTTATGATTATTGTTCTCAAAATGGAATTCAAAGATAGAGGACGGTTCTAGGAACTCCACAACAGAATGGGGTTTCAAAAAGGATGAATAGGACAATCATGGAGTGTGCTAGGAGCATGAGGTTACATGCAGGGCTGCCTCTTATGTTTTGGGTAGATGCAGTTAGCACAGTGGTATATATAATTAATAAAGGACCTTCAATGCCTTTGGATGGAGGCATACCCGAGGAAGCTTGGTCTGGTAAGAAAGTTGACTATTCATTTCTTAAATTATTTGGATGTGAAGCATTTTCTCATATTGACAAGGATGATAGGACCAAGTTAGAGGCTAAATCTGAAAAATGCACTTTTATTGGATATGGTGTGGATGACTTTGGTTTCTGTTTATGGAACATTAAGGATAAGGAAATAATCTGATCTAGGGATGTAATCTTTAATGAAAAAGTCATGTATAAGGATCAGTTGCAGAAAAATAGGGAACAAAAGGAGTACATAGTGTTAGAATATATTGGAGATGGAAAAGTTTTCAAGGAACCAGATCAGGTACCTACTCCTCAGGAACCCCAAAGTCCTGAGGTGAGAAGGTCTTGTAGGGTAAGAAAAGAACTTGAACATTTTACTCCATCTTTAAATTATTTATTACTCACTGACAGTGAAGAGCTAGAATACTTTGATGAAGCAATGCAGGTGGATGCCAGAAATAAGTGGGAGCTAGCCATGGATGAGGAGCATAGATCTCTCATGGAAAACCAGACTTGGGATTTGGTCGAGCTACCTGAAGGCAAGAGAGCATTGCAGAATAAGTGGGTGTATAGAATAAAAGAGGAGGATGGAGGCAAGAAAAGATACAAGGCCCAGTTGGTGGTCAAGGGGTTTGCACAAAAGAAAGGTATTGACTTTGATGAGATTTTTTCCCTAGTAGTAAAAATGACTTCTATTAGAACTGTTCTTGGGATAGTTGCAGTTGAAGATTTGCACTTAGAATAGTTAGATGTGAAGACTACATTCCTTCATGGTGATTTGGAGGAGGAATTATATATGAAGCAGCCACATGGATATGAGGTCAATGGGAAGGAGAACCTGGTGTGCAAACTGAAGAAGAGCTTGTATGGATTAAAACAAGCTCCACGGCAGTGGTACAAGAAGTTTGATAGTTTCATGATGGAACAAGGATACTCCAGGTGTCATTCTGACCATTGTGTATACATAAATAAATTTGATGATGATAGCTACATTATTTTATGTCTGTATGTTGATGATATGCTAGTAGTAGGTAAGAACATGCAGGAAATTAAGGTACTCAAGAAGCAGTTGAGTGACTCCTTTGCTATGAAGGATTTGGGTGCAGCAAAGCAAATCCTTGGTATGAGAATAACTCGGGATAGGAAGGAGTGGAAACTGAATTTATCTCAAGAAGAGTACATAAAGAAGGTCTTGGAGAGGTTCAGTATGCAAGATGCTAAACTAGTTGGGACTCCTTTGGCAGGTCACTTCAAGTTATCAAAGGAGCAGTGTCCCAAGACTGAGGAGGAGAGATTCAATATGTCCAAGGTACCTTACTCATCAAAAGTTGGTAGTTTGATGTATGCTATGGTATGCACTAGGCCAGATATTTCCCATGCAGTGGGAGTAGTGAGTAGGTTTATGAGTGATCCAAGAAATGAGCACAGACAGCTAGTAAAGTGGATACTTCAGTATTTGAGAGGGACCATGGGTAGTGTTTTGTGTTACAGTGGATCAAACACTACTTTGTGTGGATATGTTGACTCAGACATGGCTGGAGATTTGGACAGCAAGAGGAGCACAACAGGTTATGTATTTACCGTAGGTGATACAACAGTGAGCTGGATTTCACGGTTACAGAAGGTTGTGGCTTTGTCAACCACTGAGGCTGAGTATGTTGTTGCTACAGAAGCTAGCAAGGAGATGATTTGGCTACAAAAATTGCTTGATGAATTGGGGCATAAGCAGGAAGTTGGAAAGCTATATAGTGATAGTTAGAGTGCTATTCACTTAGCTAAGAACTCTACTTTCCATTCTAGGACAAAGCATATACAGTTGAGATATCACTTCATCAGGACAAATTTGGAGGAAGATAAGTTGAAGTTGGAGAAGATTCATACCAGTCAGAATCCTACAGACATGATGACCAAGGTGGTCACAAGGGATAAACTAAAGCTATGTTCAGCTTTGGTTGGCCTTTGCATGGATGACAGTGAAGGGTTGAGAAGCTTGCTCAGTGGAAATCAGTCTCCAAGTGGGAGATTGTTATGTTTGTGGAGCCTGTTTTCATGTTAGATTTTGGTACACCTTCCATGTGTTACACTCAGATATTTTTTATGGTGGTCCCGCTCACTAGTGAGTGGGTCAAGGGGGTTCGGGGGCGAAGACTCTGAAGCAATTTTTCATGGGTGGTTTATTAACCCATGGGTAATGGGTAACCGTTATGGGCTGTTGGATTTTTGGTTTCCATTGTTTTGTAAAACCACCTCTTCGGCTACCTATTGATGTACTTATAAATAGATGGACATACAATAGGATATACATCAGTGTGTTTTGTGAAGGTGAATAGTGTGTGTGAATTCAAGTGTGAATTCGGGAGGGTTTGTTGAGCGCAACTCCAAACAAGATCTGATTATTGTAATTGTGAAGACTGTTGGCTTGTAATAAAATCTGAGCAAGTGTTCTTGGTGGATGTAGCCCACATTGGGTGAACCACGTTAAATATTGTCTTCATGTTGTGCATATTTCATTTCTGTAATTCTATTCATACTTCTTATTATTACAATTCTGAGGAATTATTCCGCATTAGATTCTATTAATTCCTAACAACAATATCAACATCAAATCCCTACAATGAAACACAAGTTTGCATAGAACACTTGATAGCAATGAAAGGAAAGAAAAATCAAACCATGAAAGACTAAAAGATTTAACACAAAAACACAGTTTCATTACTCCATATGAATTTACATAATACATTGTAGTAGGGAAAGGAAAGAATTCCATTACAGTTTTCAGTGTGAAGGCCTTAAGCCTCATGAAATTCACAACAGATCAACTGAAGGAATAGAGAATAGGGGTGCATAGCAGGAAGAATGACTAACTCCATGAACAATGTAACCCTCTTATATTTAAAGGAAGAAAACTTGAGAAAGTAGAGAAGAAATTAGATTTCTTGCTTCAATAGCCTGCAAAATCCATCATGACACCTAGAAGAGTAATGAGAAAGTTTACAAAGCCCCTACTCTTCTATACCTTGCCTTGTGGAGGAAGGAAACAAGCCCATACCTTCATTAATGCATCTCACCTACCGCAACAATGTACATTGTTCATGGATTTTTTAAAATCTAGAATCCCCAAAATTTGTAATTTTAGGTTTTCCGGTTATAGATAATATCTTCACCTTTCTGATGACTGGGTTTTTGTAAGAGACAGATAATAGGAGAAAAAGTTATGCCATTTTGGGTTTTTTGGGGCTTTATAAATTTTGGGGTTTCAAAACTTTTGAAAATCCCATTTTTCTTGCTTTAATTGCAAAGACCTCGTTTCCATGATTCCAACGACTATGATTTTTTGAGAAACCGATATCCCGGGCTTAGGATATGACAATTTGAGTGAAAGAGGGATTTTGTGTTGATCATTATCTGTGCATGGCTTTGCATGGCAAACCAGATTTCTGAGCTACTTAGCATGGGTGACTAAGTTCCCTTTCTTCCACCCATGTCAGGCCTCAATGTTCCCCCACTAGTTCATTAGAATCACCGAGCTTCGGAAGAAGTGGTTTGCTGCCCCTTGGTTTGTATGCCCATCCATGGACTTCCTTGATATCTTATTTATGCTAGAGAGCCTTATCTAAACTATCGAGCCACTCATACTTCTCCCCAAACTCCATTGTCTCTATTTCCAAGCTTGTTAAAACCAAGATCCCCATGGTTTCACTTTCAGAAATCTCAAATATCCCTGCCAATTATTTACCTTACCTGCCAAGCGAGCCATTCCTTCCCCACGGTAAAACAAGTCATCTCCTCCATTACCGAGTTCTAAATACTTTCATTTGCAACTACTTTCACTAGCATCATGTTGAGCTTATGCTTTATGCATATCTGATGCTTCAAACACTACCTAGACAACCAAACTATTCATATGTGGATCCTAAAAAATGTTCCTCCTCACATTGTTTGCATTGGTGATGAGCTCGAAACATGTTGTCTTCCATCAGACACCAAACCTCTATTTGTGGAACCCCCAAAACTATTTCCTTCACACATATTGGGTTTTCCTCCATTGCCCCAAGTGATATGTCTGCCAAGTTCCAAACGTCCCCTTCTTGACTTACTAGCTATCATTTACCTCCAAACTATGTTGCAAAACTTCCGAGCTAGCTTACTTCATACATATTTGATTTCAGAGATTCAAACTAGTTCATTTTGGGGTCAGTGACACTGTTCACCAGATTGAGCCCCATGATTTCTCCAAAGTTACGAATGTCTGAAGTCCAAATTTTGGACTTCAAAATTTTGAAATTTTGAAGCTTCCCTTCACACTGCTTTGGAATTTTCACTTGCTAAGTTCCAAAGTGAAACTCTGAAGCTCCCTTTCCATTGAATCCAAAATGGTGTTGACCTTTGAAATATCACCAGCCTTCTGGTGCCTCCCAAAAACACACCAAATTCCAAAGTGGCTCGGTCCTCTGAATCGAGCTCTATGTTGCATTCTTTGCATGGCCGACTTAGGGTGTATGTCCTTCATCTTGCTCTCTATCACACCGAGCCCATCTGTTATGCCTCATTGGCTCACCGATTGCAAGCTCAATTTGTATCACTACTACCTCAACCTTGATTGTTTGGATAACTCTATCAAACTTGTCATACTACTTGACCAACAAATACCTCACCAATTCTTATTTTGGCTTGCCGAGTGCTTCAACTGATTCCCTTCACCTTGTGAGTCTTTCCCCATGTGTAATTTGCATTAATTCAACCCTTGGTTCCACATTTCATATCGAGCTCTCATTCGAGATGGATCATTTCCAATCCCTGAGCCATGGAAATTTCCTCTCTACTTGCCAAGTCACCCACATTCTCCATGCTTTGTTCCATATCCATCGGCCCATGAATTCATGCCTTGGATTTTCATTGCTGAAATTGATGGCGACTCGGCACACCTGAAACCACTTCTCGTGTTTATGCAAAATTTTTCAACACACCCCTGGCTCGTTCAATCCTTAATTTGACTGACCATGTCACGTTTCCATGAGCTCATTTTGTGATGAGTTGGTCCCCAAGATTCATGTTTTACCCTGAGCTCTTCGTTGCTTCCTTGAATCCCATTTTCGACCTTCATGTGAAACCTTCGCATGCCATTTGTGTTACATTGACTCTCTAGCTCTGTTTCCTCTACATTCCACATGATTTACATTCAAAATATGAGCTTCAAGCTCAAACCTATAAGGCTGGTTCCCTTTATTTGCTTTGGCTGCATTGATCTCCTTGGGACGACTCTCATTCTCAATGTAGAGTTATTTCCTTATATGGAACCTTCAACTCTGAGCTCTACAAAATGGCTCGACTTCAAGCCTCTATTTTTCCATTGTATGCCATGCCTCAAATCCAAGCTCCCTTTCACCATTGTGAACTCGCTACTTGGTCTTCAAGCTATATGACTTGGCCCTAAGGACCCAAGAACCGACCCCTCACACCTGTGAGCTGATTCCCATCCATGGGTTTGAGGTGCTTATGACTCGGCTCACCAATTCCTGACTCGAGTTGATTCGTTTGAGCTCGGTTGATCTAGTATCCCTATGGGATTCCCAATCTTAGCAAGCTCCCATGTGGCTTGCGTGCTGTGTGAGTCAATGGATCTCACTACGTGGATTTTCTCCAACTCAGCGAGCTAGGAGAGCTTGCTAAGTTGATATCATCCATTTTACGAACCTATTTCTCATAGCCAAGTTATCTCGACCTTGATCATTCCTCAGCCATGCATTGCTTATGACTCATTTCACTGAGTAGCTTGCCTATGATTAATGCTTATTAGGGCCCTTCGGGAAAAGTTATTTTCTTTGGATTTTGAAAACTTTCCTTGAATGTGGAGGCTAAGGGGGGACCAGTAGGGTACCCCAAGGCTATTTGTTCACTTTTCCACCCTTTTTCCTATTTCAGATGGGTATGGGCCCTCAGGCCCCGCATTTCATCATTTTTTAAGTTGGTCTTAAGGGTCGAAACCCATAAGATGAAAAACTTCCTCAATGTGATTTTCATTCTGAAATTCCTTGAGTGTTCCCCTAAGACCCAAGAAACTACCTCTGACCAAATTTCATCCTTAGGGACCCTGTCCAGTACTTGGGTTAAGTTGTACCCTGTTGTTCAATACTTCCCAAGGGGAAACATTTGGTAGCAATATGGAGACTCATGGGGACATCTGCCTACTAGATGTTTATAGACTAGTATCCTGAAGTGTCCATTGGGAATGGAGTCATAATTGAAGTCCTGAAACTAATTGAAACTTTTAAAACTACCCCAAAAACCACCTGCAACACTTTTGTTCTTGTCCCAACCCATTGTTTCCTATTGCTCCCACCTTTCTAATTTTGTAAGAAAATATCAAAGCATGTGTGAGTGGAAAATTGTTTTGATTTGTAATTTTCTCTCTTTTCATTCCTCTGCAACTTGACCTAAATTTTGATGCCGCCAAGTATGTATCATACTGAAACCCATATTTTATTGGCATGTATGACATATCACAAAATTTTGAGTAAGAAATTCATTGAGTTTGGACATCATAGAACTTTATTAAGTTTTGATTTTTCTATTCTTTTGAATGTTCTACTTGTAAGATTCTACTAAAGGTTGCTTTTTGATTCGGCAGAGATGCTAGAGGCTCAAACCTTCACTGATCCTAAGAGGCTAAAAAATGAAACTTATAGGAATTTGTCCCTAATTTTATTTTAGTTGCTCTACATTTGTTTTAATTTGAGAGCTACAACTATTCCTTACAAGTATGATCTTCTTCTGCATGTGGGAGGCCTATTGAAACACCATGTGTTGTGGTGGAGCAATATCGGACCGAAAACTATGTATAAAACAAAAAATAATACATGCTTAAGTGAGACATGCAAAGTGTGCATAAAACTTGTGATGATGGAAACAAATCTATACCTTCCTTACACTAACCAGAAAGAGAGAAGACTTCAAACAAACCTTGCAACTAGTGATGAGAAGTAGCTTCCCCTTATTACAATAGGAAACCATGTAGATAACTTGACACTGAACGTGGCTGTGGACATGAGTGAAAAATTGATACAGCAGTAACTTCCACCCATATCAAGACACAAAAATAATATTCCCCTTGAATGATCTGCATGGGGCTTCTGGAGGTGTTGTAGCTGATCTTTGGTACTATGAGACTCATCCTCATGTTTGGGAGTGAACATGACTGGTTGTGGAAACTCTGGTTCTAGCTATAACAAACCTAGATACCTAATGGGGTATGGGCTGGTTTGTCGAATGTACCTGCTACTTTTAGTTTCAATCTGAATAATAAAGTCTTGATGCAAAATTTCTTACAAAAGGTGACTTTCTGTAAATTGATCTTCTTCTTTCTACACATTTATAGACAACTGATTTCCTATTTGAGTGAATGATATGAAATGGATGACATCCTTGTTCCCTTCCTTTTCTTTAATCATTGTGAAACTTGGAAGATTCAATCCCTCCAATCCTGTCTCAAGAGGACTCTTATGAGAGAAAGTCTACCCTTGCATGTCTCTCTGTGTGGAAACAAGAAACTCTTCCATGACACGTAGATTTTTAGGACTACTTACAGCTTCTGATTGGACCATTGAAGACTCACTACAAGTTGTATTTTATTTCTCACTTGGAATTTCATCTTCCCTTTCTTGAAGGCAAGACTAACCTACATTTTTATCTCCCTCTTCTAAATTGAAGTTTGAAAAGTCAAACTCCTTTTGTTGCTCTCAAGGAGTGCTATGGACTATCAAATATTCAAGACTCGCCTCTGTAATGGATTCCCTAGACAAACCATTTTAAATTAAAAATGAAGGAAAAGGGAAATCTACATTTTCGTCAACACAAGAAGGAAAGAAGTTCTCTATGATTTTTTCCTCCCGTAGGGCTTCCAGAATTGGCTTGTTTTCCTCCATCGTGTTCTTTGAATGTACAATTTTTTTGCTAATAGGTTCTTCATCGTCAAACATAAAATTTGAGAGTTCAAATTTATCCCCGAAATTCGAATTTGGGAAGGATGAAGTGGAAAGAGGGCTTGAAGTTTCTTGCATGGTTTGTCTTGTGCCCAAGTCTCCTGAATTTGTATGATTTTCCTCCATAGCACGAAGCTCCTCTTATTTTAGATTTGGAGATGCTCTCCCATCATCTTCTTCTAATTTTTCAACTGGAAAATGATCCAAAATATCATAAAATGGAATGCCCTCATGGACACTACACTCCTAACACACTAACTATTGGTCCTCTTCCAATGGTTCTTGTTTTGTTTCTGCTATTGCAACCTCAAATTTGATCACCTATTATTCTCCTACCTTAGCCTCCTCCTAAGTCTTAACCAGTCTAGTTATTTTTTCTATTATGAGCTTAGCAACCCAACTCTTGAAAAATTGAATCATTTCTTCCCTGTTAAGATCTTCTTGACTAGTTTTTTGAGCCTCTTTCTGATGTGGACTAGAGAATGCACGAGAAGGGGTGGGTTGTGTCTCTATAAAATTTTTAATTCTTGGTGGTGATGGAAGGGGTTTTATAGTGTTCTCTTGTGGAGGGGACTTGGGCTTGGAAGGGAATAGGGCATAAAATTTGAGACGAGGTGGGAGAGTGGAAGTTGAAGAAGTGGGTTATACAATGGGGGCAACAGGTGTGAAACTTGGGAATTAATGCTTGGGTTGAAATGATGCTAGTTGGGGAATAGGGAAAGAACCATAAGATGAAAATGCTGAATTTTCCCATTGCCCTGCATAATATTCAACCTCCTCAGTCCATTCTTCAAGTTGGGGCAACATCTCAACTATGAAGACAAGATTCTCTTGCAGGCTGTAATGATTTGGAAAGGGGCCTACCCACGGGAAAGGGATCCTGAATCTGATCTTGAATGCTTTCATTTGATATGAATCCCTAGACTACACCATACCTTACTGTAAATACTGGATCTTCATATGTAATTCAACATCTCATAATGAAGGATGGATTCCATAGTTTGCATACTCATGACCCTATAAATCTACATAGTTTGTTGGATATCCAAACTAATCTACTTCTTTTCCATAGGAATATGCATACTGGTTCTCATCATAGAATGGTTCTATAGGTTGTTGATAGTACCCTAGAAATGAGATCTACAAATTTGGAGGCGGGGTGGATTAATAGGGGTGTTGCCTCATATGTGAATCCCATGAAACGAAGGAAGCCATTATTGTACGACTTTAGAGAAGAAATGAAATGGAAGGAGATGAAAAGAAATGGAAGCAAAATGAATGGAAATGGGTGGAGAAGAGATGATTAGTAACTCAGAGAAGATGTTTTTTAACTAGATGGAGTCATCAATTGTGCTTTTTATGTGCCTCCAAAGGCAATGGTTCCATCAAGAGCACAACAACTCGATGAAATGAAATGAATACATGTATACACACCTTGATGGGCCCAAAAATGGCTACAGGGTTGAACTGGTATAGCTGTAATTGACCTCTAAAATCCCAAAATTTTGGAACCTGGCTCTGCTTGAAAACCTCTGAAATCCTGAAATGACACAGACCCTAAAATCCGAAGTAGAAAAACTTTGAAACCCAAAATTGTTGTAGTCTCCAAAATTTTGAAGTGCCAGAAGTATGAAATATTAAAACCTCGAAGATTCAAAATTATGAAACCCAAAATTCCAAAATGGGAAAAATCCCAAAATTCCAAAATTGAAAAAACCCAAAAAGTCTGAAATACTGAAATCCAAAATGCAAAAAATTATGAAATTATGAAAATGAGGATTCTAAAATTATAAGGATACCCTTTTGATCTTCAGCCCCTGATATATGATTTGTGAAGATTTGAGCCCATTTTGCACATGTAAAACCCTCCAAAAATCATTTTAGAATGTTGACCCTGCAACAAAAATCCAAAATCCAATATTTGAGAACTTCGAAATACGAAGTGAGAGGAAAAATATGAAAATGCCTTGTTTTGAATTGGGCTTCAATGTGACTCAGATCTGCAATGGAACAACTTGTTAAAAATGAAACCCTTGACTTCAATGTTGTCCCACCCGGCATGCCAAAACTATTAGAGCAGATTCACAACACCCCCTGAATGGCTTGAGTTTGAATGGGGCATTTAGTGTGATTGCCAAAAATGGAGCTATCCTAAGTGTGGGACCTTGAGAAATGGGATAGCTCTCCAGAGAAGGCCAGTTCTTTCTCCTAAACTTACCCACCACAAACTAATCCTAATGTAAGAAAAACTACTGATTAAACCTATTCTAAAGCTTCTAAGGAGACAAGGAGAGAGATGCATGGAAAGTAAGACCTACACTAAGAGTAGTGATACACCAAGAAAAAGGAGTGATAGCCACTCCCCAGCCTATAAAACAGTGAAGAATACACTTGGAGAGGGTGGTCCTACACCACAGACCAAGATGCACACATTACACCATTTCCAAACTAACACATAGACACCAAATCCTTGCAATGAAACACAAGTTTGCATAGAACACCTGATAGCAATGAATGGAAAGAAAGAACAATAAAACCATGAAAGGATAGAAGATTTAATAAATTTTTTTTTTCATTGCTCCATATGAGTTTACATAATACATTGCAGTAGGGAAAGACAAGATATCGATTACATTTTTTAGTGTGAAAGCCTTAAACCCCATGAAATTCACAACAACTCAGCTGAAGGAATGGAGAATAGGGGTGCAGAGGAGGAAGAATGACTAAATCTTTGAACAAAGCAACCCCCTTACATTTATAGGAAAAAAAATGGAGAGAGGAGAGAAGAAATTTGGATTTCTTGCTTCAATCACCTATAAAATCCATCATAACACCTATAAGAGGGATGGACATGTTTGCAAATCCCCTACTATTATGTACCTTTCCTTGTGGAGGAAGAGAACATACCCATATCCTATCTAATGCATCTAACCTACCCTCAACACTATATATTGTTCATGGATTTTTGGAAATCTAGAATCCCAAAATTCTGAATTTGAGGTTTCCAGGTTGTATATTGTCTCTTCCCCTTTCTGATGATTGGTTTTTTTTAAAGAGATGGATAATGGGAGAAAAAGTTATACCATTTTGGGTTTTTTGGGGCTTTGCAAATTTTGAAGTTTCAAAACCTCTAAAAATCCCATTTTTCTTTCTTTGATTGTGAAGGCCTCATTTCAATGATTCCAACAACTATGATTTTGTGAGAAACTGATATCCCAGGCTTAGGATATGACGATTTGAGTGGAAGAGGGATTTTATGTTCATCAAGGTTTGTGCATGGCTTTGCAATGTAAGCCAGCTCGCTGAGATTCTCACTGAGTTGGGTGACTGAGTTCCCTTTGTTTTGCCCAAGTAGAGCCTTAACATTTCCCCATTGATTCATTTGCTTCACTGAGCTTCTGAAGAAGTGGCTTGCCACCCCCTTGCTTTGTATGCCCATCCATGGGATTCCCTGACATCTTATGCGTGCTAGCAAGCCTTATCTAGAACACCGAGCCACCCGGATTTATCCCCCCACTCCATTGTCTCTATTGCTGAGAATTTTAAAATTGAGCTCACCACAATTTCACTTTCAGAAAAATCAAATACCCCCACCAATTATTTACCTTACCTGTCAATCGATCCGTTCCTTCTCCATGGTCAAGCGAGTCGTCTCATCGATTAATGAGTTCTACATAATTTCATTTATAACTACTTCCACTGGCATAATGTCGAGATTCTCCTTTACGCATCTTTGATACTTTGAAAACTACATAGAATGCCAAACTCTTCATACGTAGATCCCTGAAAATATCCCTCCTCGCATTGTTTGCATTGGTGGTGAGCTCGAAACATTCCACCTTACATCAGATGACAAACCTCCATTTGCAGCACCCTCGAAACTATTTCCTTTGCACGTATTGGGTTTGCCTCCACCGCCCCAAGTGACACATTTTACAAGTTCCACGTGTCCACTTCTTGACTTGCCAGCCATCATTGACCTCTAAACTGTGTTGCACAACTCCTGAGATGGCTTACTTCAGACATCTCTAAATTCAGAGATTCAGACTATTTTATTTTAGGGTCGTCGACACTGTTCACTAAATTGAGCCCCATGATTTCTTTGAAGTTCCAAATATCCGAAGTTCGATTTTCAGAATTAAGAAGTTTTCCAGTTTTGAAGTGAAACTCCAAATCTCCCTTTCCATTCACCCCGAAATGGTGTTGACCTTTGAAATATCGCTAGCCTTCTACTTCCTCCCAAAATGATGCCAATTTCTGAAGTGGCTCGGTCCTTTGAACCGAGCTCTATGTGCATTCTTTGTATAGCCGACTCGGGGCATCTATCCTTCATATTTCTCACTTTTATGCCGAGCCCGTCCGTTATGCCTCATTGGCTCATCGACTGCAAGATCAATTTGTATCGCTACTACCTCGGCCTCAATTATTCCCCTGAATCTATCAAACTTTTCATACTACCTAGCTGATACAGACATCACTGATTATTGTTGTGGCTTGTCGAGTGCTTCAACTAACCCCCTTCGCTGCTTCGCATTGTGAGTCTTTTGCCACATGTAATTTGCATTGAGTCGGCCCCTGGTTCAACGTTTCATCCCGATCTCTCATATGAGATGGATCATTTCCAATCCCCAAGCCATGAAAATTTCCTCTCCCTCGGCCGAGTCACTCACATTCTCCACGCTTCGTTCTATATCCATTGGCCCCTGAAATCATGCCTTGGCTTTTCATTGTTTAACTCGATGCCGACTTGGTAGACCTGAAACCATTTCCTGCATTTATGAAATTTTTTCCAACAAACCCCTGGCTCGTTCGACCCTCAATTCGACTGACCATGTCATGTTTCCATGATCTCATTTTGCAATGAATCGGTCCCTGAGCTTCATGTTTTACCCCGAGCTCTTTATTGGTTCCCTAAATTCCATTTTTGACCTGCCTGTTAAATCTTCACGTGCCATTTGTTTTGCATCGGATATCTGGCTCTGTGTCCTTTACATTCCATGTGACCCGCATTCAAACTTTGAGCTTTGAGCTCAACCCTAAAACGCTGGCTCCCTTTATTTGCTTTGGCTGCATTGATCTCCTTAGGCTGAATCTCATTCGCAATGCCGAGTTCTTTTCATACGTGGTGCCTTCGAGTTTGAGATCTAAAAAATGGCTCGACTTCGAGGCTCTCTTTCACGATTGTATGTCATGCCTCGAATCTAAGCTCCCTTTCGCCATTGTGAACTCGCTACTTGGTGTCCGAGCTATGTGACTCAACCCCGACAACCCACGAACCGACCCCTCACACGTGCGAGCTGACTCCAATCCATGGGCTCGAGGTGCTTATGACTCGGCTCACCATTTCCTTACCTAAGTTGATTCATTTGAGATCGATCGAGCTAGTCTCCGTACGGGCTTCCCAATCTTGGCGAGTTCCCATGTGGCTTGTGCGCTGCGTGAGTCAATGGAGCTCACTATGTGGCTATTCTCCAATTTGGTGAGCTAGGAGAGCTTGCCGAGCTCATATCATCCATTTTCCCGACCTCATTTCTCATATCCAAGTTATCTCAACCTTGATCATTCCTGAGCCATGCATTGCCTATGACTCAGATCGCCGAGCTACTCAGCGAGTTGCTTATGACTCGATGCCTATTAGGGCCCTTCAGGCAAGGTTTCTATTTTCTTTGGATTTTGATGAATTTTCTTGAATGTGGAGGCTGAGGGGGGACTAGTAGGGTGTCTCGAGGCTATTTGTTCACTTTTCTAACCTTTCACCTATTTCGGCTGTGTGTGGGCCCCCAGGACCCACATTTCATCATTTTTAAGTTGGTTTTAAGGGTTAAAACCCAAAAGAGGAAAAAATTCCTCAATGTGATTTTCATTCCGAAATCCCCTGAATGTGCCCCAAAGACCCCATAAACTACATGTGACCGAATTTCATCCTTAGGGGCCCTTTCCGGTGCTTGGGTTAAGTTGCACCATGTTGTCCAATTCTATCTGAGGGGAAAAATTGAATAACAATTGTATCTAATGAGAAAATTCCCGTTCTCATATTTGGAATCGTAAGTGAAGAACAAAGATAAAATCTAGCTTGTTTTATAATGGATAGTTTCCCATTCTCTCAGCCTTCCTAGAGTTATTGAAAATAATAACTTCAATTTTGCTTGTATTTCAATGATTAGAATTGGTATACACCCATTCTCATACAAAAAAACTTTTTTTTTTATCTTCCATTGAAGTATTGAAATGTTTAAGTTGAATATTGCTTGTATTATAATGTTTAGAAGGAGCTTATGCCCATTTACATACAAACACACATTTATTTCTTGTATTGAATGGGCATATTACCATTTCCATCTAGGAATAATATATGATGAATATAGATAAAATTTAATTTGTTTTAGAATGGATATTTTCCCATTATCATATAGGAATCATATAAGAAAAACAGATCAAATTTACTATTTTTTTGAATGGGTAGTTCCCGATGATCACATCCTTCATGGGCATTTAAATGATTAAGATCAATCTTGTATCAAATGAACAACTATCCAATCCCATATAGGAATCATCAAATAAGAATATAGATTAAATCTAATTCATTTTAAAATGACAAGTTGGCCATTCTCACAGCCTTCATATAGTTTTAAATTGATTAAGTTAAGTATTTCTTGGATTAGATTGACCATTCCTTTTCAATCTTATATCTTATTACTTTTCCCATTAGTAATGATCAAGTTCAATGTTGTTTGTATTACAATGATTAGAATGGGCATATGCCCATTCTCATACAAACAAACATTTTTATCTTTAATGGGTAGATGCCCAATCTCTTATAGGAATCATAGAAGAAGAAGATACAATTTAATTTGTTTCAGAATGGGAAATGGCCTATTCTTATATTCGAATAATATATTAGGAAAATTAGAGAAAATTTACTTACTTTTAGAATGGGTAGCTCTTCATTATCACATTTTTCATAGTTATTAAATTAATTAACATGTTCAATCATGTATTAAATGAGCATATGCAAGTTCTCATATAGGATTTATAAAAGAAGAATAAAGATAGAATTGAATTATATTTAGAATGGCCAGTTTCCCATTCTCACAACCTTTGAAGAGTTATTAAAATGATTAAGTTCACTATTACTTGTATTAAAATAAAAATAATGGGAGAATGCCATGGAAACATCATTTGAATGACTTCCTATAATCATGTCTAAAGGGAAGGGAACAAGGCCACGATTTACCTTGCAAACAAAAGTTCAATAGGTTGAACTTTTTGTGACATTGTAATGATTATTAATGATTGAAAATCATTCTCTATTAGTATTGGCTATAAAGGAAGAGTAAGAAGTAATGAGGAGACATGTGAGAGGTTGGATGATATAAGTGCTTGTGTTGGTTTTAGAAAGGACATTTGGTTTAGAGGAGGGCTTGATAAAGTATGATAATTGGTTTAAGAACAAACAAGAAGGTTTTGAACTGGATTGATTTTATTTCTATTTTAATAGAGAAACAAAAACTATGGGCGGTGATCTGGTTCATCTAGAACCTACTTCGACCAATTGGATTAGTACAAGAGATTGGATGATGCTGGAAATGATAGGTATGTAATCTCTCTTTCAAAGTTTTAAAGGCCATGAAGAAGCCCTGAGAAAGGATTTTAATAGTCATTGGAAGGATGGTTGGGCTAGTATTTGTTGGTGTGGGGGATCCTATATGTCCTCCATACACATATGAAGGGTCGTCTCACATGGGTTAGGTTTAGAGTTAGGTTAAGGGTTTCTTGTGTGTCATGCACTAGGGTTACTCAACATCCTATATGTATCCCTTCATTTAACATTTTTGAGCATGCCAAAACACTTTGATGTCTTTTCTCTATGTGCAAGATTTGTTTCGTTATGCAAGCTCTTCCATTGATTGATCGATTGCTCCTTGTGCTTACGTTGGAGCTATTAAGTTTCCTTCAGAGTGAAACTTTATCATGGTGTATAGTTTTCAATATGATCCTTGCCAACTCTTTCATGGTATTAGAGCTGGAAGACTTGCTGTCACATTGAAAACTCGAATAAGATGTTTTAAAATGGTAATTTTTTTAAAAGCGTTATTTTCAATTTTTTTTACTAATCGTGTGCTCAAGTGTGCAGTGACACTCTAAGCACCTCTTTGTTTTCTGCGTTCCCTTTTGGCATTTTGAAGATCATCCAGTCTCCTCTTGAGTTCAAAAAATTATATTTTAGCCTTATTATTGCTTGCGACTAGTGAGCGCATTTGCCACAGTTTGCAGTAAGGGGGTATCCTTCATGATGTGAGACTCTTTTTCTCACAACCAGGATTTGATTTCACCTCCTTCCTAGTTTTTACAATTGTGCTTGTGTACAGTGTCACTTTGCTGCGCTTCCCGAAACATGATTGTGGTCTCCTCTCTTGCACGTTATTACGTTGATTGTAAGGTGAGTTACCAAGTGTTTCCAGATGCACCCTCAGACCCGATTGTATTCAACACACTAAACTATAAAGTGCCAAAATCAGGGGGGTTATTATATTGTCATGGGTGGTTGTGTTTCTTTTTTGCATTCCTTCTCTCTCCTTTCACTATGGATGCACTTTCAATTCCTTTGCTTACACCATTCAATTTCTTTGAATGGAGATCAAAAATAATTATGAAACTAAGGGGTAAAGGGTTATTTCACATCACCATGGGAACTGAGACTGAACCAGATGATGACCCTGAAAAATCTAAGTGGTTAAATCATAGTGATGAAGCTTTAGGTCTTCTTTGCATGTCCATTTCTCCTGACTTGCTATTCCACATTGAGTCATTTGAAAAACCTAATTCTGCGTGGAAAATGTTGGATGGGATGATTGGACAACAAGATGACATGAGAGTGCTTGAGTTGGAAAACAAACTACTAGGGTTAAATCCTAGTGATATTGAACACCTACAAGCATTCTTCTCTAAATTTGTCCACACTAGATTGTTGTTAAAGGAATGTCAAGTAGAGAAGAAAGATTCTCAACTGATCTTGTTGATTCTCTCTAAGTTAGGTCCTGAATATTCTATCTTTGTGTCAAATTTTTATGCTATAAAAGCTACCTTGGGCAAGGATTGGAATATGCCCTCCTTTGACTATTTTTCGTCCCAACTCATTTGAGAACAAGAAAAACTCATTCAAATGGGGTCTTTCAAGTCCAAGTCACATGCCCTTGTAGTAAGTAATAGTAAGGAAAATAAGATTGAAAAGAAGAAATAAAAAATGATCAACCTACGAAAGAAACCAAAAACAAAACTAAAATTAACAAAAACACTTCGAATTCTGAGCCTAGAGCACAGAAAGACAAGTATTTGTGTTCCTATTGCAAGAAGCCTGGTCATAAAGAGCATACGTGTATGAAAAAACAAATTGATCACCTTACTCATTTACTTGAGAAAAATAAAATAAGTGTTCTTGAGTCTATCAAACAAAATGCTCCAAAGGCCGAGTCTTCTACTGCAAAAGGTTCTAAATCTAGTAAGAAAAAAGGAAAGGCCCTTGTAGCCAAAGTTGTTCCTTGATTGACATGGATTATAGATTCTAGTGTTTCGCACCACATGGATTATTTGCATGTTGAGTTCTCCAACATCGAGCCTTGTGGTATGTCCCAAATCACGATGTGTAATGAAATGAAAGTGTCAGTTTCCTGTAGTGGATCATTAGAGATGGATGGGGGAACATTCAACCAAGTGCTGAGTGTTATTGATCTCTTTACCAATCTCCTATCGGTATACCAAATTACTCACCTTAGTGAAGGAATGTGAGTAGAATTTGGTCCTAACTTGGTGATTATTCGTGAGCTTAATGATGACACTACAATGGCTGAGGGAAAGGAAGATCACCATTCATGGTTGTATACCTTTTCCCACTTTACTTCTGATTCTACACCCACTTCCTTGCTCACTCATGAAAATGAGGTTAGTAAGCTATGGAATGAGTTTTTTGGACATCTAAATTATCACTACCTTGAATGATTGAGCCAAAACAAAATGATCATCGGGTTACCCCGTGTCAAGTTTTCTAAGGATCTTTGTGAGGGTTGTACCCTCGGAAAGAATCCTGAAAAGAAATTTGACAAAGGAAAATCCGGGAGAGCTACTCATCCTTTGGATCTTGTTCACAGTGATATTTCTCATCCATTTCCCTCTCCTTCGTTTACTAGAGCTCTTTATGTGATGACCTTCATTGATGACTATTTGCGATATACTTGGGTATATTTTCTTAAGCTTAAGTTTGAAGTCTTTGAACATTTTTAGGACTTTAAGGATCTTGCTGAGAAATAGGTGGAATGGTCTATTAAGGTTCTTCAAACCAACAATGGAGGTGAATATGTAAACAATAGGTTCATAGATTTCTGCACTTCTAAAGGGATTTCCTTGCAACATATAGTTGCATATAACCCTTCGCAGAATAGAGTAGCAGAAGGAAAGAACCGTACTCTTAAAGAGATGGCCACTTGTATGATTCACTCGAAGTCTCTTTCTCCATAGTATTGGGCTGAAGAAGTGAATTGTACTAATTACATTAAGAATCGTGTTCCACATAAGGAAGTAAGAGGGATGAAACCCTTTGAAGCCTAGTTCAGACGCAAGCCTGATGTTGAGCACTTTCAAGTCTTTGGATCCAAGGCTATGGCTTGGATTCCCAAGAAGAAATGCAAGGCATTGGAACCACAATCCAAACCTTGTATCTTTGTAGGGTATCCTGATGGTGTGAAGGGATATCGATTGTTGAATCCTACTTCGAATGAGATTTATATTGAGAGAAGTGTTAAGTTCGACGAGTCTTCTTTGATTTCTGCTTCTCTACCTATTGAGGTTCTTCAGCTTGCTGATTCAGATTCTGACTCATCAGATGATGATGTTGTTGAGCATGCTCCTCTTCCTGATCCTCCTAACCATCAGACCTTTGAGTCTTTCGATTTTGATAGTAGTGATGATGAGGAGTATGTCCCTCCTCACTCAAGTGATGAATCTTTTGACTCAGGGGTTGACCCTCCTAGCCCTCTTTGGGATAGGAAAACTCTACAAAGTGCTGGAGATTTAGTTGGAGATACTTCAGATATGCTACATAATCGCTCATATTTCATTAGACCCCACTCTTTTTCTTCACCTCTACCTCTAATCCACAGTATTTCTGAGAGGCTTCTGGTATTCCTGAGTGAGATTCTACCATGAATGAGGAGTATTCCTCTCTCATGAAGAACGATACTTGGGATCTCACCCCTCTTTCGAAAGGAAGACAAATCATTCGGTGTAAATGGGTGTTTTGAACAAAGTATGGAGTAGATGGAGATGCCAAAAAGGTTAAATTGTGATTATTAGCTAAGGGTTTCTCCCAGATAGCTAGGGTTTATTATACTGAAACCTTTTCTCCGGTTACGAAGATGAATTCTATTCGACTGACCTTAGCCATTGCTGCAGAAAATAGATGGAAAGTCCATCAAATGGATGTTAAGAGTGCCTTCCTTCATGGTGATCTAGAGGAAGAGATCTACATGGAACAACCTTCAGGTTATGTCCATGATCCCTCCCTCATTTGTAAGTTAAAGAAGTCTTTTTATGGCCTTAAACAAGCCCCCTGAGCTTGGTATGCCAAGATAGACTCATTTTTACTTACATCAGGGTTTACTAGATATCACTCTGATCCAAATGTTTATATTTTATGGCAAGATGACTCCATAATCATTCTTGTTCTCTATGTTGATGACTTGTTGATCACCAAAAAATATTCTTCTATCATTGATTCTATGAAGACCACCTTGGTGAACAGGTTTTTCATGACTGAGTTAGGTCTGCTTCATTACTTTCTTGGGATCTAGATTTCACAATCTAACTCAGGAATTTTGATTTCACAACCTAAGTATACTCTTAAGTTGCTTTCTCATTTTAAGATGTCTGATTACAAGTCTTCTCCTACTCCTTTTCAATCTGTGGTTAAGTTGGTTTCTGATTGCTCTACTCACTTGGTTAATGGTACCCTTTATTAATAGTTGGTGGGGAGCTTGATTTACTTTACTCACACATGACCAGATTTATCTTATGCTGTTGGGATCATGTCCAGATTCATGTAGGAGCCACATGAGTTACATTGGAAAGCAACTAAGTGGATCCTTCATTATGTTCATTGCACCTATACTGATGGCATTCACCATTTTGGAGGAGTGGATATTGACTTGATTGGGTTCATAGATTTTGACTGGGCCAGTGACTTAGATCATTGAAAATATACCTCTGGCTACAGTTTCTCTCCTAGTTCGGGTCTTATAATTTGGTCTAGAAAGAAGCAGAATGTAATTGCAATATCTTCTATAGAGGCAAAATACAAAGGAGCAGTTAACTCTACCATAGAGGCTGTTTGGCTACAGAGTATTATGACAGAGTTTGGCATCCACTTTCAGTGGCCCACCATTATCTATCGTGATAACACGAGCACTATCTCAATTTGTAGAAATACAGTTCAGCATCAGTGGATGAAACACATTGAGATCCATATGCACTTCATACGAGAGCTTATTGATGATGGTATCATCAACATTTAGTACATTCAGATAGCTGATCAGATTGTAGATATATTCAAAAATCCCTTCATTGAGGTAATGTTTCTTCACTTGCGGTCTCTTCTTGGGGTGAGGTCTTATGTAGCTGCTCATCTTCTTTAGGCTATATATCCCTTCTTCTTCTTCTAGGAATATGTTGTTTGTACATGGACACCTTATCAAGCCTTTAGCTGCTGGGCCCCATTGACACATGTTTCTTAGTTATTTAGGTGTCTTCTTTTTCTGTCTGACTCATCCTAGCTACTACCCCAACTTCAATGAAGGGGAGTGTTAGTGTGTGGGATCCTATATGTCCTCTACACACATATGGAGGCTCATCTCACATGGGTTAGGTTTAGGGTTTTTTGTGTGTCATGCACAGGGGTTACTCAACACCCTATATGTATCCCTTCATTTAACATTTATGAGCATGCCAAGACATTCTACTGTCTTTTCTCTATTTGCAAGCTTTTTTATGTTATAAAGCTCTTCCATTGATTGATCGATTCCTCTTTGTGATTACATTGGATCTATTACGTTTCCTTCATAGTGAAACTTTATTATGGTGCACAGTTTTCGATACGATTCTTGCCAACTCTTTCAGTATCATGGGTTTTTCTATACCAAATTATGTAGATTTTATCTATATATTGGTTATGATGAAGAATGAGGGGAGGGATATTTACAAACCAAAGAAAAAAAGTGATTAGGAGATGGGAAATTTTTTGGTGGGTAAAGAGAAACTAAGACATCACTGTGTAGGTTTTGAGAGAGATTCTTTACCTGATCCTTTCAATAAAATCTCCCTACACTTGATGCAATTTATCACTCTAGAGGGTAGGTACAAGGTAGTTTATGCCCACCATTTCCCTATGTTAAGTCATATCCGCCATGGTATGCATTATTATTTCCCTTTCTTTCTCAGTCGTTACCTGCATAAATAAATTGAGAATTTATAAAAAGGAAAGTTTATAATCCCTCTTCATCAGGGATTGATGATGGCCTTATTCCATATGGGTTCTATAGTTTTCACTAAATCATAGAAGTTTAGGGGCTTGTTGAATGATTATGTAAAGCATGTTGAGGATGATAAGTGTATGGAGTAGGAGGATGATGGGGATTCCTCTTCTTCGGGTTCAGATCACATAAAAGAGTCTGTTATGCCATTGATAAACACCGTAGATGTTGTTGGTAATATGGAGAGGTAGGATTTGGAGCCAAATTTTAAGGACCTCAATGACAATTGTAATCTGGCCGAATGAATGAATAAACTGAGGAGGACGAAGGATTTTGATAATACAACTGGTGTTTCTTTGTCTCATATCAAAGGGAAACCTTCCAAAGGAAAAGAAAAGATGAAGTCTGATTGGAGTATGGATTTGGAAAAAAATTCACTTAGGGTTCTGCAGGTGGAAAAGGATGTTGATTCTATCGATGAGGCTGGGCCAGACATGGGATATAGTTTCACAAAATATATCGATGCTTGTAATAAAATTTTTACTTCTCAAAATTCCATCAGAGAGGTTCTATCTGGGCTTAAAAATATAGTTATGGACATTCATAGGAGGCTGGTTCAACTGGAGTAGAAAAGTAAAAAGTGTAGGCTTAAGCTTCACCGTAACAACTCAGAGGAGGATGAGATGGTGAAAGATGATATGAGGGACATTATTGGCAAGGAAAAAAAGTTGTGGAATAAGAAATTTAATATATGAAAATTATATATTAGTAACTACATTATTATGCACAAATTTAGACTCTTATAAAATGATAATATTGCAGTAGTATTGTTTACTCTTATGGGTGTCCTTAAGCTGCAATATGAGTGAAAATTTGATAATAATGTAAGACCTAGATTATTCAAGCAGCAGTATGTGTGAATATGATATAAAAAATGAAAATAATAAATTCACGTTGTTGATGGTTTTAGGTGTCCTTCATTTAGCAATCCGACTGAATAGATGTTACATTTGGACATGGTATTGAAAAGTGGTTACATTTCCTTTTCGTATTGAATAGATGTTATATTTGTATTTTGTATAGAATGAGAGTATGTCCTTTCTCAAACTGAAAATACAGAGGAAGAAGATGTTACTTAATATATGAAAATGATAAAAAATCTATTATAAAAATGGTTGTGATGAGAATATGCACATTTTCATATAGGAAACGTAGAATAATACTAGATGTTTAGAAGGGGCATATGCCCATTCTCATAAAATAATCATAGAAGGATAATAGAGACATAATTTACTTTATTTTTTTAAAAATGAGAAGTTGTGCATTCTCACAACCCTTATGGATAGAAACTATTGCTAGTGAAAGAATGTTTATAATGGGCACAAGCCCATTTTCATACAAACATACAATTTTTGTTTTTACAATTATTGTTAATTGTATTACAATAGCTGGACTATCCCTGGCAGAGCCAAGTGCTGCACTACATACCCTCGAGAGGGATAAAAAATTATGTAGTTCTCATCATACAATATATTTATATGATTGTAAAGTTTTTTTAGAAGGGGTTGTGAGAATGAGAAGTGTGTTTGTAAAAGCAATAAGTTTAATTTAGTCATTTTAATACCTCTCATGTAGGACTCATAGAATTCTCTTAAAACAAAATAGATTTTAATTATGTTATTCTTATTTGATTCACAAATGAGAATGAGAATCTGCCCATTCTGTACAAGTAATACTGATCATAAATATTTTTAATACCTCTATAAAGGATGTGAGAATGAGAATATTGTTTATAAAGGCTATGAGAATTGGCTTATACCTCCAACTCAATACAAGACCAAAATGTCTATTATTATTCTATTTTTATCTCTAATATTATTCTATGATTCCTATACGAGAATGGACATATTCCCATTGTATATTCCCACTCTAACATAGGAATCATAACATAATAATAGAGAAAGCAATTAATTCACAATTTCAGAATGTAGTAAATTCTATATCTATTCTTCTATGATCTCTATATGAGAATGGTCACATGCCCATTCTCACATAGGAATCATAGAAGAATAATTTAGAAAATTAATTTTCATCTATATTAATTCTTGTGATTTATTTAGAGATGAAAAATACCATCTGGTTACTTTCCCTTACATGGTAGTGACTTGGTTGTTGTACAACAAAGTAAATTTTATTGCTATTATTCTATGATTCATATACAAGAAAGGGAATATGCCCATCCTCATATAGGAATAAATATTAAAGTAAATAATTTTGAGAGCTATATAAATGTCGTGATAATGGGGAATTGTCCATTCTAAAAAAAATTAAATTTTATCTCTATTAATTCCTGTGATGATGTTTGAATTTTGTTTATGTAAAATATTGACTGTGAAATGATCTTATTTAATGTTGACATTTGAATTATTATTAGAAGCTACTATTACCTTGTTCTCTATATTGATTATTATGACGATGAATGAATTTTGTTTCTTTCTTATCAAATTCGTACTTGTCTATATGATTATAAAATTAGGTATTAAAAGTTGTTTTCCAATAGAGATTGTAGTATTACCTTGTTTATTGATAATATGTACTATGTACATTAAAAGGATAGTTAACCATTTTGTAATCTTCATCTAATAATAATTCAACATGATTACGAGTTGGAAATTCATGCCAGTTCATTGAATTGACAAGCATATAATCTATTATTTTTGTATGGTTACGCATGAATCAGAGTAATAATTATGAAGTGATACATTGGATTTGATACACCTAAAAAGGCATCGATATTGGGAAAGTGCCCATGCTAAACAAAGTAAACGTATTTTGTATTCTTTTTTATTATACTTATTCACATATCTCCATGAAAAATAATTTACTTTCTCTTATGATTCATATTAAAGAGAATAGGCATATGCCCATTCTTCATATACTAACGCTATATCTATAATTATTTTTATGATCTTTTCATTTATCTCTAGTATGAACAATAATTGACAGTTTTTAAATGTTTCCCTCTTGAGAATAGGAAAATTCCCATTATAAATAAATATAAAGAGAATGCACATATGTCCATTCTACATATTCTAATATTAGCGATATTAAACTTAATCTTTGTCATACCTCTATAAGGGTTTTGAGAATGGGAATATGACTATTCAATACAAGACATAAATTCTCAACTGCCCACTCTTTAATACGTATTTAATGGCTTAATACAAGACAACATATTTTTTTGGTTTAAAATGCGCATATGCCCATTCAAAACAATGATTCCAAATACAAGACAAAACATATTTCTTTATATTAGAATGGGTGTATGCCCATTCCAAATAATTATACTAGTATTTGTATTCTACTTCTACTATTCCTATCTGCCTAAGCAATTCTTCTATGATTTCAAAATGATAAGGGACATCACCCAATGCTTGATAAATTTCACAACTCTATACAAGTTGTGAGAATGGGTGGCCATTCTTAAACAAAGTAAATTTAATTATTCATATAACATAGTGCATATGCCCATTCTAAACATTCTAATAAAAGCAATATCGTTTTTTTTTGGAATGTGAATTATAATAGGGCATATGCCCATTCTAAACATTCTATTACAAGCAATATTATTTTTTTGGAGAATGAGCATGTGCACATTGAACATGAATTGAAACATTTATGTTTTATGAGAATGGGCATATGCCCATTCTAAACTATTTAATACAAGTAATATTGATTTTAATATTGATTTTATGAGAATCGTCATGTTCACATTCTTCAATACATAGTCATTTTAATTTTTATTTAAAATATGTGAGCGATTTTAATGAATACTCTCCTTTTATGATTCATATTTGTCCAAGAAAATATTTTATGAATCCTATATGAGAATAGGAAGAATAAAAATGTGATGCTCATTCAATACAAGACAAAATAATTTTTTTGCATGAGAATGGGCATATGCCCATTCTAAACATTGTAATACAAGCAATACTGATTTTATGAGATTGTTTCTTTTATTCCTATTTATACCTATTTAAAAACTGTGAGATTGTTTAAACCATACTCTTCTTACTCTTTTTCTATTATTCCTATCTACCCAAGTAATTCTTCTATGATTCCTAAATGAGAAGGGGCATCTTCCCATTCAATACAAGAAAATGCAAAAAAGATCCATCAATTTCATAACTCTTTTAACAAGATGTGAGAATGGGTGCACATTCTAAAACAAAGTAAAATTGATTATTCCTATCATAAAGGGCATATTCCCATTCTAAACATTATAATACAACTAAAATTTATTTTTTTGGGAATGGGCATGTGCACAATTTGTGATTAAAACATATTTGTTTTATGAGAATTGGCATGTGCCCATTCTAAACATTCTCATATAAGCAATATTGATTTTATTAGAGTGGTCATGTGCATTTTCTAAACATTCTCATACAAGAAATATTGTTTGTGATTCCTATCTACTCAAATAAATCTCTTAGGCTTCCTATATGAGAATGGGAATCTGCCCATTCAATAGAAGACAATGTAAAATGGTGAGTCAATTTCATACCTATTTAAAACCTATGAGCATGTATAATCCATATTCTTCATTTATGATTCCTATCTTCCCAAACAAGTCTTTTATGATTCCTATATGAGAATGGACATCTTCCCATTCAATACAAGACAATGTAAACATGCTCAATCAATTTCATAACTTCATAAAAGTTGTGAGAATGGTTGCACATTATAAAATATAGTAAATAGGAATGATAATAATGTCAACTATATATTTATCATTATTCAAATATCTTATTTCAACATTTATGATAGAATTATATTATTAATATATTAAAGATTCAAAGAATTTTAGCATTAAAAGGTGGTGATTTATTATTGTAGGATAGATTCAATTTTTTTTATAATTTTACACAAGACGCGAGAGTGGGTGCCTATTCTAAAATAAAGTAAATAAATAAATAGTACAATATATTTAAATTTCATTATTATTAAAAACATATTTAAATTTTCATGATTTCATTATTAAAACATATTTTCTTTTAGTGTGCACATTTTTAAATCATTACATGTGTCTAAATAGGTATGAAAATAAATTCTACTATATATTTTTCATTATTTACATAATACTATTTAAAACTTTTAAATGGGTTCTATAAATTCAAATATCTAAGCATATTACACCATCTTAAAGCATTAAAGCATTAAAGGGTGGTGATTTTTTAATGTACTCTATATTCAAATTTTGAATGTATGTACAAAAATAGTACTATGTATTTTTCATTATTCTAATACCTCTTTAAAACATTTAAATGTTTTTAAACATTGGGATAATAGGACATTAAAGCATTTAAATATGTACCCTTTCGTGGTTAAGTATTTACGATAGACTTAGGATATTAAAGGCATTTAAGCATTACAATGTGGTGATTAATTATGGTTGGATACATTCAAATTTTGAGACTTATGATATTAGGATATTAAAGGAATTTAATCATTAAAGGGTGGTGATTTATTATGGTATGATAAATCCAAATTTTGAATTTTTGACACTTTTTTTAGAGGAGATTTTCCTTGGAAAAATACTATATAAAAATATCGAATTTGAATGGATAAGGTTTTTTATTTTTTGATCCCTTACAACCGAGTTTTCCTTTTTTTCTATAGGATTACAGTCGGGTTTTTTCCATTCCAAGATTTTGTAGGATAAAGACGAAGTTATACGAAAGGATTTGGGTTGATTAGACACATATGAGTTTTTTTTTTTAATCTCTTAGAGCTTGGGTTTTTTTAGTCATATATTTTGTAGGAGAAAGATGAATTTATGCAAAAGGATTTGGGATGATTGGACACATATTATTGAAAAAGAAACTTACAGTTGCATAGGTAATAAAAAAGATACAGAAAGAGAAAGGTGGTACTAAATTTATCAAATTGTTTTTTGCTTATGCAAAAGGATTTGGCCCAATTAGATACAAAGATTATTGAAAGAGAAAATTGTTGCATATGTTATAAAAAAAGACACAAAAAGAGACAAATGGTACTGAATCTATCTAATCATTTTTTTGCACCATAAATAGGTATGCATTTAAGTCCCTAAGATATTAAATAAAGAATGAAATAATTTTGATTTGTATATTTAGTAGCTATTATGTTTACGAATGTAAACAAATTGATTTATGTATTTGTTTGCTATTAGGTTTATTCATGGAAACAACTTGATACTATTTTTAGACATAAAAATAAATGAGATATATGAAAAAATAGTTCAGATAGTTTATTGTGAATTAAAAGATATTTGTTTATATATTTTAAGGATTTAGAAGTAAACATAGAAAAAATGAGATATCAAAACCTTTAATAGCCTACTCTGCCATTTTTGTAGTCCATTTGAGAAAGTTTGAATAGTCTCCCTCGCAAAATCACTATATCGGCAACTATTTACTCTTCTTTCTTCTATAAAATCTCTGTATCTTCGTATCCCTCTTGCTATTGGAAACTATTTCTTTTGTCTTTTGCTATATATATATATATATATATATTCATATTTCTCCAGTTATTTCTCCATTATTTGTCTTTCCCCAACTAAATTTCTGAATGAAAAAATATCAGTTGCAATAGAGAAAAAATCGAAACCTGATTAATTCAAAATCAATAGTTTTATAATGTACTTGGCCAAAAAGGGTGCCTCATAAAAAAGAGCATTGAAAATTCAAATTTTGAATCAAACCTACCATAATAAATGACCATTATGAGTTTCCTCCCAAAAATAAAAATGAATTTTTTTAAATTTGAATAAATCTTGTGGAAAATCTTAAAAAAGAGTGCTAAAAATTCAAATTTTGAATCCAACCTACCATAATAAATGACCAAATCTAAAACAAAGGGCACCAAAACTTCAAAATTTGAATCAAACATACCATATTAAATGACAATTAAGAATTTCCTCCCAAAAAGATAGCACCAAAAATTTGAAATTTGAAACAATCATGCTGGTATTATTTACAATTAATTGATAAGTAACAACAAGTAATAATAAAAATCAAAGTGTTTCTAATCAAGATATGATATTAGTAATTAATAGTTAATCAATAACATTAATTAATAATAGAAATCATGGTGATTATGTAAAATTAGCTTTGATTGGTAAATTAATACTATTATAATTAGTAAGTATTTGTACTAATTTAAATAAATAATTAATAATATTATAATTATTTACAAAATAATTATCCTATCAAATAATATTAACTACAAGAATTATTATTACCAATAATCTCACATTACTATATTAACTAGAAACATATTAATAACATCTTATGAAATTATCAAATGAATAAAAAATATTTTAAAAAAAATTAAAATCTTATATAAATATAATTAAATTTTATAAAACTAATTAACAACTTAATCACCATTATTTATAATGCTTAATTAACTATAGTGCGTTTTAAAAATAATTTTATAAAATTATAAAAAATATAATAAAACTTTATAAAACTAATTAATGACATAAACTCCATTATTTCAAAAAATTGGAAATCAAACAACATGTATTTAACATATGATATTAGGAATAAACAAAATTAATTAATTAACAACATTAATTAATAATACTAATAATTAAATGCAAGAAATACCATTGTACAATTTAATAATACCAATAAATTTCAAATAATATTTTATCTTATTCAATAAAAAATGGTTGTTGTATGTGAATGGGTTGTTAGAATGTGTTATCACTATTCTTTGCCTATGATTCCTATATCAGAATATACATATGAAAATTATCAAAATATATCATTAGCACCTTCCCCAAGGCTGTGAGAGTGAACAACATCCCTTATTCTATTATTCTTATATGATGCTTGTTGTGAGAATGAAGTAAACTTTATTCTTAGTGAAATAATTTATAGTGTATACTCTGAGCGAAAAAAATTATAGCGTATTCAAGAAAATTTGAAAAAAAGTTTGTTTGTTTGTATAAGAGAATGGGAAACTTCCCATTCTTAAACAAAGATAATTAAAATTTTATCTCTCCACTAACATCTTGCCCTAAGGATGTGAGAGTGAACATCATCCCTTATTCTATCATTCTTTTATGATGCTTGCTGTAAAAATGAAGTAAAATTTATTCTTAGAGAAAAAACTACATTGTATATAAGAAAAATGAAAAAAATGTTTGTTTGTTTGTATGAGAGAATGGACAACTACCCATTCTTAAACAAAGACAAAGAAAATTTTATCTCTCCACTAGCATCTTGCCCTAAGGCTATGAGAGTGAAAAACATCCCTTATTCTATCATTCTTATATGATGCTTGCTGTGAGAATGAAGTAAACTTTATTCTGAGAGAAAAAATTACATTGTATTCAAGGAAAAATGAAAAAAATATTTTTTTTGTTTGTATGAGAGAATGGACAACTGGTTATTCTTAAACAAAGACAAAGTAAATTTTATCTCTCCACTAGCATCTTGTATTGGGGATTAAGATATGATTAATATAGATGTGCTAAAATGAAGAGAATTTTCTTCTATTACTCATATTATAATTGAATGGGCATATTCCCATTAAATTTGTATCAATTTCTTGTATTAGACATATTTGAAAAAATTACATTATATTAAAGATAGGTTGAAAAAAATGTTTGTTTGTTTGTATGAGAGAATGGGAAATTTCCCATTCTTAAATATAGACAACGTTAGTAAATTTTAGAAAAAAATTACATTGTATTCAAGAAAAAATGAAAAAAATGTTTGTTTGTTTGTATGAGAGAATGGACAACTACCCATTCTTAAACAAAGAGAAAGTGAATTTTATCTCTCCACTAACATCTTATATTGTGGACTTAGATATGATTAATATAGATGCGCTAAAATGACAAGAATTTTATTTCATTACTTATATTATAATTGAATGAGAATATTCCCATTCAATTCGTATCAATTTCTTGTATTAGACATATTAGAAAGAACTACATTGTATTCAAGATAGGTTAAAAAAATTGTTTGTTTGTTTGTATGAGATAATGGGTAACTGCCCATTTTTAAATATAGAGAGTAAGTAAATTTT